>ML677334.1:77338617-77552671 GCA_007922305.1 Dermatemys mawii | reverse complement strand
ATATAAATATATATATATACATACTAATTGATCGTATACACACACAAACACTGAGCAGAGGGGTTTCCTCCCTCGGCTCTACGGCCAAAAAAAAAAAAAAAATCACTCTCTCATTTATGACACATGAACTCCTGGGTGTGTTCCATAAGCAAGATACAGTGTCAATAGCCAAGCTGTAATATGGCCGTACTAATGGGAGCAGCACCAGCTCCTCTCACTCTTCCAAAAGATATACGATCAACTAGCTGTTCGCCAGGCCTTCTGTTCTACTGAACTTAGGAACTGTTAGTGGTATCCGACATTTTACCTTGATGCTCTGGATCAAAACATAAGATAAAAGCACAGGGAGCAGCAGCAGAATCCATTTTAGGCACTACTTCTACTCCCGTAACTTCTACTACATTGGCTTTCAGTTATGGATGCTTTCCAAAAGTAGGGATTCAAACCAAGAGACCAACTTCTATCTAATACGGTTCCTTTCCAGTCAAACGCTTTACCTTAAGCTGTTGTTTCCTATTATTACAGAAATTTAAAAGTAGCCTGGAGAAAGCACTAGAAAATAAAAGAGCTAGAGGGAAGAGTCCTGCACCTGTGGCAGGCATGGAATAAATGATCCACTAGGTCACTCCACTTTTAATTTCTTTGTTCCATAAACGAGAAATAACATTCCCATGGTTTACTCAAGAGCCCGTGGCTTATGATAAGCCAAAGGGAAGCAGCCCTGCTGTGAAGCAGAGAATTGGCATCAAACCTCCCACGTTCTGGCGCAAAAGAATCGCTGTTTCAGTTGGAGGGATTCTCTGTTGCTGGAGGGAAGTGACAAATTAACCAAACACAGCCCCAGACACTTGCCAGCCTGCAGCTCTGCAGCCAAACCCTCCCCGCGTTGGAGGCACTGCAGGGAAGATGGGGGCTGACGCCTGGCAGCTTTTCTAGAGCAGCGAGGGGGGCTTCTTCAGCCGCCTCCCAAGGCAGGGAAGCCTCAGGCCCGGCACCTCGCAGCTGCTCGTAGCGTTCGCCGGGAGCCGCCCCTCCGCGAGCACCAGCGAGCCCCGGCGCTGCAGCCTCCGGGGGCACCGTCGGCCGGGCTCGGCTGAGCCTCCCGCGCTTCGGGTCACGCACCCACGGCGGGGGACCCCGGCTTGGACCGCTGCTGAGCGGAGCTGAAACGAGCACCCGCCTCGGCCGGGCCATGCGGCTGGAGCCTCTCCCCGCGACCCACAAGCGCCCACCGCGGGCTTCCCCCGGCTTGCGCCCGCGCTGCTTTTGGAAAGGCTCCGTCCCCGCCGCTGCAGCGGACACAAGCTACGCGACTCACCTGCCCAGCGACCGACTCAGCGCATCGTCCTCCCCCGCGCCCTGCTGCTGCGTTGGGGACCCCCCGGCGGCCGGAGCTCGGTGCGGGGTCGGTGTCCGCGGCTCACGCTGTCACTCCGCTCCCCGCATCCCGGCGCCAGCTGAAGCTCCCAAATTCACAGCGCTCCGGCGGCATGAAGTCATCTCCCTCCTCCCCCTCCCCCGGATCGCTGCACTCCGCGGCCAGCCGCGGGGAGGGGCGGCCAGCTGGCTCTGCCCCCACAGAAGCGCGTGGGGCTCGCTCCTCCCCCTACCCGGGGGGCCGCGGTGCCGCGCGCGCGCAGCGAACGCCCCGGGAGCCGGCCGCGGTGGGGGGGAGGGGGTGTCGGCTGGCTGGGGTTGGCGGCTGTGCCGAGCAGTTGCGAGCCCCCACCCCGGCTTGTGCTGCTGGATGGGCTGTTCCGAGCCGCGAGAACGCGCCCCTCCCAAGTTCCCCTTTCCCGGCCCTGGAGCTGCCGAGCCGCTGGAGGTTGCCGGGGGGAGGTTCCTCCCAGCTGGGGTTCAACAGTGCGGATCCAGGGGGAGCCGCACCTGCCCTCCTGCTAACAACACTCTTCTCCCCCGTGCTGGAAAGTCATCGTGGTCTTCTCTCTAGCTGCAAGCGTGGACCACACACTACTAGGCAAGAATTGGGAGTGGGGCACAGCATTGCTTTGTGTGCCACTGTTTCACAGTTTGCGAGGCCAGCCCCATGGAAAGCCTCCACCTGTCTCCCAAGAAGGGAATTTTGTTTTGAAGAAACATCACTGATACTGCGTCTTGTGCAGAACTATTCATCCAAAAGGAGCCCCAAGCATTTAATAAACCATGTGCATAAAACATCCTAGCTAGAAATGCAGCTGTGTCTGGGGTGGAAGGCAGCTGTTTTAGCAACATTCTTTTCCTTGCACAGTGGGAGTGCAGAGTAGTGAGGAGGCATTCTGGTCAAGGTCACCAGGACAAACCTCCTCTCTTCATAAAAATACCCTGGGAATTTTATGATCCGCAAGCAGGTGGGGCTTCTATTTTTGTTATTTATAGAGCACCATTATCATTACATGGCAAATGACAAACTCATAAAAGGACCTGGTTCCTGCCACAGAGAACTTAGGATCACACAAACAGATCAACAATTCAACAAGCACTACCATGGTGCTATAAAAATTACAACAGGCTGTCCCATTCAAATATGTGTGTGGCCCTATCATCTTGGTATGTGAGCTCTTCAGATTTCACAAGCTAAGCAGCAACATATCTGGCCAATACTTTTCTGGGAGAGGTCCCAGGAAAACACAAGTGCTGCAAGTGCAGGTGTTACGCTGGGTGGCATTGAGTCTGTAGCTACTCATTGCCCCAACAGGATCTTTGGAAGAGAGCGTGCTGCTGGAGCTGCTGTCTTTCACAGTGTTTAAAGTAGATTGAAACAGGAGGGGAAATGGCTTCCCCCGCTCCAAGCTAGAAGAGGGAGATCTCTCTTTGCTTTTGGTAGAGTTGTCTCCCTGCTTCTCCTGTCCTTTAGCTCTCCTTTGCTTTGCCTCCAGATCTTTCAGATGAAAGATAACTTTGAGACCCATATTTCCCATGTTGTTGAAAATTCCATCTCATCTCTTTGCAAAGATAAAGGGTTTAGTCCTGGCTAAAATCCATTTTGCGTTATTACATTCTGCATTCCTAGAAATTCCTGCTGATGTTCCCTTTGGGGCAGTTATTCTTCAGTCCTTGCCTGAAGACTATTGTGAACTATTTCCAGTGCCCAGCAGAATGCCTGCCACACCCTAGAAGTGGCTGCATTTCAATTAATGATTCATTGAGTGCTTTGGAATACTATCCGTGAGAGGGGCTATTCAAATGTAACATATTCTTTTTCTGTTTGCGTGGAAATATTAGGCTCTTTCCAAACAAAAAAAGAAAAAGTTCCTGGCCCAAAAATGTTAATATTAAAATATGCCATTGCCAAAACAGACAAAAAAAGGGGAGGTGGGGGGTGAGACCTGCCTAATTTAAGTCATTTAGAGGAAGAATGGCTTTATTGGTATCATTTAAAGATATTCAGAGATCCAGCCAGTGTAGCAACTAAGGGCCAGATGAGCCCTTTAAAAGAGCTCAACCTTCACATTCTTGGCTTGGCTTTCCAAAGAGCTCAGCTCTCACTAGACACCAAATAATTGATCAGATTTCTGCATGAAGGATCTCAGTACCTTTAGCATACCATACTTTGGAAAATCTGGCCACAAGTGTCAGATTTTGGCTGCTGGTTCGTAGAATCATAGAATATCAGGGTTGGAAGGGACCTCAGGACATCATCTAGTCCAACCTCCTGCTCAAAGCAGGACCAACCCCAACTAAATCATCCCAGCCAGGGCTTTGTCAAGCCTGACCTTAAAAATCTCTAAGGAAGGAGATTTCAGCACCTCCCTAGGTAACCCATTCCAGTGCTTCACACCCTCCTAGTGAAAAAGTTTTTCCTAATATCCAACTTAAACCTCCCCCACTGCAACTTGAGACCATTACTCCTTGTTCTGTCATCTGTTCCCACTGAGAAAAGTCTAGATTAGTCCTCTTTGGAACCCCCTTTCAGGTAATTGAAAACAGCTATTAAATCCCCCCTCATTCTTCTCTTCTGTAGACCAGTGGTTCTCAAATTGGGTGTCGTGACCCCTCTGTCGGTCATGAGTTGCCAACACATTCGGCGGCATTTCAGTGGCAGCTCCGAATGCGGGAGCGTGTCCGCCGAAAAGCTGCCAAAGTGAAAGCTTCCACTGTCAGCATCATTTCGGTGGACACTGACAGGAATGCTGCATCTCCGCCGAAATGCTGCTGAAAGCAGAAGAGTTCAATTCGGCAGCATTTCGGCGGACATACCCCCGGTCCGAGACCAGATGCGTCATGGGAAAAATGGGTCGCGGAACACAGAAGTTTGAGAACCGCTGCTGTAGACTAAACAATCCCAGTTCCCTCAGCATCTCCTCGTAAGTCATGTGCTCCAGCCCCCTAATCATTTTTGTTGCCCTCCTCTGGACTCTTTCCATTTTTTTCGCGTCCTTCCTGTATTGTTGGCCCCAGAACTGGATACAGTATTCCAGATGAGGCCTCACCAATGTTGAATAGAGGGGAACGATTTGAGCCATTTTGAAAATCTGGCCTGTTATAGGTGCTGAGCATTTAACTTGCATGCTCATAGTACACTACAAATTTTGAAACTATAAATGACATATAAGCTGCTGGATTAGTAAATAGCTGAGAAAACCTGACCTAAACACAGAAAATAGCTAAGGGTCAGACTCTTTCACACTTGCTCACATTGCATAAGTACCTTTGCAAGTAGCCTTCTTGATTTCTATTGAACTACTTTTGAAGTAGGGCCCTGATCCTGCAATGAGAATTGGAGTCCACCGACATGGAGCTGGTTGCAGGAGGATTGTGAGCAAAGGTGACAGAATCCGGTGCTGAGACAGTAATATAGAATTTTAGAAAATATTTGTTTCTTAAAAAATTAATATGCTATACAGGCATAAATGATCTTTATAATCTAGTTTACCTATGGCATTTGCAATGAGCTTGTCCTGGCAGTATATAAGCACCTATTAACCAGTAGAGGCCTGGATTGAGTCTATTTTTTCCTTGAGTTATCAGTGACCTACAAACACCTAGAACAAGCTCTCAGTCCCACCCATTATTTTGCTTTGCTTTTTTGCACTGCTTCCTTTCATACCGGACCTTCTCTAAATGTTTATTCATGTGTATATGTCCTGATTCAAATTTTTCTTATCAGAGCCTATGTGTGTGGCATGTGCCTCCGTTCTCTACACTTGCATTGTTGTTTGCTTTGTGGGTTATTTATTTTGTCTATTTGTTATTGTTTTGGACTGTCCAAGCCAGGGAAAGTACATCTGTGTTCATGTTTAGGAAAGCTCAGTCAGGGATATTGGAAGTCTTATCTAGGTCAGTCAGTCCTTGAAGGCTAATGCCTTTTCTGCATTAAAAGGGCAGGAAACACCATGCCCACCTCAATTTGAAATTTGGAATTTGAAAGTGTGGAAAATCCTGGATTTGGTCAGTTCCAAACCTGATCTAAGATCATCTGCTGAGGAAAACTTAGTCTCTCAGCCAGACCACTTGGTTCTGGGTTTTACCAAATTCTTTTTAAAACTGATGTTTATGAATTATTTTGTAAATGTATATTAAATACAAAAAGAAAAAGAAAGAAACAAACAACAGAAATATGTGCAGAGAGGGCAGAGGCAAATGTATTGTTAGAATACTTTCTATGAAGTCCACAAAACAGAGAACCAGTACATCAAATGCATATAGAACAAACAGGAAACTGTAACAGGCACAAAGAGATTAATGGGCAGAACGTTACATCCCCACCTGTGATAAAGTGGCTGACCCATAACAGCTGAGAGAAACCTTAGAGAGAGAGGGAGGCCCTCCTCCCACATCATCCCTTCCCCAGAAGAAGAGCTCTCAGGAAGAAGTACTTAGGGAGAGACTTTCCAGAGAGTTAGAGGAAGCCTTGCCTGTAAGGGGTTATATGCTGTTAGGAAGCCTTAGGGGACTCTTATCAGCCTGAAAGTAGAAGTGGTCTGCTTTAGAAGCAGCAGTAAGTCTATGGAAGCAGACCCTAGCTATTTAATACAAGTTTCTTGGCTGGAATCCAGAGCAGAGGGAGGTCCTGGGTTCCCTTAGTGCATCCCAAAGAAAGAGAGGTAAAATAAACCATGACATAGAGCAGGATGAGGGCTGTTGAGCCTATGGTGGGGCTGAATGCCTGGGACAGATGTGTTAGGCTTCTGCTTTTACTGGACTCTATTACCCTGGAATGGGTGGAACTATAAGTGGTCTAGTTGGAGGACTGAGTTGTGAAAAGGGGTAAGCTGCCTCATGCTCCAAGTGACCATTATCATGGGATGCCAGAGCTGAAAAGGCTGCTACACTAGGCTTGGCCATGACAGGATGCACTGACAGGTGAGTGATGCTTTTACAGTTATCTACAGTACACTATAAGGCACAGAACACACCCAAGGTTTGTATAGCAAGTACAACTCATACTGGACAGCAAGACATTGCCATGGTTATATTTTGAAGTGCTGTGCAAAAGTACATTGCCTTTTCTAAGAACTCTTATTAATGCTATGTGGCACCATCACTTTCAGCTTGTCGAACAGAGCGTGCTCATTGTTATTTTGAATCTGTAGCCAGTTCTTCACTACTCTGAAAATTTCAGACAGTCTCTGATTCAAGTGCTTGAATAGCTTGCAGATTAATGTCAAGAGGTGGGTTTTAGCAGCACCCATAGAAAATTCATCATAATCCAAATAAGACTTTCACTGAATGCTAAATTGCCATCATTTGCTAAAAGACTCAGTGGGATCAGACTGATGCGGAGAAGCATCCCCTAGTGTCCTCTCTCTCCCTGGAACTCTTTCTTCTTCAGCCTCATGCATACTTTGCGCAATAGAGTGTCTGCTTGTGATGGAAGCAGAAAGTGTTCAAGTGGATTCAAACTTATTTTATCCTTTTGATACTTTTTTAGGCAAAATAACGCCTATAATTATTTCTGCCTCCAGCAAAGAAAATGAGTCTCAAAGACAAACTCTCCCAAAAGAATACTGTTAATAGTGCAAGTGACTTTAAATAGTTCTTTCATGAAAGAGGCATCATGACTGCTTGGTTTGTTTGTTTTTTAAGCAAACTATTACTCAACACTATTTCATGGCCTCCTAATTAAAAATAGTTTTAACATATGGAAGTTTAAATCCCTTTTTTCCATTACCATTGTTTAATGTAGACTTGAATGGGGTGAAAAAATCTGCCCATTGAGGGGTCATAATTTAACTCAATGTATACAGAATCTATGTAAATTGCCTATTAAAAGGGTCAATTATGAGAAAGTATATTAAAGACTGAATGAAAGGTACAGACTTTCCTGAAATGGTCAAAATGATAACAATAACACTGTTTTTTATAAATCAGGATAAAATACAGCTGTATTAGATTCCAAACCAGTGGCGGGGGAATGTAATCCTAAAAGCACAGGTAATAGTCACTACCTTTATGAATGTTAGTTGTTTACAACATACAAGTTTTATATTTGTTTTGATTAATGTTCAATATCGGTATAATATAGTGTAATTATATAAGGTGGCAAATTAAGAGGAAAAAATGGATATTTCTCTGTGCACACACTTCTAACTTTTTGATACTAAGCCCAGGGAAGATGTCAACAGTAAACAGAAGTTCTTTTTGAACAATCTCAGCAGAGTGATTCAGTCATTTGAAAAGGGTTTTTTAATCTACAGAACAAACCCTACTAAATGAAGCCCCTCAAACCACAGAAAATAAGTGTCCTAATGTGCCTTTCAAACAGATCTTTTAGACAAAGGTAGATTTTTCTTTTTTTATTTTAAATTATAAGCTCTAACTTGCAACGGGGGCTGATAGAAATTTGCTGTAGCATTACCCCTGTTACTTATCCAGTCTGTACAGCACTCAAACTACCAAAAAGAAAACAAGGACACACTACACTTGCCTAACATAGGTCACATCAAGCTCTAATCTTCAAGAACAAGAGCTTCCAAGTAATATCACAGGCGATTGTGTGAACAATTGAACCAAATGGAGCCATCAAGTCCTGCACAAAACCAGCCTATGGCACTGCTTGAATGCATTACTCTTTCTCTTCTTCTCCTCCTTCTTAGGGTTTGTCAAACCCATTCATTCTATTTTGTCCTAAACTAGGATGTAAGATCTTCAGAAAGGACCATGTCATCCTCTGGGTTTGTACAGCAGTGTTAGACACTACTACAACACAAGAATAATGGCTCAGGTCTCTCATATGGTGTCCTGCCCCTTTCTATAAGGCCAGAGCCTTCTCTTAACCTCAGCTGGAGCAACATGTGACCTAATAGAAGTTGCACATGAATAAGAATACACCCCTGTTGTCAACAGGAACAAAGGTAGACAGGCAGCAGGTGTGACAGGCTTCCATTCCCTGTTGGAAGGTCTGCCTTTGTGGCTACTTATAGACTGAAAGCAGACACAGGGGTTGTGTCTGGACAAGAAAATAGGTGGTTGTGGTTTTACAAAACTGTGTTCTAATACACTTTAAACACCACTTAGCATGGAGTGTACGCCATGTTTAACATCTTTTAAAATGTGTCATGTGATCTTGGTCAATCCTAGCTATAAAAAAAGTCCCTCTCTGTTCCTCTGTCATGACTGTCTTTTTCTCAAATTTATCTAATCCTCACGGTTTCCCACTTTCTCCACACCCAGGCTCAGAAAACACTTTCCTCCTACTCTCATCTCATTAAGCTTCCCCTCACTAATTCGGTAAACCATTTTTTCCTCAACAGAAACCCACATCACAGTTCCATAATGTAGAGGTACCAAAACAGAGGTAGCAAGGAGTGGTGGGCACTGTACAAACTCCTAATGGTAAGAGAGACTGTCCCTGTTTTGAAGAGATTGAAATCAAAAAGACGAGCTGCTGAAGTGACTTATTCAATTTCACACACCAGATCAGTGGTAAAGATCCTAGTGTTTTGAATCCCAGTTGGTGCCCTATCCACTGAACCACATGGTCAGTCAAGCATGGAAGTCTTGAATCTCTCAATTTAATTTTTGTTTTGAAATGTGGGTCAGATTCTGAACCAGTGACAGGAGGGAGGACAGAAAGAAATTAGGGATCTATTGTAGATACCCCAAATAGTGTATTTTAACGTCACCTGCCCCCCCGGCCCTCAAAATGTTAACTGTTCACTTGTAAAGTTCTAGTAACAAAATACAGACATCTTTATAGTTATACTATGATGTTGGGTGCCTTAAGAAAAGATAAGACAGCTCTACTCCTAAACTGAGATCAACCAACACTGAATTCTGACGCAAGCTGAACTTTTAGAGCAGTGGTTTTCAAACTTTTTTTTTTATTTTCTGGTGACCCAGTTGAAAAAAATTATTGTTACCCTCAACCCAATAGAGCTGGGAATGAGGGGTTTGGGGTGTGGGAGAGGCTCAGGGATGGGGCAGAGGGTTGGGGTGCAGGGGTAAGGGCTGTGGAATGGGGTTGGGATGAAGGGTTTGAGGTGCAGAAGGGAGTTCTGGGTTGGGAGCGGCTCAGGGCTGGGGTAGGAGATTGGGGTGCAGGAGAGGGTCAGGGCTCTGGGCTGGAGGTGCAGGATCTGAGGTGGGGCTGAGGATGAGGAGTTTGGGGTGCAGTAAGGGGCTCTGGGTTTGGGAGAGGCTCAGGGCTAGGGCAGGGGATTTGGGCATGGGCTCACCTCAAGTGGTTCCCAGTCAGTGGTGCAGCGGGGGTGCTAAGGCAGGCTTCCTGCCTGTCTTGGCACCACGCTGCACCCCGGAAGTGGTCAGCAGCAGGTCTGCCTCCTAGATGGAGGCGCGCAGCTCTCATCTCTCACCCACAGGTGCCACCCCTCCCAGCTCCATCTGGCTGGTGCTCAGAGTGGGGAGCAGCATGTGGAGCGCCTAGGAGCCAAACCTGTTGCTGGCTGCTTCTGGGGCACAGCACTGTATCAGAACAGGTAGGGACTAGCCTGCCTTAGCTGGGTGGCATGCCATTAGGACTTTCAATGGCCTGGTTGGTGGCGCTGACCAGAGCCGCCATGACCCAGTGCCTTCAATTCCGCGACTCAGTATGGGGTCAAGACCCGCAGTTTGAAAACCACTGTTCTAGAGCTTGGAGACCCAGTGTAGAGCGTGTACATGGTTGGCTTTGCCGCCTTTTTGATTCAGCTCCTTGCCAGTCACCAAATCAATCCCCCTCCACCTTTCTACACTGTCATCCCTTTTCTTCTTCACAGCTTTCATACACATACACACCTTTTGTGCTTGCTAAGAAGTGTGTGTTTTGTTTTTACCACTAAAACGGCTTGCTACTCTAGCTTCCTCTGGACAGGGGAAATAAGCCTGGATACCAGTTGCCAACCCATGAACTCTCAAAACAACAACCCTGAATTAGAACCAACAACAAGAAATATTTGACAGTTTCCTAGTCCACAGCGGGAAGTTGTAGTGTTAACTTGCAGCCCTATCAGTAGGTTGAGCTGTGTTAGGTTACGCTCACAAACACTCCTCATGTGACCCAAAATGGTGTCTACCAATGACTGATGCTGGCCTTTTCTGAGGCCAGAGAAAACCCAGTCTAGATAAGAAGATACTAGTCAAAGGTAAGAGTGCCCTTGTCTCTTCTTCTGATACTGGCAGGGCAAATGGAAGAAAAAAGTGCTCTGCAGTTGGGTGCCCTCTTTTTTTTTTCTACTGGAGACTTAATAAATTGTTCAATTTTAATAAAAATCAGACTTGGTTATTAACCCTTTAATGGCTATACTCCTTGGGCTATCTCATCTGCAGCTGCTTGCTTCATCACAGAGTCAAGAATCAGAGGGGTAGCCGTGTTAGTTTGGAATTGCAGAAGTGACAGAGTCCTGTGGCACCTTAAAGACTAACTAAAGTTTTAGAGCATAAGCTTTCGTGGGCTAGTACCCACTTCGTCGGATGCATGCAGTGGAAGTATCCAGGGGCAGGTATAAATAGGTAGGAAAGAACCAGGTGGGAAATAACAGGGTTAGTCCAATAAGGCTGAACCAGCTTGTTGTCTCTAATCAGGGAGGGTGAGGTGTTCCTCTAGCAGCTGAATTAGAGGCGTGAATAGCGAGAGAAGAGAAGCTGCTTTTGTAGTTAGCTAGCCACTCGTAATCTTTGTTCAATCCTTGATTGATTGTATCAAATTTGCAAATGAATTGCAGCTCTGCAGTCTCTCTTTGCAGTCTGGTCTTGAAGTTTTTTTGCTGCAAAATGCTGACCTTTAAATCTTTTATAGTGTGTCCAGCGAGGTTGAAGTGCTCTCCTACAGGTTTTTGTATATTGCCATTCCTGATATCTGATTTGTGTCCATTTATCCTCTTTTGTAGGGACTGTCCAGTCTGGCTGATGTACATAGCAGAGGGACATTGCTGGAACATAAAGGCGTATATTACATTGGTAGATGTGCAGGTGAATGAACCAGTAATGGTGTGGCTGATCTGGTTTGGTCCTGTGATGGTGTTGCTGGTGTGGATGTGTGGGCAGAGTTGGCATCGAGGTTTGTTGCATGGATTGGTTCCCGAGTTAGAGTTATTATGGCGCAGTGTGCTGTTGCTGGTGAGAATATGCTTGAGGTTGGCAGGTTGTCTGTAGGCCAGGACTGGTCTGCCTCCCAAGGCCTGTGAAAGTGAGGGATGTTGTCCAGGATGGGTTGTAGATCACTGATGATGTGTTTGAGAGGTTTTAACTGAGGACTGTAGGTGATGGCCAGTGGTGTTCTGTTTTCTTTCTTGGGCTTGTCTTGCAGAAGCATGCTTCTGGGTACACGTCTGGCTCTGTTGATCTGTGTCCTTATTTCCTTGTGTGGGTATTGTAGTTCTGAGAAAGCTTGGTGGAGATCTTGTAGGTGTTGGTCTCTGTCTGAGGGGTTGGAGCAAATACGATTGTACCTCAGTGCTTGGCTGCAGACAATGGATCGTGTGGTGTGCCCGGGATGGAAGTTGGTGGCATGAAGATAGGCATAGCTGTCGGTAGGTTTTTGGTATAGGGTGGTGTTGATGTGGCCGTCATTAATTTGCACCGTGGTGTCCAGGAAGTGGACCTCCCGTGTAGACTGGTCCAGGCTGAGGTGGATGGTGGGGTGGAAGCTGTTGAAATCATGGTGGAATTCTTTCAGAGTTTCTTTCCCATGATTCCAGATGATGAAGATGTCATCAATGTAGTGTAGATAGAGGAGGGGCGTGAGTGAATGAGAGCTGAGGAAGCGTTGTTCCAAGTCAGCCATAAAGATATTGGCATACTGTGGGGCCATGCGGGTGCCCATAGTGGTGCCACTGGTCTGGAGGTATATATTGTCACCACATTTGAAATAATTGTGCGTGAGGATAAAGTCATAGAGCTCAGCAACCACTCGTGCTGTGGCATCATCGGAGATACTATTCATGACAGCTTGTATTCCATCTTTGTGTGGGATGTTTGTGTAGAGAGCCTCTACATCCATGGTGGCTAGGATGGTGTTTTCTGGAAGGTCACCAATGCATTGTAGTTTTCTCAGGAAGTCGGTGGTGTCATCACAGAGTGGCACACACTATGCTTTACAGGATCTGCACTCCTTGTATTACACACGCCACAAACTACATTAAAAGGACATGGTGGAGGTTGTGAAGTCAAGCACTGAAAGGAAATGCCAGAATTAAGGCTATTAATCCCATTTCCTGCCTCCCACTTCCTTTCTGCCCCCAGCAGGCTCCTGGCTCCCCTGCAGTCAAATCAGGCAGCTTCCTTCTCCCAACTGCCTGAATCTCCCATCAAGGAGTTACTGAGAGCACAGGGAAGGGTCATCCTGCTCACACTTCAGCTGTGGCTTCAGCATGCCCAGTGCAGATGGCATCGTAGGGAAATTTAGTTGATAAAATCAGTCTCTATTGAGCATGTGCAAACAGGTTTTGTTTTGAAAGGCTGTTAACAGGGCTAAATTTTCACTGGGACTGTGAAAGGCACATCCTTGATGTCAAGGTCTCCCTCTGCCAAATTTCAAGTTCCTGCTCCAAAACCCTAATGATAAGACCACACTAGAATTATTTTAACGCAAGTAAGCAACATATTTCCTCTCATTCTTAGAAATGGGTAGATCATTTTGAGTGAATTTTTCCCAAAATATTCAGTCTGAAGCAGATACTCAGCATGGAGAGTTTTAGCCCAAAGGGTTGAAATTGGCAAAGTTTCAAGAAATTGAAAACCAAGTGTTTTAATGGGAAAACCTTACCAGCCTACCCTAAAATACATTTGTGCGCAGTTAGCTTCTTTTGCTGTTTAAATGTTCCCTTTCTGTCATGTTCTTTGGTATTCCCTAGAGCTCTGTGATTAGTCAGCATTTACTGTACTTTGTTTCCTGGGATTTGATTTCTATTCTTATGCAGATAGCACAGATTTATTTTAAGTTTAGTCCTTGACTTTTTTCTCTGCCTGTCTTAATGCTGAGGTGTGGATGACATACTTTAAATATTTGGTTCTAGATGTTACCTTTGTACCCTATTTTTCTTTTGTCATGTGTTCCAGAACAACAAATCTACTATAGCTGAGGTTCAAAGGCCAAAACTTTCATGCAGGAGTGATCATTTAAGTTAGGCTTCAAAATAAACACTGCTTTTTCAGAAATACTGAGCAAGTGCAGCTTTCACTGATTTCACTGGGATTGGTAGATCCTTTGAGTTTCAAAATTCTTATTTTGGTGTCCAAATATAGAGCTAGTAGCCTAACTTTGGGCATCCAACTGAGTATTTTGGCCTTAGTACTCAGTCTTCCCCTCTCTTATAAATTAGGTTGGCAGAATTTGATTTTTATTTATTTAAAAGTAAATAGATATTATCTACTTTTTTAATCTTTTTAAATTTTCACGGTTGAGGGAAATTATGAGGAGCCAGGTCCAAAAATAATTATTTAAATCACAGATTTAAGATTCAAAAAGTTAAAGCTTTATAGCTATGAAAATACAAATTGTCAAAATCGCATCAAAATGTACAAAGCAAATATCCTTAAATCAAGTTAAGTTCTGAAGTAACATTTTTCTTTTTTTGGCTATTTGTAAATTTTGATTGTCTATAGAAATACTTTGCGCATGTGTATTGTGAAATCAGTGTACACTGACATCTATGGATTGAAAATCAAATCCTTCCAAGCCTAGTCATTAAAGTTCAACCCCTGCTGAAGTCAGTGGATGTTATACTTGAGCAAGTGAGGGCAGAGCAGAGCCATTACAAGTCTAATGGGATTCCTAGATCAGGGATTGGTAACTTTTTTTTTGCACATGGCTCATTAGGGAAATCTGCTGGTGAGCCAGGACGGATTGTTTACCTGCAGCATCCACATGTTCGGCCGATCGCAGCTCCCACTGGCTGAGGCTAGCTGTTCTAGGCCAATGGGGGCTGCGGAAAGCAGCGCCCAGCACATCCATCGGCTCCTGCTACTTCCCACAGCCCCCGTGGGCCTCGAACAGCAAACCGCAGCTCTGAATGGCTGCGATCAGCCTAACCCAATAAACTGAGATAAATGGATGCAGTAGAGATATGGGGGAGGGGGAAACAATGTGGTGGTGCTGGTCAGCACAATAAGCAGCGGTCTTGGCACACCAGCTGCTTAATCATTGTCAAGTCTTTTATAGACAAGGTAAGTTCTGTGAGATAACTGCTTGCCATGTTAAAGGACTTTCCCTGTTTCTACTTGGCCTGCAGAGTCATGCATATCTAAGATAATAGAAAACACTGTGTGATGTGCTATTGGGTATATAATTGAGAACCAATATGGGATCATGTAATTAAAAGCCTTCCTTCTTTATATATATATATATATAGATATAGAAAAATTGAAACAAAAAAATATATATATTTATGTGTGTGTGTATAAAAAAAAAAAAAATAAATAAAAATAAAAAACCCCTTTCCTAGCATAACCAAGATAGCCACAACACTGACACCGGCCCTCATACAAACTTTCCCCCTAGCTCAACCCTGCTCCCCCAAACCTAAAGAAAATCCAGTGCTGAACAGTTTTTGTAACCTAGGAAGGAAAAAACGCCAGGGACTCTATGAAGGCCAGAGGGTCTTCATATTGGCAATCTTTTTTTTTTCTTTTCTTTTTTTTAAACATGGAAAGAACTCTGATACTACAAGGGTGGGCAGAAATATGAATT
Organism: Dermatemys mawii; assembly: GCA_007922305.1. Lineage (NCBI taxonomy): Eukaryota > Metazoa > Chordata > Testudines > Dermatemydidae > Dermatemys > Dermatemys mawii. The sequence goes on along the minus strand of ML677334.1, from coordinate 77,537,604 downwards.
CCTAAGACAGCTAGAACTTTGACAACTTGCGACATGTACAACTTCAGTGTTTTCTTAATGTAGGTCATATAAAATATCACATTGAAATACACAATTAGAGCTGTCATATCACACATTCTAACAGGCAAGAACGTGTACAACTAAACCCCTTGTGGCATTTATCAATGTGCACAGCCTGGATATGTCCTCTATAGGTGAGCCTTTTACTTTTCATAGCATGTCAGCGACAGAGTACAGAGTGTACATTATGTCAAAAGGCCATAGACTAGCCCATGCTAACTATCCTAAGACAACAAAGGATTCATTAAGTGGCAGAGAACTAGATTTGGAACCAGCCGTTTCTGTGCCAAGTGTACTGGAACATTAATTTTGACAATTCAGACAACTGAGGCTGTTATCCCAATCCTACAGTTTTGTTCATATTAGGCTTATAAGTAGCTACAGTTTTCATAACACTCTAGAATATACTCCATGTATATAATCCAAATTTACCCAGTTTGAGGTTTTGGTTTTATTGCTGACTTCAATGGTAACAACCAAACATAAACCTGGGCCTGGCTGTTCCTAGAACTCTTTCTGCAGGTGCCTGTGCACGGTTACATTGTAATTAGACAGTGTTGCTACCACTGTTTATAAATACAACAAATCTTCTGCAAAGTGTAACACATGACCAGAAAGGGATAAACAGATTGCAGGTTAATTAACCCAAAGCCAACCTTTAAAGACATGTTAGAAACTCTGTGAATGGTAATTAAGGCCATTCAATGCTAGATAGGCTAGAACTTTGAAATGCAATCCTGCATTGCTAGAGAATTAGAGGTGAGCTAATTGTGTGTGTTTACATAGCTAGCATCTATAAATAGACAGTTCCTGTCTGTCACTATAGCTATTGATTCGGAGATCAAAAGGGAATATTCTGAATCTTGCAATAATGTCATTGTTTATATGTCTCTTTAAAGTTTGTGATAAACTGTTTAGTGGATAAATTATGTCATATCAATTCATGTAGCTAGTTACCAGTGAGGTTTAGGAAATAGAAGGTTACATCAAAAGCCTATTGTTCACCCAGGACTGCATGGTCAAGTGGCTGCTAGAAAACTGTATAAAAGACCTGGGGATCCTGATCCTGTCATCTCAGATCTGCTTGAGGCTTCATGCAGGGGAAGCCTAAGCCCTAAGGATTGAGATCCCAGTCCTGACTAGACTACCTTGAATATAAACTTTGGACTATAACCTATGAACTATTTCTGAAAGAACTCTTTGCAGCTACAAAGTTCACCATTTCTGCTATGTATCTGAACCTCAAGAATTGTGCTCATGTCTGTATGTACACTGATCTTTTAACCAATTCTCTCTCTTTAAAATAAATTTTAGTTTAGTTCATAAGAATTGGCTGTGACTGTGTATTTGGGTAAGCTCTGGAATATTCATTAACCTGGGAGGTAATGTGTCCAATCCTTCAGGATTGGTAGGACTTTTTTTTATATGAGAAGATTTTCTGTAATCCTCATATTTGACTGGGGTGTCTAGGAAGAGGCCTGAGGCTGGGTTACTTTAAGGGAACTGTGGTGTTGGCTTCTGGGGAAAGGTGAAAGTAAGCCGGTACACCCTGGTACAGCATACCAGCAAGAGCTGGTGCACCATACCAGGTCAGCCCAGCTTCCCCGGGCTGCAATTTAAAGGGCCTGCGGCTCCCAGCAACAGCTGGAGCCCCAGGCCCTTTAAATTGCCACCAGGGCCCTGCTACTGGAGCCCTGGGGTAGCGGCGGGGGGGCTCCAGTGATTATTTAAAGGGTCGGGGCACCTGCTGCCTCTGCCACCCCAGTTCCATAAAAATATTTTAGACAGGACAGGCTATGACGAATTCTTAAATTAAAAAGGTCTACTTGCTTGTCTACACAAATTTATCAAAATATGAGATTAGAATGAGTGCTTTTTAACATGGTAGATATTTGAAAATAAGTCAAAGTAACTTTTTGTTTCCTAAGCAACATGAGTATTGATTTCTGACAAAGACTTTAGAGACCAAATCTTCTTAAAATGCTCCCCAGAATTGCAAAGCTGATTCTAAAGAGAGCCAAATTCAGAGTTGAAAGAAATTTAGAAACTTCTCTTTTTATTTTCATCCTATTACTGCTAGTTCCACCCTTTGGAACACCCAATCCAACTTGTCTCCCTTCTCAGTGCTTACACCTTTCAAATACTTACAGAAAGTTATAATTTCTTTCTCCAGTCTTCCTCATTAGTCAGTATCACTCCTGTCTCCTTAATCATATTTCTTACTATTATCATACTTCCCTTCATTTTGGCTATAGCTTCAGTTTAGGAGTTAATATTCAGTGGTTTATTATCCAGTGCTTTTTTTGGTCTCAAATTGCAGTAAGATATTATGACATTTTAAAAAGGTGTTGCATATCTGTTCATAATTAACTATGTAGTGATGTATCATTTCTTTGATGGAGTTACGACCTTATTACTTTTTTTTCTAATATTAGCATATTCTAAAAGATCTTGACCAAGATAATTCCATGTAAAATTATAAGAATATTAGATGGAAATCTGGTATAGTTAATAGCAGTGTTAGAGACAGTCCATTTGACCTTGATTTTCATATTAAATATTAGTAATGAGCTGGAAAGCTGCATTTAAAAAAAAAAAAAAAATCCAGTGATCAGCTGAGTGAAAATGACTTGCTATAGGAGCTCAACATACTGCAGCAAGAGCATTTATTTTTGGACTGAAGTAAAATATGCACCAGCAAACCCCTTTAAATATTTTAAGTATTACAATTGACTTTTTCTATTATGGTAACACTGAGAAGTCCTAACAAAGCTTTCGGTCCTGTTGGGCTAAGTGCTGTGCTGACTTAGTCAGATACAGTCTCTGCCTCAAAGAGTTTACAATCTAAATTTGCAATATAAACAAAGGGGAGTATCTATATCTGTTTTACAGATGAGCAACTAAGGCACAGGGAGATTAGTCCAATATCACTCAAAGTATGAGATGGAACTGGGAGTTGAACATAGCCATTCTGAGAGCGGGTCTAGTGCCTTAACCACAGACCATCCTTCTATTTACTTTGCTTCCCTTTAAATCAGGGGTTCCCAAACTTTTGGTTCGTGGCTTGTTCAGGGTAAGCTCCTGGCAGGCCATGAGATGCTTCGTTTACCTGACAGTCCACAGGTATGGCTGCTTGCAGTTCCCAGTGGCTGCGGTTTGCTGTTCCCACCCAATAGGATTCTTGGGAAGTGGTGGCCTGGCCACACCATTTCTCACAGCTTCCATTGGCCAGGAACAGCAAACCACAGCCAATGAGAGCTGTGAGCGGCCGTACCTGCGGACTGTCAGGTAAATGAAGCATCTCATGGCCTGTCAGGGGCTGACCCTGAACAAGCCGCGAATGAAGTTTGGGAACCCCTGCTCTAAATGTATAGGTTTTTCTAAAGTTTTCACTTGGATAGGTATGCCTGATAATCACTACTTTTCTTTGCACCCAGAATTATGTGTTTATTGCTGCTAGTGATACCTGTTTCAATTTTGGATTATCAACTGTTCCTAATTTCAGCAATGAAAGATAATATGGTGGTGGTCCCTGCATTTTCAGATGGGGAGGAGAATCCAGGAAATAGCTAAAGCTATTCACAAAGCAACCTCAGTGTAAGGTGATAGAAATGAACTTTTTATGCTAAGTGGTGACTATTGCTTGGGCCTGTAATTGTGAATTAAAAGCCAGTCTTAGCTCATATCTCTTAGTCTTCCCAAACCTCTCTGCTGTTAAACCTTTTGCACTATTGACTGTAACAGAACAGTGAAAACTCTGGTTATTATGGTCACTTCTTCAAAAGAAAGTGAAATCCCAGTGTCTGAGATTTTTTCCATTATTTGCACCGGACAGTCATTGTGGCCTTCTAAGAATCCTGTTTTCTACTCCTTTCTCCTACCATTTTTCTGTTTGTTCTGTTAGTCATTTCAGGGGCTTATATCTCCTTTTTTGTGTCTGGTAAGGCCCAGAATATTGTGGGCATTTCCAGAAATGAATAATAACAGGACTTGTATCTTTAATGGATGTTTTGTGGTGTTTATAATGTGCTTTCACTAACATTTTGGTGACTCATATTCTCTCACATATTTGCTGTGATATGAAAAAACACTTGTTATAGGTTAGATAGCTGTTATCTTCAGATATCTGAATCATCACCATGTGGGAAAACACCAATTGTGGCAAATATTTAATTCAAAGATACTGAAAATCAGCCAATGACTATAAATTTGGGAATATAGCTGAAGCACTTAGTTACTCCAAACCTATTCATTACTTACTCAGCATTCCTTGTCTCAGCAATGCTATATAAACCCAACAGTTTTCAGTTTGTTTCCTTTTTAAAGTGGGCTGAGGACTTCTATTTCTCTTCTCCTTTGTTTTCTTTACAATGTGTGTATTGTCAAGACACTGCATGAATGTCCTTACAGGACATGTATTGTCTAGAACTCTTTAGATCCAGCGTTTACCACTGTAAAGAACTGATTTGTACCACCATCTATATTTTTTTGTTACAGATTCATTATAAAAAAGTTCATTAAAATGAACAGATTATATTTTGAAATCAAATCCCATTTGTAGAGTCTACCAATAGGCAGGTTAGACATATTTTGGGAAGGATTTTTTTTTCTGGAGTACCAAGATTTTAAAATAAGAATGAGATCAGAACAATAATCATGCAACTTAATCTTTTTGTTATGTAGCGGTTTCTGAGAAACCAACCATATACAGATATTATATCTGGGGATAGCAGTGGCTAACTTATTGATGTCATTAATTGTCTTTTAAGGAACCTTGCTTTAGTCCATCTTCCTGTCTGAAGTGAAATCTACTTACTCCAAAGTTGTCTGAGCTGTACACTATGGAAATGTTCTGGGGTGAGGGGAATTATATGATGCAGGAAGAGCAAGAAGGATGAATCAGGAACAATACTGGTCTGTCAGTTGTTTAAGATAGAAGCCCAGTCAATAATTTCAGCAATAAAACAAGAAAATGTCAAAGTGATGTAGCCTAAAATAATACACAATTTGAGAATGTGCTTTTAAAAGTTTTTAAATTAAAATGATTTGGTGAAGGTGGGAGGGAATCACCAACTTTACCCCAAATAATCCAGATGGCTTTAAAAAACTGCCAAAACCCTCATAAAATAAATTTCCAAGAACTAATGAATTTCCTTGTACCTTCTGTCTGTTTGCTTCAAGGAAGGTCTGTTATTTGAGTATATCCTTCACACAAAGCACAATGGCAGAGTGGTCTATTGGATCCAAAATCCTCTCTTCTGTTGGAAAAGTCCCTGAAAAGGGATGTGAATATTTCTATTCGCACCCAATCCCAGACTCTCTCGTTTTTCCTGCCTACCAGATGTCTCTATAGTCTGGGCTCCATTGTTGGAGTTCCATGAGAGGAAGTTCTATATATCATCTAAGGCTCAAAAGAGGGTAGTTTAATTATCAGGCAGTATTAACTAAGTGTGATTTCCCCTAGCTGGGAGTAATTGTAATCTCTTCTGAACTATTTTCCTGATACCTATGAAAAGAAGCTAAAATTAGATGGCTGCTGCTGATCACTGTAGCAGAACCATCCAGCTAATATGTTTAGCCACTTTTTTAGATGCAGTAACAGAACTGGGGCATGAGCAACCAATAAGGCTTTTTAAAAGGTGTAATGTAAGAGAGGGAACACTGCAGATCCTACTTTTCTCTCCTGAAGAATGTAGAATAAAATCCACTCTTGACAAGTCCTTGACAGGTCTCCAAGTCCTGGCAAGTTGATCCACTTCTGCAGACTCACTTCCTACCTTGTTAGTTGTGTTAGAGGGAGGAGAGCCATTGCTTAAGATTATTCTGAGAGGCCTGTGATGAGAAAAGACTGCATAGGGGAGGAATTAGGAGTAAAGAATGGAATAGAGATAGTGGGAGAGAGTGAGGAATGCCAGACCCGCTACAATATTTCAAGTCAGCTCTTCCCCCACTGTTCGAGCTGTGTTTCCTTCTAAAATAAATATTAAATAAAACACTGTTAATTGGGGAACCTACTGCTGACTTTACTTGCTAAATGCAGGTGCAGAGAGCACTGGCAGGCACACATAGCAGCAGCTGGTATTTTGCTAGCTCCATATGGGATTGGCACATCAAAATGCTTGAATTCTGTTCCTAGTTTCAAACGCAAGATTTTAGAATGTGTTTGAAAATCAAGCTATGAGTTTGACCATCGTTAACTGGAAGACAGCTTTGCATAATCAAGACAATAATTCTCTGCTGAAGAAATGCCTCCAGGTGTATATGACCATGATCATTGACTGTAAGAAAGATCTCTTTGTAAAGTAAATTAGAAATAGCAATTCTTTTGTCAACAGTGAAGTGCACTGGATAAACTTCTGATTTATGCCTGGTTTTCTATTCCTGTCATTGTATCTCCCTACCAATGTCACTATTAAATATACCTGCATTTGAAATTGTATCAACTCATTTAACACTTTCCCAATTTCCTGCTATGTGAACAAAAAAGAAATGAGGTAGATGCTGACCATGCTGGAGCTCCTTTCATGTTTAAAATCAATGCTAGAGGGGTGGGATTCATCAGACTGGTGTATCTTCTCCAACCAGCGTTTTCTCTCTCCTTTGGGATTACAAAAATATCCATGAATCAAAGTGCTATTAATTATAACAGTTATTAAGAATGGGTGTAGCAGAAATTAAATGGAATCTCTATTTTGTAGAATCCAAACACCAGAGAAACTCAAATATTATTATTGCACATTTGTGTGGGGAAAACAAAATTAAAGGGTTGGTTTGCAATACAGTCTTTTTTTATAATCATCTCTTATAATCAAGAAGAGAAAATTGTGTGTATAACATACTGGTGTTGCAGTAGCATCTGGAGGCCTTCTTCAAGGTCCCATTGTGCTGTGTTCTGCACAGACATGTAATAAACAATTCTTGATAGTTCTGGTAGAAATCTTTTTAGGTAAAAACAGGGCTTTGTTGAAAACAAAATTATTCATGGGAGACAAAAACTTTTTTGTTTTGAAATTATGGGGAAATTCCACTTTCTCTCAGGTTTTTCTCTTCTCTCCCCTTGCCCTTTGTCCCCTTGAAAAGTGTGAAAATCTGTGGGGGAAGGAGTGAGAGAAGGGGAAAAAATAAAGAGAAAGAGGGGAGAAAAACACTGGATTTTTTTTTTTGTGGGGGGTGTTATTGGAGGGGAAAAGCATTCTCAACTGTCTTTTTTGTTTGTTTGTTTGTTTGTTTTTGTTTTAAAAAGAAAACACAACACTTCCAAGGGAAATATGGGCAGGAAAGTTTTATTTTAAAAAAAACAAACCTAGAGAAAGTAACCTCTCACTTCTTAAAATCTGTTTTTACACTCTGTGGTGAGGAGTGGAGGCAGGGGGACTGATGAGCAGAAAGGATGACAAGCCCTGAAATTCAAAGCAAATTTTTTCAAAAACGAAATCATTTTTGGGGGAATTTTTTTTTTATAGAATTAAACTGAAAACCAAACATTTCATGACCGACCACCTCACTGCCAGTTTTACCAAGCTCTAATCCCTGCCTTGCAATCGTAGCACATCATTAAAGACCGCAACTAGATGCAGTAAACAAATAAGGGAAGAACAAGGTAACTGTGAGATCATGTTTTGTATAATATGCAGCAGTAATCATAACTATTAATTACCTGCTAGTTATGGGATAACTAAGATTGATTTGGCTGGCCTAGTAGTAGGCCATGAAAAATGTTTTGTGTATGGGGGGGAAAAAACCAAGAAAAATACATGAGTTTTTTGTATTACTATTTAAAGCAATGCTGTGGTGATTCCGTGTTGGTCAAGGCAATATTAGAGAGACAAGATGGGTGAGGTAATACATTTTATTTGATCAACTGAAGAGCTATATGTAAGCTTGAAAGCTTTTGTCTTGTACCAACAGAAATTGGTGCACTCACTTTTTCTCTATTTAAAGGAATGTAAGAACTCTTGAATATCATAATACTGAGTGAAATGTAATTGGTCATAAGAAAGTTACAGCAAAGCATTAGCTTGAATATTTCAGGTCTGTTCCATGACCTGTGTGAAATGACTTGGTGGTCTCTGGCCACTTCCTAGTGGCCAAAAGTCTACATCATAAAACCACTATCACAAATTAATATTATAGGCAGAGCTGCTATTGCTGCCTGTTAAGATTTTATTATATATAAAGGCAGAAGCTGCTTTGTTTTTTGTTGCCTCAAGCATGGCAGTCAGGCGGCCATTGGCCTTGGTCCCACTTATTTGGCGGTGCTTCCGCAGGAGGCCCGCTGGTCCCTTGGCTTTGGCGTACTCGCCACTGAAATGCTGCCGAATCCACCTCCCGCAGAAACGCCACCAAAGGCCACCTGAGTGCTGCTCTGAAAGCGACCGGCAGACTGTCCCCTGCGGCTTGCCGCCCCAGGCATGTGCTTGCTGCGCTGGTGCCTGGAGCCGCCCCTGTATAAAGGTCCCACTTGAATTGCAGGATGACTGTCAAATAATTGCATCTGAGTTGTGGACAAGACCTGGGAAATTGTGGAAAAAGTAAGTATGGACCTTTATTAATTGAAGTAATTTGGAAAAGCCAAAGAAGACCTATTTGTTTCAGAAAAAATTGCTGGAACAATAATAAATACTGAAGTATTATGTTATGCATGTTAACTTTTTTGATAACTAGACATTTTGCTGAAACTATATTACAGTCATTCATGCATGCCTGGGGCTGACAGCGAGAGCCTGCCATGTGTGGCACTGACAGTCCCAGACCCAGCCATTATCAGCTTGGATCAATGGGATTCTACTGTACTAAAGGGGAAAAAAAGTCTATTGCAACCCCCAAAATGTATGCAAAATTGTGGACTTTGCAAAGTAAGCTAATATCAAAACTGCTGTGGAAGCCTAATGTTGCAGGGTCCATAATTTCTGCAATATTGTAAATTACGTAGGGCTGTAATTATATACATGTTATAGTAATATCTAAAGGCCCTAACAAAGATTGGACCTAAACATGCTATAAACACATAGCAAGGGAGAGTTTCTGTCTCAGAGATTACAGTCTAAATAGATAAGACAAGCAACGGCTAGGTAATGGAAGTATTGTCCCCATTTTATCCCTGGGCAAGTCACTTATTCTCTCTGAGTCAACTACCCAAGTTTACATATGAAGTGTGCACTTTAACCACAAGACCATTCAAACAGTAAATGACAGTTTCAGCTAAAAGTACTAAATGGATACAAGGCCTGAGCTAGCCTTTGATACCTAGACAAGCTCCATAGCTGAACGGGAAGGGCAAGTTTGCATCTTTGCTGCTAAAACTGAATTTCTTTTGTGGCTAACAAGACTATTGTAGTCTCTAGGGTTATCAATCTGAAATATTCCACAACTGCCAAAGTCACTTAAACTTTCATACAATATTTTCCTTTAGTCTAAGTAAAGGTAAAATGTATAATATACCCACAAGATCTAGATGGTTTGCCACAGTTTATTTTAATGTGGCCAAAACTCAACTTCTGATTATTCTTCTGAAACTCTTCATTTCCCATCACTGATGATTATGCATGGTAACTCCCAAGTTATAGTACTAGTGGTCATCTTTGACTCCTCTGCATCTCTCATATGTATTGGCTCTATCCAGACTTTCTCCTCAACATCTAAGGTCCACACTTTTCTCTCTATCCCTTCAGCTAAGTCTTCTTCCAGCCTGGATCATTTCAGTGTCCTCCTCTCTGATGCCTCTTCGAGTTCATACAAAGCACAGATTCTATGGTCATGTTTTTGCCATTCTGACCATGTCACAATACCATGGTGCTTTGAATCCCTCTTATACTGCATCAGTTTCAAGTATGGCTGTCAAGCAATTAAAAAAATTAATTGTGCGATTAATCACACTACTAAGCAATAATATAATACCATGTATTTAAATATTTTTTCAAGTTTTCAAATATATTGATTTCAATTATAACACAATACAAAGTGTACAGTGCTCACTTCATATGTATTTTTGACTGCAAATGGTTGTGCTGTAAAAAAACAAAAGAAATTTGTATTTTTCAATTCACCTCATACAGGTACTATAATACAATCTCTTTATCACTAAAGTTGAACTTGCAGATGTAGAATTATGTACAAAAAATAAATCGGCACTAAAGTTTTTTGTATTAGTTGCACAAGTCTACTCAGTCCTATTTCTTATTCAGCCAATCACTCAGGCAAACAAGTTTGTTTACATTTGCAGGAGATAATACTGCCTGCTTTTTGTTTACAATGTCACCTGAAAGTGAGAACAGGTGTTCACATGGCACTGGTGTAGTCAGCATCGTGAGATATTTACATGCCAGATGTGCTAAAGATTCATATGTCCCTTCATGCTTCATTCACCATTGCAGAGGACATGTGCCCATCCTGATGATGGGTTCTACTCGATAACAATCCAAAGCAGTGTGGTCCGACACATGTTCATTTTCATCATCTGAGTCAAATACCACCTACAGAAGGTTGATTTTTCTTTTTTGGTGATTCTGGTTCTCTAGTTTCTGCATCGGAGTGTTGCTTTTAAGACTGCTGAAATCCATACCTCATTCCTATCACACACTGGAAGGTACTTCAGATTCTTAAACTTTGGGTTGAGTGTTGTAGCTATCTTTAGAAATCTCACATTGATATCTTCTTTGCGTTTTGTTAAATCTGCAGTGAACATGTTCTTAAAATGAACAACATGTGCTGAGTCATCATCTGAGACTACTATAACATGAAATATATGGCAGAATGGGTGTAAAATAGAGCTGGAGACATGCAATTCTCCCCCAAGGAGTTCAGTCACAAATTTAATTAACACATTTTTTGTAATGAGTGTCGTCAGCATGGAAGCATGTCCTCAGGAATGGTGGCCAAAGCATGAAGGGCATAAAAATGTTTAGAATTATAGCATGTAGGCACCTTGTAATGCTGGCTACAAAAGTCACCATGCAAATGCCTGTTTTCTCTTTCTGGAGACATTGTAAATAAGAAGCTAGCAGCATTATCTCCCGTAAATGTAAACTGGTCTGTCTGAGCAATTGGCTGAATAAGAAATAGGACTGAGTGGACTTCTAGGTTCTAAAGTTCTGCATTGTTTTGTTTTTGAGTGCAGTTATGTAACAAAACAAATCTATACTTATAAGTGGCACTTTCATGATAGAGAGATTGCCCTACAGGACTTGAATGAGGTGAACTGAAAAATACTGTTTCTTTTGTTTTAACATTTTTACAGTGCAAATATTTGCAATAAAAATAATATAAAGTGAGCAGTGTACACTCTGATTTTAATTACAATATATAACTGAAAATTGTAGAAAAAGATCTGAAATATTTAATACATTTCAGTTGGTATTCTGTTGTTTAACAGTGCGGTTAAAGCTGCGATTAATCACCATTGATTTTTTTGAGTTAACTGTGATTAATCAAAAGCCCCACTTCTTGTCTTTCCCTTTAGGTCTTTGCATGGCTTTAGCCGTTTTACTTATCCAGTCCAGCTTCTCACGTAGTTCCATGAAAGGCTGAAGCATATTCCAGGAACTCATGTGATAACACAGTTGTTTGTCTACTTGGTGAATGTGAAATGTCTTACCCAAGCTGCACACAGCATATCATGTTGTAGCAAGAGCCAACAGCATGGTAGATTTTTCACAGTGTTGCTGAAGTCTAATATGAATCTGCCTGCTGGTCAAGATCTGCAAAACCTGCTGTCTGGTCATCAGAAACCCAAGAGGAGGAGGACAGAGATGTTGCTCATTCACCTTCCTGAGACTGAGTTGATTTAATTTCTTTCCCTTTCTTTTCTGTTTGCCCTGTTTCTTTTTGTCCCCAGAACTGATTATAGATTTCAAGTAAATTGTCTCCAATTTTTAAACCAATTTTCATAATTCAGAGATTAAATACTTGTGATTTCAATCACCTAATCAATGGCAAAGGAACTGTGGACTTAACACCGATAGAGGAAATTCATTCTGAACACATCCTATCTATACAATGCAAATTCACTTTTAAATATGGCTATTTTCCCCATTAAATAGCTAGGCTTTTCTAAAACAAGCAGGATGACTGACAAATGTATGAAATATAATACAGAACCTAGCAGCTGATTTCTTTTCTCTCTCTCTCTGTCTCTCTTTGTGTCCCAACTTCAAATTCTACTTTCGGAGTGCGATTTAAACTTAGAAACTGATTAGTTTTTACAGTATATAATGCCTTGTAATTTTCCTTTCAACTCAACATAATGAATGTTATAATTTTTCCTTTCTTGTTCTTCTTTTCATAGTAGGCTCTTCATTTGTGAACCATTAGATTTATTGTTATAAGCATTATTTTTCTTGTTGAAATCAGTGTTTTTGCTTGCCTTTTATGAACAAACATATAATCATGTTCCGGTAGCTAAAGCTAGAATCTTCTTTAAGCAATTTAGAATTACTTTATTCAGTAGCTGGGTTTGTTTAATACTGAAATCATGCATGCATATTTCAGAGAATTAGTGGGCCAGATCATCAGTTGTGGTAAACTTACATCAGCTGTGAATTTGAATCAACCATATTGTATTCCTCAAAATATTGTGTGTCTTCTTTCAAAATAGTCAATAGTTCTAAGGTTCCATCACATCCATTTTTCCCTCATTTTCAGGGTGAGGAGGCTCTTATCGCTTCTTGTGTATTAGGTTTGCAGTGGACAGCCAACATATTCCACCTCTGTGGCAAGTGAAATTTGCATGGATATGCATACTAGGGCAAAATGAGAGGTGAAAAAATGTGTTGGTGCAAAGAGCTAAAAGACCAGACTGTCACATGACTGGGAATATTTTGGGACAAAAGATGCTTGTTTAATGTAAGATACTGTTAGAATAATTGTTGGCAACCTCTACTTGTTTATATTGTTCATGGATCTCATCCAGTGTGCTCAGTGTTGCACAAACATGTAGAAGGACACATCACTGCTGCATTACTCAGCTGTATCATTAAATTGGGTCAGTCTGAGGAGTACTGGCTAGATTGTGATTAGTCTATGCGGCTATGTTCAAAAAGTCTTTCCTCTGAGTGCTTGCACAGGGGCCAGTCAAAATTGGATCACTTACTTTCCCCAGTCACAAGGAATGTTGGAAGCTAGTTCCAACCAAAGAGTGGGACTATATATTTTGTTTGCAATAGCCTGGACAGCTGGGTCAGTATAGAGGGGGTAAGTTCAGGGAGATCATCTAGATGGCCTCTGTGCAAGCTTGGAGGCCACTGCTGGAGAGAATTGAATGGGCAGTGAAGGTAGAAATACAAGTAGAACAGAGGTGCTAGGGGCAATATGAAATTTGACAAGGAAGGATAAGTAGGAAGGGGCAGATTAATATGGTGCCTTGAAGGAGTTTGACTGATGTGTACAAATCTTTCAAGAAGAACATTTTCCTTGGGAATGCCAAGAGGAATTGTCGGCAGCAAACGAGATGGAGTGGATTTCATTCGTCAGCCCCACATAGGGCACTCTGGTAATACTGGCTTTATCTGAGTTTTCTGAATTTCATGTTGGCTTGCCTACCTTCAAGCTAAGGATGCATGATGTTCTAGAGCTTGAGTAATAAGTTTATATTCTTTATTTCAGCTCAATAATGAAAACTACTGCTGCTCAGGAAAAAATGCAAGTCAGGAATATTAATCTTCATTCTGGGCCTGATCTAAATTCATTAGTCAATGGACAGACTCCTAATGTTGATTTTTTTGATGGGCTTTGAATCAGGCTCCCTCCAGGACAAATATTTTGTATTTGTTTAATTATTATATGACATTGGATGACTCAGTGTAACTAAGAGCAACTGTACAAAATGACTTCTAAAGTTCAGTGTTTTAATTTGTAGCCATTGAAAGACTGCCCTCAGGTGGTGAAACTGAATGCTGAATCAACAGCACTATGTCTGCAGCAGCTATTCTAGATGTTTGTCTCATAAACACTGACAAACCTGAGTTTGCTAAATTTGGAAGGTCTAATGTCTCCAGATGGTATGAAAGCATCTAATTAGAGTTGTACTGTGGCCAAGCAAATTACTGTATAGTATTTAGTAATTCAAGAATTGTGATGCATTGTATGAATTATTGCATAAAGAATTAATTTGTTAAATATAGCAATTTAAAGAAACAAATATTCAGAATCCAACTCCAAGGCTTTTATTTTAATTGAACTGTTTGCTCAGGCAAAGCTGCCATTAATTTAAATGGGAGCTTCAGGGGCACAAGAAATTCTGGATCTAGTCACTAACCTTAAAAATGTTATGATCTCTTGTTGTTCTAGGATAAGCCCTACTTTTAATCCAAATTAAACAGCCTCTTAGAATTAGTATGATAATGTACAACTTTTTTTTTTTTTTTTTGCTTTCTGTGTATATAAATACATCTTACTTCTGTTCCATTCTATTCATCCGATGAAGTGGGCTACAGCACACGAAAGCTTATGCTGAAATAAACTGGAAAGCCTCTAAGGTGCCACAAGTGTTCCCCGTCTTATTTACGGGTACAGACTAACACGACTGATAATCTTAAACCTACTTTTACTGTTCTTTTCCTCAGAATAATTGGAATTTACTTTCAGTAACTCTAATATGTGTTCTTATTCCTGTTACCACTAGTGTGTTTAAAACCAGCAATTAATATAGTTGTACTTTTCACAACAACTCAGTTTTAAAGGGGAGAACCTATATTTTAGAGGGGGAAGGGGAGGAGAGGAAAGGGATGTCTAATTCTGTAATAAAGAAAAAAGACCTGTTCATTATAACTGACCATAAAAAGATTGGTGACACTAATTCCTGACTCCAAGAAAATATAAATCAATCTCCAGCTTTAAGATATTGGTTCTTTATTTTAAAGCTGACTTGCCAAGGGTTCTTTTGTAGCTCCTAAAACTCAAGGGAAAAAACTATTGAGCCAATATTAAAAAATGAAATTAGCACTGTATTTTAACAATTTAAAATAGTTACAACCTCCTTAAGACACTGTCATTAAAAAAATAAATAAATCTGGACCAAAGGCATTCCTAGTGTTACTTCAATTAATGGAGAAATATTAGAGCTGCATTTGGCTCTAGGTAGTTGAAATAAATCCCTTTACCCTTATTACTAGTACTATAGATTTATTAAAATTACAAGTATTTTTACAATATCAATTTACTCTTTTGCTGTTTGTTTACTTTTTGCATTTCCATCAGTTTCAACAATGTAAATAAGCTAGTCACTTTCACTTTTGTTTTATAGTCCATCACACTTTCAGGTGAAAGTAGCACAATGCTCCAGTGCTTACAAACAGTGCAGAGAAATGTTTTTTTAAGGACTGATTTTTGTTGTAATGGGTGGGAAAAGTGAAATATGTGACTGTATGTTTGTAAGTTGGTTTCTATAAAATAATTTGGGATCAGCCTTGGTCTGACACTGTCCCTTGCTGTTTATCATGTTTATTATAATAGTTATGCTTATGGTCCACCTGAGAATGGGACCCCATTGTGCTAGGCACTGTACAAATGCAGAATGAGACAGTCCCTGCCCCAAAGAGATTACAGTCTAAATAGACAGGACTGACACAGGGTAGGGAAAAGGTGAATAATGGCAGTAAAGGTCATGTTATTTCCCCAGGTTTTTAGTTTTTGCTTTAAATCCTTTCCCTGAGTTACATTAGCTGTGGACTAGGGAAACGGAGAACCAAAAGCATAGAGAGACAGGATGGGGTTGAAATAAGTGAGGAAGAGGCAGGAGGCTTGGAAGAATCAGCCAATCAGTACAGAGGGAAAGTGTGTATTGTGAAAACTGCAGAAAACAGTGTGACATCTAGGAAGGTAGGCAGTGATGAACACTATGCAGCTGTGGCATAAAAGCTTGCTTTTTTTTTTTTTTTTTTTTTTAAGTGATTGTTCAACCAGGAGACAATTCAAGTATTTCCTTTATCTGATTGGCCAGTCTCGGGGCTCGGGAGCCAATCATGCTTTCCAGTGGGAAATTCATAAAAAAGCAGCAACAAGCTACTTTAAAACTGGGACAAGCCCAAAACAAGCCAACAAGCAACCAACAGCAAGTACAAGCCAACTCCACTTAAACAAAACCAATTTCCACTTATTGTAAGCAGACTTGGCAAGTGGCCCCTTCAGCTTCTTTCTCAAAGACCGTTTCGTTTCTGGGAGGAGGAATACTACATAGTTCTTAATGTTTCCAGAGGAAGGCATCTCCCTTCGTGCTACACCTTGAAGTGTAGTTGTCCTAATACAAGGAATTAGAGTCCATCTGAAACTGGAAGCATTTAAAGAAAGCAGCTGCAATTACAGACATAGACAAATAGACTACCACACAGCTTGAATTCCAGCTTTCTTTCCTTTGTTTACAAGGGACTACATTCTGTCTGGAACTCAAAACAACACAGTGAGATATCTACTGGCTGTGAATGATGTACTGCAAATAAGCATCATTAAGAGGAGAGAGAAATGTCTTCTCAAAACATACTATTCAGTTATGTATACGTTCGTATGCTGCACTTATCACCATAGTATCTGAAGAAGCAACCAAACACCAACTCCTATGAGGCCTTGCCGCATAATTTCCATTAAAAATATTTTTGTATTAGGCATTTTTTTGATGAACATAGTTTCAATGGAAAATTTCCAACCAGTCCTATTAAAAATGATCTTCCTGATGTATGATTCCTGTCTACACTTGTCTTCCAGCTTCTCCATTTCTGAGTATATTGTGGGCTAATATTGATATGATGGTAACTGTGGACCAGGTCCTCAGCTAGTGAAAACTGGTATAAACCCATTGATGTTGTTAATATAAATATACTCTTAGGATCTGGGCCATATCTTTCTTTGAAGTTTGCATCTTATCCTGTAAAGCATGGTTACTCTGAACTTCCATGATAAGTAACAGAACAATTGGTTCATGCTTCTGGCAAACATGTAATATCCAACTAGATATATTTGATTATCTAGCGGAGATGATCAGGCCCTGACAGGTAAGGTGGTATCATCAAAAATTCTTTCCTTTCTGTTCTTCTATTAGCCTCACAGTACATTCTGATCGTCAGCACTCTTGTGCTGATTGTCAGCATTTCTTGTTCCTGATCATCGCTTTGCTCATTCTCTGCATTTGCTAATGATAATCACGTATTCTTTTCAAAGCTTTTTTTTTTTTCTCCCCTCAGTTTTGAAGGAATGGCAGATCTTTAACACTGTTAAGTAGTATCTCTGCATAGAACACTCCAAAATTTTGAGGCACATCTTTTTGATATTGTGACCATGTATCTCTGACATATTGTAGTATAAATAAAAACCTGCCACGCCTGCAGCTTTTCTGATCTCTGACAGTTTGTCACATACTATTGGCATGTATATTTCTCGGTGTCCTACAAATGCTTCAACATTTTTAACAGTATCAGTTCCACGGTGGCTGCAACATTGCAAATTAACAGAGTGGCAGATCAAGGTTAACAATCACATGCAGTATTGATGCTTCGCCTTAAAGAAGAAATGAAGAGTCTCATTTTCATATAAGTCTGAGCATTAATGGGCATATGAGGAACACTAATCACTGTTTTTGGAGGCTTTCATGAGTCGGATGAGTGTTCCAGTGTGGATTGTCTTAAATGATTGGTTTATTGTTTAGACCTATTTAGGCTGTAAATGCAAAGGAGTCTGTGTAATGTGTACCCAGAGAAACTAGATAGAGCTGTAAGTTAATATAGCCCCTGTTCCATTAATTTGTTCCTTATCTTTTCACTGGCTTCTCAGTGTGTAGGTACTTGAACTTCCTTATATATCAGTAAATGGGTGTTAGTAAATTGAAGGGAGTCTAAAATTAGTGCTGGGTCTAACTTGTATATAGTTCTATGGCATTTGTTAGCTGCATTTTCTTGCATAAGTGTAAGTCACTACAACTTTGCAAACATTGGCACAATACATAATCAGTTTGAAATGTACATTGTGTTTTTTCACAGAAATCTGCTTGTTGGAAGATTTGTGTTACAGTATTTCTTTCCTTCTGTTTAATAAATGTTTACATTTGAGACATTATTTTCTGGAAGTTAAAGCACTTTTACAATCTCATACCTGCAAATATTTATTCCCCCTCCCCACAGAATACTGCCTCAGAATTAGTGTTTATAGCTGTATTTTTGTTTTCTGGCCTCATGGTGGCACAGTAGGTTAAGAAATCACTCAAGTCCTGAAGTCCTCTTTCTTTTCCTGTGTTTCAATATTGGTATGTAGGGAGTGTCATGGAATAGGTAATCTTGATAACTTTGTTCTCTGTGCAGAAAGAAAAATATCCCAGGATTTAAATATTTGTGTTTTGAGATGGTTGTGAATGTTGTTCTCAATTATAAAGCTGCAGGACCTAGTCCCCCTCCCCCTGCAAAAAACCTCTAGCTGTACTTCTACTGCACAGATTTCTGTGAAGATAATGTGTGAAGAAGGGATGACTGACACTTTTTGGTCAGAAATAACGATGAAGGTAATGTTTTGAGGCAGCATATGAAAGCAAAGCTTGTGTGTGTAGGGATTCTGAAGTAATGGACATGTGGGATGCTTGATATGCTAGTTATTGACCAAAAAGCTCTGTTAGCTCACTGCCACTGCCAGCAGTTCTGGTATTTCAGTTTTGGCCAGAAACTATACTTTGAACCTGCCCCTGAAAAACAAGAAGTCCCTGTCCCACTGCAGTCAAAGGCAAAGCCCTCATTGACTTTATGGGACAAGGATATGGCCTAAATTTTCTTATATATGCTGTTGAATGCAATCTTTCCAGGTATCTGCCACAGGCAATCCCTTCTCTCGCAGGACTTTGTGCTCCCCATTTGGGGCACTTCCTTGTAGCTATGTCTGAGAAATAGCTTTGCATAGTCTGGTGCCCCCTTCTGTCTCATTTACACTGTGATCCCTCTCATGCTCCAGGAAGTTTTAGACTTGAAATTAGACAAAGGTTTCTAACCATCAGAGGAATGAAGTTCTGGAACAATCTTCCAAGGGAAGTAGTGGGGGCAAAAGACCATCTTGCTTCAAGATTAAGCTTGATAAGTTTTATGGAGGAGATGGTATGATGAGAACATAATTTTGCCAATTAATTGATCTTGGACTATTCGTGGTATATGAGCCTGGTGGCTTGTGATGGGATGTTGGATGGGATGAGATCTGAGTTACTACAGAGAATTCTTTCCTGAGTGTCTGGCTGGTGAGTCTTGCCCACATGCTCAGAGTTCAGCTGATCACTAAATTTGGGGTTGGGAAGGAATTTTCCTCCAGGGCAGATTAGCAAAGGCCCTAGGGGTTTTTCTCCTTCCTCTTCAGCGTGGGGCATGGGTCACTTGCTGGAGGATTCTCTGAATCTTTGAAGTCTTTAGACCATGATTAGAGGACTACAGTGGCTCAGACGTAGGTGAGAGGTTTATTGCAGAAATGGGTTGCTAAGATTCTGTGGCCTGCATTATGCAGGAGGTCAGACTAGATGATCATAATGGTCCCTTGTAAGCTTAAAGTCTATGAGTCTGAGTTGCAGTGCTTCCACTTCATGGCTTGGCCCTCTGCCCAGGTTACTGTAGTTTTCCCTTCTGGTGGACCAAAGTCTCACTCAGGTATCACCTGGCAATCCTCCAATCCAAG
This sequence comes from Dermatemys mawii, assembly GCA_007922305.1. Taxonomy (NCBI): domain Eukaryota; kingdom Metazoa; phylum Chordata; order Testudines; family Dermatemydidae; genus Dermatemys; species Dermatemys mawii. The sequence goes on along the minus strand of ML677334.1, from coordinate 77,517,924 downwards.
GCAATGCTACTTCCCCAACTGCTGGTAGGGGAACCCAGGCCCGACCGCTGTTTGGGTTCCAATTCTGAGACAATTGAATCAGCCTCCCAGGTCTGCCCCTTGCTGCTGTTTCTCTGAGCTTTTTCCTTTTCAGCCTCCTGCTCCACCACCCTTCTGGATAAAACCTTCCTTCAGGGCCAGGATCCCAGGGCTCCTGCTTTTCTCCTTTTCTTCCATCAACCCAGAGTGACTACAGGCTTCTGACTGCAGCCCTTTCTGCTGCAAACTTCCTGGCTTTATACTAGTCCTGCCTGCTCTTGTTTTTGCTGGGCTCCATCCTCAATCAGTGCTTGGTCATCAAGCCTAATTCTCTCTCGGGTGTGTCCTATGAGGTTACTTAACCCTACTTGGACTATATTAACCCTTTTTGGTCTAGCATGGGATGAACATCCCATCACATCTTCCCAATCCCAAATAACACATATGCTCCCTATTTGAAAGTTTTTTTGTGTTTTTTTTTTTTGTTTTTTTTTTAATCCAGGCTATTAAGGTAGACTTCAATAGACTTTGGATTTATGTGGGCTATCCCCACTGACTTCAGAGGGCATGGTGATCCACTTTGCAGATTCCTTTGCATGACTGGAGCCCTACTGTCAAAAAACTCTTAAACATAAGAGAACTCAGTGGAAGTATGTGTGGAATCAGGCCTTCAGTGAATATCTTAGCATTTGACATGTTATGTTTTCCATTACAAGCAGATTTTAGAGTTATGCCTATAGCTGGACTTGAATGTCTAGAGAGCCTTGACAAGGTCCCTCACTAAAGGTTCTTAAGGAAACTGAGCAGTCATGGGATATAAGAAGGAAGGTCCTCTCATGGATCAATAGCTGGTTAAAAGACAGGAAACAAAGGATAGGAATATATGGTCAGTTTTCACAATAGAAAGAAGTAAATAGTGGTGTTCCACAGGGATCAGTACTGGCAACAGTGTTCAACATATTCATAAATGATCTGGAAAAAGGGGTGAACAATGAGGTAGCAAAGTTTTCAGAATAGACTATCTTAATTATTTTAGTAAAGTCCAAAGCTGACTGTGAAGAGTTACAAAGGGCTCTTGCAAAACTAAGTGACTAGGCAACAAAATGGCAGATAAAATTCAATGTTGATAAATGCAAAGTAATGTGTATATTGGAATAAATAATCCCAACTATACATACAAAATGTCTGGATCTAAATTAGTTATCATTCAAGAAAGATCTTGGCGTCGTTGTGGATAATTCTCTAAAAACATCCATTCCACCTGCAGCGAGATTCAAGCAGAATGTTAGGAACCATTAGGAAAGAGATAAGTAATAAAACAGGAAATACAATGCCACTGTGTAATGTAAATCCATAGTACACCCACACCTTGAATACTTTGTGCAGTTCTGGTTACCCTAGCTCAAAAAGAGAGATTAGAAATTGAAAAAGTACAGAGAAGGGCAACAAAAATTATTAAGGATTTGGAAAAAGCTTCCGCATGAGGAGAGATTTAAGACTGGGACTATTCAGCTCAGAAAAGAGTCTTTATCTTTAAAAACACAAAACAACCTAAGTGCATATTTCACTTGAATGTCTACACTTGGAGCTGAGGATGTGATTCCCAACTCATGTAGACATATTCCAGCTAGGTCTCAGAGACCTAGTGCCCTAAAGTGTAGCCACAGTAGCATGGGCATGCCTTAAATTTGTCATTTCCTGTCATTCTTTGTGAATGCTTTAGTTTGCTATCTTAATGTTCCTTTTAATGTAGTTTTTCTATGAAACATTATATAGTTGTTTTTTTTTTTTGACATGTATGCATAAATATTTATTGTTATGATCTCAATTGAAATGGTTTGGGAAGACCCTGATTGAAGACTCCTTGATGCATGGGGAGTGAGCTTTATAGATAATTTATAATTAATCATAACTGCCATTTCATAGGTTTAGAAATTGGATCAAGTTAGAACATGGTACTGTAGTCTCAAATGTAACATTTCATCAAAACCATCACAGTTGGGGATCTCTTACTGAATGGGAAAGAAATGTATTGTTTTTTGTTAATTATTAAATGCCTGATATATTTTTTCAGATCTTTGCCAAATCTCAAAGCTTTTTATATTCAGTATTACTGAAGTCAGAAAATTGTAAAATTATAAAGTGAGTGTCTTAATAATTCAACTTGTCATGGCAACATATAATTATGATTTCCTCTGAGAATGGTGGGAATGTATCCCTGTTCTCACAGAATTTTAGGCAATGTTTAATGAGGAGAATATTTCAAATAAATGCTGTTAAGTTTCAGTGAGTTAAATCAAAGCAAAAACAAAACTATATTCTCTTCCCAGAAAAAAAAAAATCTAGATTTGAGGAGCTATCTCAGATATAACATAAAATAAATTGTTTTGTTTATGATTTGCTTTCTGATTCCAGGTGGCCAAAAATAGCCAAATCCCATTTTGTTATAAAATGAGAGATTTTTATATAAGCAGGTATTCCGTTCCATTAAATCCCTAGGCATTGTGCACAAATGACAGCAAAAGTGTGGCTATTGGTCCACTTCCAGACAAATCTTGTATTGGCTGATATTCACTCAACTTGCATAAACCCTTTAAAGATAGGATGCAGAATGTGAAATGTTCCATCAAAACGCATATAGAATATTTCTCCTAATGCCTCCAACTGTCATTACATCTGAGTTCTCTGAATTTGCAACAGGAGGGAATTGTCTAAAAGATACACATTTCAGCCTCAGAAACTGCAGGGAAATAAAGGCTAAAACACAACGGAAAAACCTGTGTTTTTGGAGGAAACATCTTTTAATTCATTCCATTTCCATTTTGTGTTGATGTCTTTCCCTTTTAACCAAATTAATTTCTACATGCTGTTGCAAGGAAATAATGTTACTGAAAGCCAGGCTGTCCCTTCTTATCAGTCAACAGCTGTCCCCAGATGCAGCATTTTAATTTTGAAAAAAATATAAGAGCAATACATTTTCACTGACAACTGTGCAGCAAAGAGCTCTCATTTTATAATAACTTGTCTAAGGTGTTTTTATTCATAGCTTTTTCAAATTTTATATAACTGAATTTCTATATCCACTTTTTTACATTGTTTAAAGAAGAACGTTGTCAGTCTGCTTGTAATTTAAAAGCTCATTTTTGCTGCCTTGTTTGTTGTGTTCCTTTTGTCCTGCCAGCAGGAATTCTATTGTAATCAGATTGGTGTGCTCAGTGTTCCTGCTGTTTGCCCACTTGAATTGCTATTATTATGTTTGCTCCTGCAGTAGGAGAATTGCTAAGTAAGAGAGGACTCCTGCTAGATACTGTGCACCTTAATATTTGAATGAGAATCTTATAATGTGAAATAATTCTGTTTTATAAAATCTTCTATAGACCAATTAAAATGATTCAGAATAGATTCTAGTTACTCTAAACATGGAGAACAAAGAGGGATTATTCAAATTATTCATAGGAAATTACAGTTTATTAACAAATTTCATCTTTATGTTATGGAAATGGTTTTCAAAGGAAATGCTCATAATTATTATTAGTCTTCTAGCTGTCATTCAGGTGGCTTGTGCATTGATGTCAATGCATTTGGGTTTTCTAATTTTCTTCAGAGAAACTGACTCACAGGAAGTCATTTCCCTAGGATAGGTAGTATTCCTGGCTATGGACTTGGACTGAGACTGCAGACTGTACATCTGCATAATTCCCATTAAAGTCAATGTTGGCTGAGCTTGAAATTCAGTGAATTATCAAGAACTAGGACTTCAGTCACCATGTTACATTTCAATGGGAAGGAAATGGATTAGTCTAAAGACAGTGAGACCAGAGCAGAGGCTTTCAGACACAGTTCTGAACTTCCCCAAAGTTCAGGATATGGTCAGGTCAGGGTTTGGCTGAGCCCAGTATAGAGACAGGGACCAGATACTTTGGTTGGATCTAGATCCAAATTCCGTCAAAGTTTTGGCATATTTAAGTTAACAGTCAGACGTATCTCATTTTTGTTGTATGTACAATCTCCTGTCTGGGGCAAATGCTAAAATCCGTATCCAGAATATCACTGGAAATGCATACTATTGGATTATTTGTGTATATGGAATTAAACAATGTCTCAATATTACCTAATTAATTGAATTGTTTTCCTAAATACCATTAGGAAAACAATTCAATTAATTTTATTTAGTTCAACTAATTTGAATAATGAATTTTTCATTTCAAATAAGTTTGAGGTAGCATTTGGATGGAAAAGTATGTCAAGACAATGGCTCAGTCATTGAAGAGAGGTTTTCCTGCAAGTGCAGCTGTCTGGACCTGGAGCGCTGTACTAGGGCTGCAAAAACAGAGACTGCAATCAAGAGCTGACTTGTTTCATTTTATTCTGGGTGTATTCTGGTCTCTGTATTATGGTGAAACAGTCGTGAAACCATAATTAAAGCTGATTCAGGCTTTTCAATTTCACAGGACAATGAATTGCTATGGGCTAATATTTTGAGAATGATAAAGCCCAAAATTTAAGGATTAGTTTTGAAGCAACTCTAATTTGCTAGATATTTGTAGTATAAAAATGACTTGTGGAATATTTGTTTAAAAATGGGTCAGAATATAAATTTGAGTCTTCAGGGTTTTTTAAAAATCTTTTTCATAATGTCCTAGGGAGTATGAGCCAAATAATATCCATGGTAAGATATTTCCAGTATTCCTCAACAAAATATTCTAGGGCATGGCTGTCTCAAATCCCAGACCCATGAAGGTGTGTTCATATTTTCAAACTGTTCTTTTTCCTTTCTTGTTTGATGTTTAAATTTTATTTCTTTATATGGGCCTGAATTTCAAACAAGTTAGTTACTGGTATGAAATGCCTGAACACCTGCACATCTATTTTGTGCTCAGTTATTATGCACACAAATATATTCTAGAAGCAGTTACCCAGGTTTATTTACAACTTTTATGTGCAACTTTTCAGCAATTTGGTGCAGAAATTAGACCTGCATTTTACACATATCTGGTGACCAATGGCAGAAGAGGACTGCAGCTGGACCAACATGACTATCTCCTAAATAGTTTGGTTGCATAGGTCCAAACTCTACCTGGTCTCTCTCTTCTTCTATTGTTAACATTCTACAACACATAGCATACTATTAATGCAAAGTACATAGTGTGCTCTCTAAAATCACATGCATAAGCATGTCATGATTACATTAATTATATAGCTTTAACAGAGGTTATTGCTATTCTAACCATTTTATACCTGTTTGCAACATCTGTTTTGGTAAATGGATATTCAAGGCCTGAAGCATGTGTATAATCCATGTCTCTGCCCTTGGTTATTTACTTTTACGTATTGTCATCTGCCTATAGGAACGTGTGTTTATATAGACAGTTTAAAAATTGTGATATATATATATATATATTTTTTACCTAGAAATTGTACCCTTTAATATGTTACCAGTATGTTTGCTAAAATGGTCTGGGTATTGGTATACATCCTGCGTCAGAACAATTGCTCACTGTTTTGCTGTTGCTCTCTTTTGAAATTCAGTCAACAGTCTGTGATACCAAAAGGAAAAAAATGTGCACTTATCTCCAGGCCTTTAAAATCTTACAGCTGTGTTTACTTTCAGTGCAAAGGAATGAGTAAAAAGCTTTCAGACATATAGCACTTATAAAGGAATAGATACTGCAGTGTTCATGGTGCTTTCTTCACAATAGTAATGTTCTATCTTATTTTAGCTCTTCTTTTCATCCCGATCTGAAACAGATTCCAGTACCTCCATGCATAATGGTTGGGACCCATGGGTAAACTTCAGCAATCTAATCATTCCAGATAATTTGCTATATGGATGATTGCATTAAGGCACTGTGGTGTAGAGACTTCAGTTCATTTCAACCTCTGCTTGTAGTCACAACTGAAGTGGAATGAGATTCATATTTTAATCTTAGAGTTTTGTCCATATGTGCTATTTCCCCGCACATTCAGTTCAAAAGAAAACTATATAAATTTGTTGTCTTAAATTCAGTCCTGAGGTAGAAAAGAGGGACTGGAAGGAGGCACAGAAATCTGTCTAGACTGATTCACTTTTTTGAGTAAATGCCTGCACCCCGAAAGAGTATTTCCTGCAAATACTTGTCTGATTATTTTTTTTTAAAGCTATGCTAGTTGTTGCTACAGCAGCCATAGATGCCCCATTTAATACATTAACTATTTTCTTATGAAGAAATTCTGCTTGCATTATTTTAGTACCCTACTTCTTCTCCAAAGAAAACCAACCAATTTTACTCTTCCCAGTAGTTTGAAAGACACAAAACCCTCTTCCCACTACAGTTAGTCAAATAGAAAGTCTTATTCAGTGCCAATTCAATGAAAAAATGCCAAAATTATGAACATTTATTTGAAAACAAAGATACTCAGCCAGCTCTATTCCTTTCAGTGAGAGAGATTTTTCAAAGGCACAAAGGACAATTAAGCAGCCAGTTGCCATTGAAAGTCAGAGAGAGAGTTGGATGACTAACTACTCTCTTTGATTCCCCCCACCCCAAAAAAGTTCTCCAACTGAGAAATTTGTTGATGGTACACATTGATTGAAAACTTACCAAGGTCAAATGCATTTCTCGTGTAATTCCGCTGAAGACAATGAAGGTGAATGTAGTCCACATTCTTACTTTTGGTCTCTTATTGGTACCACCACCAAATCCTCTTCTCTCTCTCTGCCACAGCCACTTGGAGAAAGAGAAAAAACAAACCCACTCAGTAGATTAAGCTGAAGTAAACTATCAGGATTTGGAGAACTTTCAGAACACCTCTTTTTCTCTTCATGAAAAATATTAAGTTATTTGTGATTTATGGGGGGGGGGAATTTAGTTTCATAATTTTTCTGGAAAACTTTATCAAAATTTTTTAGTCTTCTGGTGTTTTCATTTATTTATTATTCCATCACTATATAATATGCACTCAATGGGATTTCTGCTTTCATTCGAAAGATAATTCAGTGTAACCTGAAATGAATTTCAGATTGCTTGTCATATTTGTTCATGAACATTCATGCACATAAAATGCCAATTATTCATGAACATGTTTCACTGAAATTTGAAATATGTCCGCATAATGATCTAGGATATTACCCATCACCATAATGTCTCAGCAGTATTTATAAATGTATATATTTCCTGGGAAAATGTCACTATTCTTCACGCAGCTGTAGTAGCAATATTTGGAACTAATTCCATCATACAATTGTTCCTGGCAAAACTGAAGTACATTTCTAGCCTCAGGGAAAAGTACATACACAGTTAAGTGAGGAGAGAGTGACTCTGGAATCTGCTGCATCTCCCAGTAGTGAGGCATGTTGGTTTCAGGTGATTGAGTCATGATTTTTTAGATGTCTGAGATCTCCTTGAGCTTCTTTCCCAGAATGATACTACCTGGGATTTATCAGTGTCTGAGAATGAGCTGCTAAATTGCTCAAGGAGGTTATTGCGGATGTTACTCAATTCAACGCTGATGTATGACCCAACACAAATTCCACACTTTTTGACAGCATGTGTTTGAATGATCTCATGCTGAGTAGCTACTATTACCATCTGGCACTTCATTCTGCACTACCACCTGCTGTTTTGGCACATTTTGGGTGATATTGTGATCTTTGCATTAGTTCCTCTAAATGTGCCCTCTTTATCAAGTGTCATACTTCTTTAGTCATATGGAGTGGCCTGCTGGAAATGATATCCAGGCAGGAAAATACATTTGTCTGGAAGCCTCACACAACGAAATCCAGTCCAGAAGGGTAAACTTGAATTACTTGTTTATCCCCTAAAACAAGCTGATGACTTCCCCTTTAAAAATCCTTTTAACCCGAGTGTCTGAACTGTGGTTGAAAATGAGAACTACCACTATACAGCAGCAGAAATGGATGAATCATGTGCCCGGCCTTCTTTTTAGAATAGATAAATGCCTCCTTTGGCTCCATAGCCTGCATTCAGCCATTATGAGAAATCAGTTTGGAATTGTACACTGGCCTAATTATTTGACTGAAATACGTAGTCCCCCCCCCCACCGGGGTGTTTTTTTTTTTTTTTTTTTTTTTGTGCGTGCGTGTGTGTGTGTGTGTGTGTCAGACAATCCAATTTGAGGTTTTGGATAAGTCAGATTTTTGTGGTGTCTTGTTTTTGTTTAAGTTCTTCACCAAAAGGACAGAAATCCAAATAGAAGACTAGGCAGCATAAAGAGTGGCTTCATTTCACTAATGATGAGGCTAACGTAGTCAAAGGAATTATTGATTGGTACTTTGGTACTTTCCATTTGTGGGTATTTTCATACATTTAGTCTTGTTAGTGGTACTTTTTCAAAACCTTGATGCTGTGAAATAAGTACACATTAGCACAGGCATAATCTCCATCTGTGGATATTTCCACTCCTCTTCTCAAAGCAAGTAGCTAACTACCTATAGCTGGACTGGACTGTGATTATGACAACAAAGGCGAACACTCTGAGCAAAGAGAGACTCCCTATCAGTCTATGTCTATGGCATAGGACAAAAGGGAGCTCCAGGTCACCACCAATGCCGTGTGGTGGAAGTTCTAGTGAGACCAGTGACAGCAGAGCAGTATTGAGGAAAGTACTGCATATGTAACCCACTGATCAGTGTGTTCAATGTCCCCTCTGTGCATGATCTACAGAGGATGAGTCTGTGATGGCCCCGCCAGTTCCAGAATCCAGGTCTTTAGTTCAAGCTGTATAGATTCAAGCTTTTAGTTCTACAGGTGCTTGATCCAATTTCCAGTGTAGGCCACAATGGTGGTTGTCACATGTATGTACAGCCTTTCACTAGGTTCATAGGGCCAAATTCTGCTCTCAGGTACACGTGTGTAACTGTATCTAAGTGTCAGTAGCATTGTAGAGATGTAAAACTAGGACAAAATTTGACTCCTAGCCTATACCAAAACATGATCTAGCAGTAACGGTCCCAGGATATTAGAGAGAAAAGGTTGATGAGGTAATATTGTTATTGGACCAATAAATGTCAGTAATTAGCGCTGTGTACTCTTATTACCTCACCCATCTTGTCTCTCAAAACATAAAGTAAGACTTCTCAAAATCATGCCAGCTGAGCTGAATGCCAGGAAAGAACAGCCCCTTTAACACTGACTTCAGAGACCAGTGTGTGGACTTTGAGCACGTGTTGCCATTTATGTCACTGTACTGTTTTTGTGCCTCTCACTCCATGGTAGAGCAACTTGCTCTCTGTCTCTCTTGCTCTCCAGTTCTGCTGCAAAGCAAGAATGAAACAAATTCATATTTGGAAGGAAGGGGAGAGGGGGAGTTTTAAATGCATTGGTTAAGAGATAACAGTAGTAACATTAGTGGGATTCCTTTCTTCAGCTAGTTGCCAGCTTCTCCTCTAGCCAGTTTTGCTAATTGATTTGAAAGCAACAGGGCAGCGAGGGGAGTAGAGCTGGCCAATCACAAAGGGTAGTGAATGCTGCACCCTCCAAGGGGTGAGGCAGTAGGGGTGCTATGTCTGCGTACCAGGCTTCTGCTGAGGCTGTGCGCTCCGCAGCCTCCAAATGCAGGGCCATATGCACTGGGCACAGGTTAGTTCAGTAATATTAACAGGGTCTGTATGAAATCAGTGGAAGAGTGTGAGTTCACTTCTGTGGATTGCAACAAACCGAGCAAAAATAAATGTCCATGTCAATATTTAAAGGGGAAATTAGCTGTCTAAACCATGTAGCTCTAAAACTATAGCCCTTTAAGAAAGGAGGATCTGCCTTCAGTAATTTCATGACTCAGGGGTCATTGTTGTTGTTACACATATGGACTTTTTTTGATTACTTCTAAGCCTATACTATGAATAGCTCTCTTCATGAGTGTGCTTAGGTTTATTTCTAGAGGGAAACGGTATGTATTTTGTTTGAACAAGCTGTGCTTCAGTGTAAGGGGAGAGAACAATAAGACAATGTTGAAAAGCAAAAACAAAATGCAAAGTTAGCCTCACATTTCCATATTGAGGAAACCAACCATAATGTACTTTGGGCTGGTGCCAGCCAGCAACTTGTTGCTTCCAGTTTTGAGGACCAAAGGTGGAAATAAGGAAAACTGATGTTCTTTTAAACTAGCCTGCCAATTAGCCCCAAGGGCCAGTTTCTGCTGACTGATACCTATTCAACCTCGCTGACTTCAGCACGGTTGCATGGGTGAAAATGACAACAGAATTAAGCCCATTGTATATAAGAAAAGTGGTGTGTTGTTGTTTTTTTTTTTTTTCCCCTTTTTCTTTTCTCCAGTAATTCAAACTCCAGAATGCAGACTCTTGCTTGGTTAAAGTCCAACAATAGCAATTAATCCAAAGACAGGCATCATTTTCTGTATCTGCAGTAGCATGTTTGCAATATTATAAGTTTATCGTACCGCAACTGAAGCTTGAAACCTCACTTTTGAGTGCCTGGGGCTAGATTTACACCAGCATAAGGACATTGGCTCAGAAAATAAATGAAAGGAGAACATGGACGTTTGTCCCCTACAAATCACTTTTTAGTGTTTTAGTGTAATATATATATATAATTTTAAAACAGGCCTGAAATCCATCTTGACTGAGAGGTTGCAGATATCCACAATATTCTCTTACTTGCCCACAAGGAAACTGGCTGGGATACTATATAAGGCCAGGTCTACACTAACTGTCAAATTAGTGGGTAATGATCAATCTATCAGGGATCAATTTATCACATCTAGTCTAGATGCAATAAATTGGTCCCTGAGTGCTCTCCCATTGACTCCACTCCACTGCTGTGAGAGGCAGAAGCGGAGTCAATGAGGGAGTGGCAGCAGTTGACTTGCTGCCGTGAGGATGCCGAGGTAAGTCAACCTCAGGTATGTCGAATTGAGCTATGCTATTTGCGTAGCTGAAGTTGTGTCTCTTACGTCGATCCTCCTGACCCCAGTGTAGACCTGGTCTAAGTGTTTGACTGGGCTATCATATGTTTTTGCCTTCTGCTGAGAGATCCCCAGTGCTTAATTTGTAAAGAAAGAGGTGGCGGGGCTCAGGCAAAACAAAATGGCATCCGCCACACAGTGTGACCTCTCACACATTGTACGTGCAAGGTCATACCCTTACTTCTGTGCTGCTGCTGATGGTGGCGCTGCCTTCAGAGCAGGACGCTCAGCCAGCAGTCACTGCTCTCCGGCCACCCAGCTTTGAAGTCAATGACACCTCAGCATCCACATTGCTACTGGCCAGGAGACCAGAGGTGCTGGGGCTCATCCCAAGCGCCAATTAAGCACTGGAGATTCCTGAAACTCTGAGCCTTGGAGATATTTAGCTCCATATTGAATCTTGAAGTGACAGATGTTAAAACAGAAATTGTCATGGAGGCTTAATTTTTTTCTACCTGCTCTTCCATCTCGTCTCCCCTCCTGCTCACCCCCATCCCACATTATTAAAAAAAAAATAAATCAAACCGAGATGGGGCAGAAGAAATAATACAGAATTGAATACCATAATTTGGATGGGGGGGATGGCGTATGATGAGGTATGCACATTAATCATTTTTCAAACTGGACTGGGTGGTCATAGCTGTATGTAATGACAATATCATCTATACATCTGGCAGCATGGATTATTAATGTCTGGAGATCAGAGCTGTTGTAGATTATGTGCTGGTGGGTAGTGGTTTAGGTTTTTATGTACATATTTTGCTTACCATGATGTGTATGAAATGAGATCTTGTAACAACCATTTTAGCTGCATTGAAGTTTTTTCCTTTTAATTGGGGAAAAAAAGCAAAAGGTTTTTTCTTTAAAAATATCCAGATTTTTTTTTTAAGGACTATGAACTTCCAGTGGATGTTCTTACTCCTTAAACAATTAAATGTTCCTTTAAGAGAGGAGAAGTCTTCCCCCGTAGCTAACTTCTGGATACATATTAGGAAAGATGGTCACTGTTAGTTTTGGGTTTCTAGTGAGATCTGGAAACAACCTACCCAGGTGTGTGAATGTTTTCAAACAAGCTGATCTACTTGCATAACAGTGGTGACTTTTCCCAGTTTTTAAACAGGATAAAAATAAGTTTTCAAACCTTTCTACAGATCTTAATAGTCGTCTCACTAGGACATGTATAATTTTCTGCATTTCTTTGTGGAGAGTTATGTACAATACTGATTCTCTTTTGTCTTTGCATTTACTAGGCTCATATAGGTAAAGGTATGTAGGCATTGTTTTCAGCATTACGATCCCTAAGTGATTTAGGAGCCTACATCTAATTTTCAATAGGGATTTAGGCACTTAGATATTTTCTAGTGATTTGACCCAACTAAATTTTTAAAGTCTCAAGCAACACAATTTCTACCACTTCTCTCAGGAGACTATTCTCAATTTCAGGGTGTTCTGCAGAGCTTCAGTCTAATTTTCCTTTTCTTGATTTTGTTCCGTTAAGTCTCATTACACCTCAGGTATTACAATAGATTTGTTCCCTTTCCCACTTGCTGATTGTTTCCTTATCTTTATCTCTTCATGAACCTATTATATATAATATTACACATACAAAAAAACTACATGAAAAGAACATTACAGTTGCAAAGTCAAGCACTCAATGTTTAGAAAAAGCCAGAATTAAGATTGCCCGTGCAAACCTGATTCCATCCCCTTACACTGTTTTGGGTGTATTTATTATTAAACAACTGTTAATTACATGATCACATACTATTTTCCCCTCAATGCTCACTTAATAAGCAGTTATTTGGTATTTTGTCTTCTCGTCGTTCAGGCTGCAGCCGCATGCCTTAGTATCTGCACAGTATTCAAATCTTGATGTGAATACAGATTTACTAATTTCCTCATGGGCTTTTCTATGGTGATCATCACTGTAGCACTTGGTGTTTCATAAAAAATAATACATTTATTTTCAAAATACCTCTGTGAGATGAATGGGTATTATCTCCATTCTAAAGAAGGGGAACTGAGAGATTATGGGCAAAAGTATTCTCTAATTATGTGTGCCCAATTTGTGATGCCTTGGACTTGATTTTTCAGAGTCTGTAGCTCTATATAGTACTTTATATATACAAAACACAGCTCCCATTGACTTTCAGTTGCAGTTCAATGCTCATCACTTCTGCAAATCAGATCCCAGAGTCTCAATTTAGGCACTCAGAAAATGATGAACACACAAATAGTGATCACTTGTGAAAAGTTTTGGTTAAATTAATTATCCAGCGTCACATGGAATTGTGTGGGTGCGGTAGGGTAGAATCCAATTCTCCTGAGCAGCATTCAGCTGCCTTAACCATGAGGTCCTTCTTTCTCATGCTACAATTCCCTGCCTCATTAACTACATTCCTTCCAGCTTCCCTAGTAAATGAAGCGGGGTGCTAACGACAACAGCCTCCTTCAATACACTGCCCTGACTCATCCCCAGAATAGGTCTAGCCAAGTTCCTTTATTTGTAATTTCCTAGGCTTTTTACAAGCAAGCTGAAAAAGTAGAAATTCCATCATGTGGCATTATATATAATCAGCAGGATTGGAACCTTCAGAACCCCCACATAGACATCTGCCATTTGGGCTAATGGAGTACCTAACAGCAGCAGACAGCACTAGAAACTTGGGAATCTTGGGTTCCATTTCAGACTCCAGTAGGGCATACTCCCCCTAGACACCAATGTTCCCTCTAATTTTTGACAAGGCCGTGTGCACAAAAAACCGCTTCTGTGCAAATTGTTGTGCTTCTGTGCAAATTTTTGTGTGCGGGGTTTAGGATCTGTGTGTGCGCGCACACGCACACAGCTTAGAGGGAACAGTGCTGGACACATACCATTTTCCTGTTCCCTTTAATTTGTTCCAAATCCTGTGTCTTTCCCACCCCTGGCTCCTAATCTGAGTTCAATTCTCTTTCACTCCACCAACAGTGCTGTTGTGCTCCAGCAATCTCTAGCTCCCTGGGGTGCTCTCACCAACTCCCAGAAGCTAAAGCAGCCTTTTATTTCAGCTGTGGCCCATTCAAACTCTTTAGCAAACTTTCCCGAAAAGCCTGCCATAGATTTTTCTGGTCAACAGCACTTGTTTCACAATATCATGTTCTGTTTCTGCAGGTACCCCCCGCTCTAAAAGGCAGCATTCTGTTAATGGCAGCAGTACCTTATTATACCATCAAGATGACTTGGCACTACTTCAGACACAAATAGAACTAGGCAGTGTTACACTGTCACGAACCATATCATCCCTAGACTCTAGCAGTTATAACCTCTCTGACTCCCAGTTGGCCTTGTGTCAGCTTTCCTTACTCTGCTACCAATTTATTCAATGCCAGCAGCACATAGATTGTAGGAGCAGTGGGCCAAACTAATCTCTGGTGACTCATCTCATTAATGTCAGTGGAGTTGTCTCAGGTAAGAATTTGGTAGAATTTGCTGACTGGGAGCAACTCAGGAAGCAGGACTGCTGGCACTAGAGGGGTCTAGAAGCTATGTAGACTCAATCTATTTTATATGAACATATTGTAGAGAACTTAATTTACCTTGGGAAATGATTGCCTACTAGTTTGGGTAGTAGGCAGAGCTAGGAATTTTTCTCTGGGCATCCAAAGGAAACCATCCAATCCCAATAGGAAAATGGAGATTACTTCATGGTGAGCAGCCCCATTTTTTTTTAGCCTTCCTAAAAACACTCATTCTTAAATAAATACAGTGTGTACAAAATGTGTGTTAAGTGTTTGGTGGTTTCTTAATCTAGAAACAACCTTGTACATCACCTAATGACTCACTTTTCTGTGCCAATCAAAGCCTTTTAATAAGCTTTTTATCCATTAAAACACCTCACCTAAAAATAATAAAAACACTGAAGACTTTTTTCCAACATACAATTGCTTATTTATTTTCTTTCAGTTAGAATTCTCATGGGATTTCAGACAGGAAATATCATCCTGTCAATGTGTTCCCCTAACATACACGTACACATTTGTTTTTCATATAGGTGACATTTTAACATTGCATTTCATTTTGACAAAGACTACAATATTAAGAAACAATTTAATGTAATCATTTTCCCCATGTAAGTAAAAATCCAGATACCAGTCTGGAATGAGTTTTTCCACCAGTGTTAAAGATAATAATGGTTAGCTTTCTAGCTGCTGTTGCCTCGGTTTTGACCTTTTCCACTGGTAGTTATTTTGCTCCTTGAATAGCTTTGAGGTAGTTTCTTCTAGTCTCTGATGTAGTAGGTTTAAGAGGCCCCAATCCAGCAAAGCACATAAAAAAGAGTGAAATGTAAAGCATGCAAGTAGCTCCATTGATTCACTTGCTTAAAGTTACATATGATTTAAGTCCATTACTGGATCATGGTCTATGTCTTAGCTAACTTTGATAGTTCAGATCCCAGGCTGTGAGGAATTATTTTTGAGAGGAAGGTAAATTCAGAAAAGTTTTTGTAGTTACAAACTTAAAGATAAAAAAAAACATTTCTAAGTATTCTGATACACTCCTCTGCCAACACAGGATTATTGCTACACTATGTGTTCTGCTGCTTTGTCCTATTCAGTTTTAAAAGTCTATATCAATGGAGTTTAGACCATGAGTACTACCAGACTGTAGTGAAATCTATAAGTTCTTACCATTACCCATTTATAAATTTGTCAGAAAATGTACAGAATTATCATACATCCAATAGACCAATGACAATACGTAGGACATATCTTTTTTCCTCTTCTAGTTGGTGACTGACATAACCTGTATTAAATAGACTCTGAGATACCAGTTCTTCAAGTCTTTGTCCATGTCAGTCCTATTTGTGGGATTTTGCATTGTATGTGCTCCAACAGAATCTTTTGTACCAACAGTGTCCATTGGGGCCATGCCTGTATCCTACATGGCCTCATGCCTCCCTACCCCAGGGCCCACAGGGAAGAGCAGCCTTAGTCACCTCTTCTTTCCTCCATTACCACCCACGGCAGCAAGAGTAAACTCAGTAGACTCTGTAGCAGCTTTCATTGCATCAAACTGAAAAGAAGTGGAAATGTACAATCGTCTGCTTTGCTGGCAGCCCATTATCTGTTTCCCTTTTAAAAATTTCTTCTGACTCTACTTGGCACCAAGGCACCTTCCCAATTAATAGCCACACGTAACCTCTCCAATTTCAAGTCAAGCCTCTCATGTAACAGACTAATATAATTAAGTGATGGATGCTAGTGTCTTTTCTCCTCAGGCAAGAGCCATCTTCCTCACCATTGCTCTGTGTGCTAGTACTTCTACATTAGAACTCACTGCTCCAGAAGTACCTGACAATAAAACTCTACCTACCCGAGCAATCCGTGAGCCTTTGTGCATCCAAATGAGCAAAAATCAAACAAAACAGTGAGTTACTTGCCCTTTCATTGAGAAGAGCCCTTCAGGCTGTTTCCTAGTCTCGTTCTTTTTTCTGGGAGAAGGCAGGTTTACGTAGCTTCATGTACTAACATGCCTTGCTTTAACCCAAGCCTACAGATGGCTGACAGCAAAGTACATTTCACAGAAATCCCTCAGTATTGAGGAGAGTCCCAGAGTACTCTCTACGTGGAACTCTAATGTGTGGCCCTAATCAGAGTCAGCAGTCTGGGTTCCTCCCTAATCACAAGTTATCACACTGAAGCATCTTCCTCTCTTTCAGCTGCTTGTCCCATATCCCACAGCTATGTTCCCAAAGTAAAACCCACCAAATGGGGTAGTGTTGGTCACAGAGCCTTAAAGGGTTGACACACAAGGTTATACTTCACTATTAGTTATAGCCCCCTTTTAACACTCACCAACATTTCTCTACCTTGTTGGTATTTGTTCATAGATCCCCCTCCCCCAATTCTGTCAACCATCACATGATTACAAAGGAATCATGTCTATTATGTGTAAAAACCCTCAATTATTGAACCAGGTTTTCGATCTATCCAGCCAGATTCTGTTTATATATGATTCGCTTGAAAGATGAATAACTCAGAACTTTCATGCCAGCTAGAGCAACAGAAAGAGTATGTGCCTGACATGTATTTCAACTGTAAGGTCATGTCAACAGCACATTTATGTTGGAGTATTGCCCAAATGAGACACTATGGGAGCTTTATGAAAATACTTAAATAGATTAAAGTAACTAGAGTAGGAAGAATGCTCAGCAGTTTCTGAAAATCAGAATCTTTTAAAGTTGTGTTAAGATGAGCGCACACAAATTTAGGCAGGCAAAATCAGTAGTCACTTGAAAATCTTGGCCCATATATATTTTTTAATATAGGTATCTAAATATAGACTGGTAAGTTTAACTTTAGAGATCCACATTGAATGATGTTTGGGCTAGTGATTTGCTCAAGGTCATGCATCTTTCAGTGGTAGAGCCACAAACAGACTTCTGGTTATGTCCCAGTCCCTGGTGCTAATCACTATCCTATCCCAGCAGTATAATGCAGTTAATCTGTTTGAAATATTTTGCATATAAAGGATTTGTGTTCATCAAAGCCATAGTAGAGCTTCTTGGTTTTAGATTTCAAACATTTCTTTAAGCGGAGACACCAGAAGTGGAAACAGAAACAAAAGAGTTGACAATTTAACCCAAACAAATACCAGTTAGCTTTCATTTAGGCCAGTTATACAGCCATCACACCTCCGTTTTGAATGGCTTGCTTAAAGGCATGACATTTGCTAAGGAAGCCTCACATCTTCATATTGCATCCTTGGGATAGCATTCTTGTTAAGATCTATAACTTGTACAGTTTTAACATTACTTAAAATGATTATAATAAACAGCAGCCTCCTTTTGTTCTCTGTTGATTGGTAATGTCATACTCTGCTGGAATGGCAGCACTGGTGTTGTTACAATGCTGACATCAAATTCCAGCATAATATAAATAGACAGAAAAAAGAATCAGGCATTTTGAGTTTAAAATGCTGCCTCAATTTTAAATGGAGCTGATCATACTTTTTAAAATCTTTTTGGCCACAGTTTGATTTGGAAACATCTATTTTGTGGGTTTTTCATTTGGAGGAAATTTTTTTTTTTCCCTTCCAAAGTTTCCTTATTTCTCTGCACAAATACTTTAGCATATAGGATAGATTAAACAAATTCAGTTGATAATGGTTCCCTGTCCATTGAATCACAAATAAATATTGTTACTACAGTCTTTCAGCAGTGAGTGGATTGTGCAGTGCATGATTTGTAAGCAGCTACATGGTATATCCCTATCTACAGTGGGGTGACCAGATAGCAAGTTTGAAAAATTGGGACGGGGTGGGGGATAAAAGGATCCTATATAAGAGAGACCCCAAAATCGGGACTGTCCCTATAAAATCAAGACATCTGGTTCCTCTAATCTATAGAATTCTCTTATCCTTGTCATAGAAATTGACCCCTGAAATCTGTTTCAGAATTTTTGCAAAACATTGCATCCTCTTCTAAAATGAGTCTGTCTACGGTAACTTTTTGCATCTGGTCTGTAATAGAAGTTTGTTTAAACTTCGCTGCCCTCCAGTGGTGTGTGGTGTGAAATGATCTTGGAAAAATACTTGTTCAAAATCCTTATTAAAACATTCACAGAAGAAATTGGACTTGAAAACTATCAAAGAATCTCAGGAATACAGAAGTATTAAACTATTCTAGAAAAAGCTGTACAAAATCTCTTAAACTGGAGATTTTAAATGTCGACACATGAAGTTGTTCTTTGTACTACAGGGATGCCTGTTGGGGCTACCTTTTGCTAGGCTCTGTACAAACACAAATTGAGAGGTGCGTCCTGCCCTGAAGAAATTTGTCCAAAGTAGTGGTTCTCAGCCTATTTACCATTGTGGTGTGCATATGTAGCTCTCTATGTGGTATGTGCGCCACATCTATATACTAGGTATACTACCTGTATGATCCTGAGGATATCACAAGGGCCACAGCTGTGTGCTGATTAGATGGCAAGCAGCCCATGGGCTGCAGGTTGAGAACCACTGGTCTAAAGGGACAAGACAAAGCATGGAAGGGGAAACTGTTATAGAGCAGTGAAGTAATTTGTCCAAAAGCATAACAATGAGTGAGCTGTAGAACTAGGTTTAGAACCCTAGTTGCCTACCAGTCCAGGGTGCTAGCCACTGGACCATGCTGTCATCCCTAAATTTAAGTTAGGGATGACAGCATGGTTTAGATAGTGTGACGGAGTCAGTCCAGAAGGATATAGGAGAGTGCTGGAAGGCAGGTATATTAGTCTCAGGATGTGCATGTCCCTGTTCCCTGGATAGCCAAACAAAGGCTACTCCAGGCCAATCAAGACACCTGGGGCCAATTAAGAACCTTCTAGAAAGGAGTAGAAACAGCTAGCCTAATTGGGACACCTGAAGCCAATCAGGGACTGGCTGAAACCAGATAAAAACCTCCCAGTTAGTCAGGTGGGTGGTGGGTGTCAGGAGCTGTGGAAGGAAGTTATGCTGTTGGTGAGACTGAGTGTTGGACAACATATCATACTGAAGGAAGGAGGCCCTGAGGTAAGGGTGAAGTGGAGTTTGAAGAAGCGGGGACTGCTGTGGGGAAGTAGCCCAGGGAATTGTATTGTGTTTTGTGCCTAAAAGGTCAGCCATCTTAGCTGATACTATTAGGGTCCCTGGGCTGGAGTCCAGAGTAGAGGGCGGGCCCGGGCTCCCCCCTTTTCCATCTTCCATACTGGTCTATGACGAAGGTAACTCACTAGGTGGTGACTCTTGCCAATTATACTGAGAAAGGGAGGTCACTCTGGGGCCTAGATGAGTTTCTGAGGCCCCTAAATCTGCCAGGAAGTGCAGGACCCACAAGTACAAACTTGGAGCTTTGTCACAATAGTTAAAATAAAAGTTGCTTGATTTTTTCAGATACGCTGAGTACGATAGTGAATGAAATTTTTGGTGACCCATAAGAGAGGAACTGATGCTTTGAGCCATTTCATAGTGGGCACATGTCTGCATCACACAAAATGGCCTGAAGAATGTGGCAATATAGTAGGGTAGTCACCTGCTCCAGCCCCCGAAAGGGAAAGCAGTGAGCAAAGACTGATAGGTGGCCACAGCTGGGACCAATCAAGCCACAGCTGGCCCTTTTTAAAAGGGCCGTGAGCCAGGCACTCAAACTGTCTCTCTCCAGGCTGGGAGGGAGCAGGGCCTGGCTGCCTGCGGGACAGGATATCTGAAGTGGAACAGTGCTAGGGGAATAGGCAAGGGAGCTGGGGAGCTCCAGCCTAGCAATTCCCCAGGCTGCAGGCCTGATAAGAAGGCCTGAAAAGGTGCTGGGCTGCAGGGAAAGGCAGCAGGTCCAAACCCTCTTGCCTATGATGACTGGCTGTTATACTGCAGTCTGCCCCTGGGGAGCAGGGGCTTGATGATGACTGGCAGTAGCCCTAGATTGAGGCAAGGTGGGGATTAGAGGGTTGGAGGTTCCCCAAGAAGGGGAGACCAAGAGGCAGAGTGTGGGGGTACTTCCAGGGGGCAGCACCCCAGGTAAAGGAGCACCGGGGTCCGGGAGGGACACGGGCTATCAGACAGTGAGACACCAGCCTGCACAGGGTGCTCTGAGCTGGAAGAGCTAATTCCCAGATGGCCAGCAGGGGTGAGTCTTCATGTTGCTGCAGGCACCCTTTCAGTGTTACAAGTGATTTCTCCAGCTCAGGGTTGAAACAAATTTGGGAGTCAGTCTGGACAAAACAAGTTCCTCTTATTCCTTTTGTGTGGTTCAACCAGAACTCCATCACTGGAGGTGGCACTTATTACTGGACTAGCCAAAATATTAGAAGAGAAAATTTCAATGTAATGGGGAGAGAGACACAGGAAGAAACAAGCCATATGAAATAAATGCTGGAGTTATGCCATAGCAATTTGTGGTGACACTAAATAGTTAATGTCAATAATTTAAATAGTCTGGGATAAAAGTGAAAGTAGTTTTCAAGTTCTGTGACCCTCTGTCTATGTTTTGTGGTGTAATTCATCCATCTGTGATGTACACCACTATTACTGGATGTTAATATCCTATTAAATGGAAAAAATACTTTACTTTATCAATATGGGATAATAGACTGGCCCCATTGCAGTGACTGGCATAACTTGCACTGACTTCAATGAGGACAGAATTTCTTCCATCAACATTATTTAGACCAAAATAACTGATATCATCCTTCTAATTAAAAATAGAGGGTGCATACATTTCAAATATGTTCAGCTTATGCTCTGGAATTCTGGCTGCTGAAAGCTGTGCTGAGGCCTAAACAGAAATGTTTTTTCCCCCAGAATTTCCTGTACGTCCTATTTACCACCCATAGAGGAGGGATCACATTTCCACTCCGCCTCTGTACAGAGAATATTTCAGAAGCCTTTTGAAAAACTTTTGACCTCACACATATGCAACATTACCACTGAAAGCTCTTTTAGTTTTCCTCTGATACCCAGGTTGGTGAAATCTTGTATTCCACTATTATTAGGGTAAATAGAAAGCACTGTCATTAGAGAGATATTATTTTTCTTCAAATATTTTTTTGAATTATTAACAAAGTGGTTTGTATAATGCTCCCTCCCTTAACGTTTTATGGGCCAGCTCCAGTATTTGCAATTATATCTAAGCAATGCTCCTCCATACCAGAGGTGTGTTTTTTTGTTTTTTTTAATCAGACAAAACAATGTTTTAATGCATGTGTTTCTCAGTTAGGGCAGCCTGAGCTGTGTATTTAATAGTATTTCAACTTCGGTGGTGGCAGTGGGGATTTCATCCATCTCAGTTTCTCCTTAAATCGGCCGAGTTGAAGAAGACCTTTGAGGGACAAAGCTCTAGCCTTTAGAAAGCACTTAATGTTGATAAAAGTTACTGTGTTAACTCATTATCACTTTATTTGTTGCTTCTCAATGTAGAAGACTACAAAAAATACAAGTACAGTTTACAGATTAAAAAATAGGTTGAGATGGAGTTGAGGGTGAGAGTACATATCTATACTTTAGGGTAAAATACATTACAGGAATGTTGTAATTATCCTGAAAACAAGTGTTTATAAGCCAGGAAATTCTGAGTTAAGGTTAACATTAAATGAAATCTAAACATGTTAAGGGATGGGAATACACACTGAGTGCGCTCACACAATACTGCCCTCACCCTATACAAATCTATGAAATAGTGAGAGAATTATGATAGTGTATAACAGAGATTGAGGTGCCACTTTAGGTTAAATGGATTGTTAAAACACATTAGAGGTTGATTGTTTTCTTCCCCTGCTCCTAGTATCACTAAGGTTGTTTTGGTGTATTAACTGTGTTTTCGTACCTCAACACCTCTGGATTTCTTTTAAAGCTAACTTACCTTAACCCTACATTTCTTGGCTTCTTAATATATATATTTGGGATAATTACAATAGCTCTGTAGCACATTTTTGCTGAATTTCTGATATACTCTTAACCATAACTCCATTTTAACCTAACTTTCATGTGGGAATTTCCTTGTTGTTGGAATTACAAATTTCATACGTGAATATTAAACAAGAAACCCCAAAACAATGTTACTCTGATATTTCTAATGATCTCAAGATAGGTGCTATCAGTCTTAATTTAATTTTTATTTTTTTTATTTTAACTTTAGAGTTAGATTCTCCAGTATCTAACTGGGCTGCTTCACCCCAATCTGGAGCAACACAAAGCAGGCAGAACATACTGGCCCAATTCCGCTAATTCTTGGTCTCAATATGGATTAAAAACTGGTTAACTGGCAGATCTCAAAGTATTTGTAAGTGGGGAATAATCTTCCTGTGGAGATGTTTCTTGTGAGTCTTTCAGGGATCCATCTTTAGCCGAATTCTATTCAATATCTTTGTTGCAGTCTGGTCTAGTTCCCTCTGAACAATCACCAGTCTATTGTAAGTGGACCCACCCACCAGCTCTCATGCCCATGTGCTTCTCAGCTCAGAGTTGGGTGACTTAGGCTGGTCACTGTTCCTAGCGTTGGGTCTGTAAAACACAGACTTAGGCTTAGACCCTTTGTCTGAACCGTTTCTTGAGCATTAAGATTCTGCAGTCCAGCCTCCCAAGGCCCTGAAATCAGTGGCTCAGACCTCCTGAGCTCTTGTTTGCTTTCACACACTCTCTTAGATTTCTACCTAGCTGTGGGTATTCTGGGTTCTAGTTTAACCCCTTTGTGGACAAAGTGGCAAGAAAGCCTTAGCCAAGGAATTTTTGAGCCACAGTCACTTTACTTTTAAAATGTACTAGAGAGTTACAGATTTTGAGGAATAAGAAAAGCCCTTTCCCTAGTCTGATGTCACCCCTTTTGTGAATCCAAGTTCCTGTCATAGTTTCAGGCTAGGCAGAGTCCCTCCTGCCTTGTCTCTAGCCCAGTCGTCTTGCCTGTGGCAATGGATGGCCACGCCTCACAGAGAAGCACTTTTAACAGTGTTATTCCCTTTTAGCCATGTGCCAAGGGTGAAAAAATCAACCCCTTCTCTCTGTCAGGTCTCTGTGTACAGTCCCTGGATGCATGGGGATAGGCCAGTGGTTGAAACATAATTTGGAGCTGGTGGCTCTGGATTGTTGTTTTAATGGCTCCCCAGGGATAACTGCTTCACATCTCATAGAAGGACTATCCTGGGTAGGATAAGCAACTGAAATATACAGAATAACCTGGCCAGGAGAGGGTTAGACATATGTTCAGCTCTCAATACAAGAAGGATCTCCTAATCCAAAATGATGGTTACAATACAAAATGGAGTTCATGGTATGACCCAAACATACTCCCACACTGTCAGAATCTCTTGATCAATGACCTGGATGAAAATACTTAATCATTGCTGGTGAAATTTGCAGATCATGCAAAAATTGATGGAGTGATAAATCATGATGGAGACAGCTCTGATATATAGACCAGTCTGGATCTCTTGATAAGGTGGATTCATCTGACATAATGCAAAATGCAAATGCAAGGTCATACATGTAGGAACAAAGAATTTAGGTCACACTTATAAGATGAGGGACTATATCTTGGAACGCAGTGACACTGAACAGGACTTGGGTGTTACAGTAGATAAGAAATTGAACATGAGCTCCTAATGTGATGGTGTAGCGAAGAGGGTAAACACAGTCTCTGGATGCATAAGCCAGGAGATTTAAGTAGGAGGTGGGAGCATGGTATTTGCTCTGTATATGACATCAGCGTGATCATTCCTGGAATACTGTGTCCAGTACTGGTGTCCACATTTCAAAAAAGATGTTGAAAAATTGGAAAGGGCTACAAAAATTTGAGAACTAGAAAACATACCTTTTAGAGTGAGAAAATTAAAATGTTAGTTTATCAAAGGGAATGTTAAGAAGTGACTTACTCAAGTACCTACACAGGAAAGCAATTTCTGAGAATAGTTATCTGTTTAATCTATCAGGAAAAAACATAACGATAGCTAAGAGTTAGAAGCTGAAGTTGGACAAATGTGAACTAGAAATAAGATGCAATTTTTTAAAAACTGAGGGTAACCAATTATTGGAACAATTTAGCTAGAGATGTGATGGAGCCCCTATCACCTGAACTCTTTAAATCAAACACTGGATATCTTTCTTAAAGGTTGGTTGTGTTGTAACTTGAGCACAAGTGATGGGTTTGATTCAGAAATTCTTGTGTGAGATCCTCTGGCCTGTGTTATGCAGGACGTTTGATTATATGATCATAATGGTACTTTCTGGCCTTAAAATCAATGAACAGCAAGTAAAGACCATATGAATATTATGATGTACACTCTCCATTTTCTGTCCTATTGTATTCTATGGACATGAACATCTAATATATATATATAACATAACATCTCCCTACTGTATGTTCACTTCTATGCATCTGATGAAGTGGGCTCTAGCCCACAAAAGCTTATGCCCAAATAAATTTTAGTCTCTAAGGTGTCACAAGTATTCCTCATTCTTTTTACGGATACAGACTAACAGGGCCTACTCTGAAACCTATTTTTATTCTAATTCTCACGTGCAATCCAGGTATGCTTATGTATGTAATATGTTGCTATTGTTCTTAAAAATTAAGAGCCATTTTAAGAGTTTAATTTCTAGATTTTTCTGACATTTAGGTTTCTCAACTACAGAAAAAAAATATTATTGCATACATTTCTAGCTTTTCTTTTTTGAAAACCAACTCAATTTTTTGTCTTGTGTTCAGGGTTTTTTGTTAAGTGAAAGGATTTATATTCATAGTGCAAAATCTCAAAACAACATCTATAAAGTATATTTAGAGAGAAGGCTTGTGCTATTTATGTTATAGTTTTAATTCTTTGAGGTTAGTATATACCTTTCTTTTTCCGAACATTTATTTTTGAGAAAAAGCATTTGAAACCTGGTACTAATAAGAAACCTTCTGGCCTTTCTGACAGTATTACTGTCTAAACTCATCTCCCACTTTTAAGGTTTTAAATGTCTAATCAGTGTTTGCCTTACTTCTGTAGGGCAGATGACAGAATGCCACAGGCTCTAATCATGTGCTGTGCATTTCCAGAAAGGCAAGTTTCTATTTCGAAGGTTATATTCTACTGAAAATAGTCTTAGAATTTCACGATAATTTGGGAATTTCTTGAGTTCCAACATTGTCAATGTTACACTTATAACCTTCACCACCCGCTCAATGTTAGCCTAGCTTTCAATGATAATTAAAGAGAATTCAGCATCTTAGAAACTCAAACTACTCCTCTCATACCAAAAGCCTAGAGTAGATCATCACATTCTACTCAATATTTTATCCTGGAAAGAGTCCATTGTATTTGAGAAATCTTTTTTTTAGAAGGCTCCATTCTCTTTAAGAACAGAGGGCAAGACTGGGTAAGGTCCCTGTTGTTAACATCTGTAATATAGCCTCTTAGTCTTGGGGTCTCTCTTTCATACATAACAGGCATTACAAACTGCTTTTATCTTGTTTCTTATCTTCAGCCATTCTAAGATGAATCTTCTACGGCTCTTAACTCTTTACTTAAGCCTCCCGTTGCCAACATTTGCTTTCTAGTAAATTGACTCTACTACTACCTCGTAGTAGTCCAGGAATATTCTAGCATGTATTTCCAACATACAAAATAAAATGGAAGATACAGTATGTATGAAAAATAGAAGACAAGTTACTAAAGCATCTTCACTCATGTTGAAGGAATATAAGAAACAATCAAGAACTGGAAATGTTTTTGGATGACAGAATTTATGTACTGTTCTAATGGGAATGACTGAAACCCCCTGGGATGGTTCTCATAAAAGAAGTATCCTGTGTACATTCTTAAGCAGAAAGAAATGAAAAAAGAGGTGGAATATTGTAATATATATATATATATATATATAATGCACTATGCAAGAAATCCCACAATAAAGAACATGGTGGTGAAAAACTTTGTTTTGTTGATTCAAGAATGAAAAACCACATGAGAAATAACAATATTTGTTATAGATTACCAAGATTTAAGAAGAAAGAGAATTAAATATTCCTGGACTACTATGAGGTTCTCCAGATCTAATGCTGTATTTAACAGAGGTTTTTTTAATCTATCCAGATATTTGTTACCCAACAGATATAGTTATTATTGAGTTTGCAAAATTATGCAGAAGAACACTTCATGATTCAGAAAACAGATTATTCACATACTGCAGAAGCCATCTTGGATCTATATCTTAATAATGCACAAGATGATCAAGACTAAAAATAATGGAGAAACTTGATATTGTTGACAATGTGGTACTCAAATTTCAGTTTTAAATGTACTAAATGGATTCAGTCTAGTACTAAATGGACTTGCAAAACATAGCAGTGCAAGCATATTGGACTTCAGGAATAAGCAAAGAATGTAAGAAATTAAGAATTCTATGACCAGATTCTAAAATATCTGTCAGTTTTTACTTTAGTTTTCCCTAAGAAATTCATGGTTCAGGATCTGCCTCCTTGTAAGGCACAGGCAAGGAAATACTAAATTGCACTGAAAGAAGGTTAGAAATTAAGATCTCTTCAGTCATCCCTCATAATAGTGCATTTTAATGATACCTTAATTGACGCTTAATGCAGTATACAGTTCAAAAGAATGCAAGGGACAATAAGTGCCCATATTTGTGGTTTCACAAGGGACTGGTCAAAATTATGAAGTAAAAAAAATCCTGTACTGTAAAATGGAAAAGATGAATACAACCAAACTTACAAAGAATGCATAGAATAAATTAAAAGTTGTAGTCGGAAAATAAGGTCAGTAAAAAAAATAGAGTTGGTTATTGTTTGCCAAAGCAATTAAAGGGAATAATTTAAGACTGTCTTATCTCAACGAGAAAAAGTAGTGCCATAGCAAAAATATGCACATCAGCAAAAAAGGGGATGAAATTAATGATTAGTTAAAATGCTTGAGATACAGAACTTTTTTAAAATCTGTCATAAATAAGAGTACAAAATAAAATTTTTTTAACTAAAAAGACCTTATAAAATAGCTGTTGCTAAAGAACAGGCACAGGAATACTTGGAAAAATTGAAGGTTTACATCCAATCATCCAGTGCAAATAGTATTAAGTGGAATTAGAAATTTATTTTATCTGTTTGTTTGTTTGTTTGTTTATTTTAATTACCATTGGCTATTTTTTAAGAGATGTGGTAACTCCCCAGTTTTCCACAACACTGGAGAAAAGCAAATGTAGCACTTTGAGCTTCAAAAGAAAAAATAGTGATCCTAGTAATTACTCACCTAGGAGTCTAACTTCTGTCTCCAGTACTTGGAGAGAAAAATCTCTAAAGCCTAGATTATTCAGATGCACTGAGGAGTAGGAACCTTTCCTTACTCCCCAGATGAGCTGCAGTCAGATTAAAACTCTCACTCTGTCAGATGCAGCCACTTGATCCTTCTGTGAGCATGTGGACAGGAAGGGTGTCAGAGAGGTGTTGGCAGTGGGAGAAGTCAAGTCTCTACACCAGGGGTCTCCAAACTTTGAAATGAGGGCCATATTAGATTTTTTGAAGGGGCTTTGTGGGCTGAAGCAACTGTGAAAAAATTCAATATACACAAAATTCCTGCACCCCCTTGCTCTTCTGGCCACTGCCCGCAGGGGGCACTCACCCCTCGCACATGGGTCACCAGCAGCAGGCGGGGGGGTCGGGGCAGTGGCAGCTTCTCCACATGCCTGCTCAGCATCTCTGCTCAGCTGGAGGGCCAGACAAATCAAAGTTGTGGGTCAGATCCAGCCCCCGGGCCGTAGTTTGGAGACCCCTGCTCTATACCATCACTGGCCATAGTTGCTACAGGAGAGTAAACTGCTGTAGGAAAAGGGACAGAGTAACTTTTTCCATCCACAATGCAAGGGGAAGCAGAGGAGGAAATTCACCTCTGAGACAGTTAGTTCTCTGTTCTGCTCCTGGAGCAATGTGACTATGCGCTGACCCGTACTCATGGCAGATAATAAAGGTAGAGTCTGGTTCTGACTACCTAGAAGAACAGTGGGCAAAAAACACCAGGGTTTTTTAAAGATTACATCTCATCAGACAAAAATTATTGCTTCTTATGTGGTTGTTGATAGATTTAAAAAAAAGTGTGAATGAAATAAAAGTGGTAGATGTTCAGATTTTAGTTAAACATTTTGGTACGGTGTCTTATGAAATCCATTCTCAAAATTAATTCCAATTGGCCTAAATATGAACATTGTAGCATATATTCAGTAGGGGCTGCAGGACCAAAAAGCAAGGCTGCTGATGAATTGCTCTATATTGTACTGTAGGGAGGGGCCTAGTGTGGTACTACAGAAATTCGTGTTAGGTTCTACTTCATTTAACATCATTCATTAACGATTTGGCAATGGATGCAACAGGCACATTGATGACATTCACATATGGCACAAAATGGGAATCTGCTGTAAGCACCAAGGAGAACAGAGAAATGCTACAGAAGGTGCTAAAGGGGTTAGAAAAATGCACAGAGACTAAGTAAATGAGATTCTATGTGTAAAAAAGGCATTTGAGTATATCAGGGGAAATATAATTCAGAATTCAGGTATTCAGTGAGGGGGAGAAGCTTGAGAAGCAGTAACACTGAAAAAGAGCTTTGAAATGATAGTGGAAAGAAAATTAGGTATGAATTTGCAATGCAGTGTGACAGTAAGAAGGGTCAATGCAGTTCTGGGAAGAATCTGCAGAAGTGTCACATCACAGAGTGAGGAAGTAATAACCCCTTTATATAGATATCTGGTGCAGCCACCACAGGCATATTGCATTTGCTTCTGAGGACTTCTCATTACCAGAAAGTTTTTGACTAATTGGAGGGAGTTCAGAGAAGAGCAACAAAGGTGACTAAGGGCCTGCCTCCCACCTCTCTTTCTCAAAATAATAGGGCTAATTGAAGTCCTGATTTTGCCAGCATTTACTCACATGAACAGTTGCATTGAACTCCCCAAATATTTACACACGTGAGTTATTTTCTAGTGATATGACTACTAATGTGCATAAAGTTAATCTTACATGTAAGTGTTTGCAGGATTGGGGCCTGCAACAGCCTTAATCTTGGTGAGGTGTAGAGTGCCAGTGGTGATATGAATGTCCGGGGCGGGGTGTGATGATGTCATGAACCCTGCAGCATAACCCTACTTCCACCACCCTAGGTGGGGTTCACTAAAATTGAGTCTCCCCCATTTGTGGAAGAGAGGACTCAGTCCTAGGTAGTCCTTGCCACTTGAAGATAATGAAGACAGTGTAAAAGGGTGTATTCTTTGTACACAGAGAGGCAGCTGTTTTATGAAAATATGAGAAATATTAAGAAGTGATGAACAGATCATTTATTGTGAGATTCAAAACACTGAGTAATTTCACAATTTTATAAAATAGGAAGGAGCTAATTTAAGAATAATTTAAAACACATGCAGAGATATGTGATAAATAATTGGTTTGTGTGAAATATGGAAAATATGTGCAATTGTAAGGAAATAACACTCATAACTCATGAGATTACAACAGGCCAAAGCAGTATTACAGAGCCAGCAAAACCATTCACCAGGGAGAGGAGAGAAATTCTAGTAACAGTTAAATGAATAAAAATACTTCATTTATGGTTTAAAAAAAAAAGACAAACTACATTCATGCAGCAGAATAGCTCCCAATACTAAAGAAAATGATCCACAATGTAGGTGATTTTCTCTAACTTCTCCTGAAAGAATTGGCTTGAAAGGAAATCAGAATAAATTCCTTCTCTGCCCCCTATTGCTTCCCCTTCCCTCCCCGCCCCCCGCAGCAGCAGCAATTATATAAATTGTAAAAAGGCTCTCCAAAACTGTACATTTATTCATACCAATCTCTATCAGAAAAATTTATAAGTCTTTCAATAGCAAGTGACATGCGATTTGTGGAGATAATACTAATGTCAACATATCAAAATAATTCTCTGTATTACATTTGATATGTTCCTCTAAATTATGCAAATAACTCCCAGTATTTTCTGTTTCTTTAAACAAACAAACAAACATGAGTTAGAATATAAAATGACTGACATTAGACTGAATTTCAATCTAAGTTTATTCCATAACCATTGACACAAAAGTCCATTACTTGTATTTATAGTCTAGGTTTACTGTCCAGAATGCAAACTAGGACTCTAGGCTCCCTGGCAGCAACTCATTGGAGAAAAAATTCTCTGAGCAGCTGATTTTATATATTATATATATGTATATGTTGAATATATAATCAGCTGCTCAGAGAATATATAGTTATTTTATTCATTTCAGTGCTGCCTTAGTATCAGAGCAGGCTGCCCTGGAAACACAGGTTGCCCTCAATGCCCACATACATCTCCAGTTTAATCATCTGTAGCTTGAAATGGTTGAAAAACAAAATTACTGACACAGAAGCATTTGTGAAATTCCACAGGGAATTCTGCATGATCCTGGATGGGGATCTCAAAAAAAAAAAAAGAAAAAAATCCACTCTTTTCAGAAGTTGCAATTCTACCTAAGTACATCAGTCCAAAAGCTGATTCTTTCAAAAGTGTCTTCAACAAATCAGCAGTCCAATCATTGTTTCCAATGTCTGATGCCATTCCCAGAAGTACTGCTTTCTCAGGCCATGGTTACACTGGCACTTTATAGCGCTATAAAGCCCCCACGAGCGCTATAACCTCCTCCCCGTCCACACTGGCAAGGCACGTAGAGCGCTATAACTGTTGAGTTATAGCGCTATTATTAATCCACCTCCGCATGGGGAATAAGGGCTGTAGCGCAGCTGCTGTAGCGCTACAGCAAGGATGTGGACACCCACTGTGCTACAAGTAATCTCTGGAGATGCCTAGAGCCATTTAAGGCAATTGACGTCTCTTCCCTTTGTTTTGAACTCGGCTGGAGGAATGCGGAAGTACCTCTTTAGAGTTTCTTTCTTAACTCGGCAGATAAGCAATGCAAATGTTTAAGGAGGGAGCCTGTGTGAAAACAAAGCCTTCTGTGAACGGAGGCTCACTGACAGGCTTTCAGAAAAACGGAAAAACCACTGTCTCTCTCCCTCCGCATACACACAACGCATCCCCCCTCACCCCCCTCATTTAAAAAGCACGTTGCACCCAGCTGAATGCTGGGATACCTGCCCTAATGCGCTGCTCTTAATGCCGCATTAAGTGCCCCAAATGTGGCCATGCTATACCGCAGGAGCATCTGAGTGTGGACATACAATAGCGCTATACATATTCCTGTATAAGGGGACCGCTATAACCTATAGCGCTATAATCTTGTAAGTGTAACCATACCCTCAGTTAGTATAGGACACAAAAACATGCCTGTGATCTTTAGAAGAGATAATAGATATTGTACCCACAGATAACTCAGGCTGACCACAATAATCCTTGTGCTTGAATCTTTACATGGAAACCCTTCCCATTTTTAAATTCAAGTGCCAGATTCACTCCTAGAGTTACACCATTAAAGCCGATGGTCAAGGATGAATGGCTATTTTTGTGACAAGATCAAAAATCTCTTAGTTATTTTTTACAAAGGGAGTGGCAGACCAATGATTAGATTAATATGATGAACGTTGGTATCGGTATCTAAAACAGCTTGGCTTGTTTAGCCCAGCAAAATGAAAGTTAAGATGGGTTATGATTGCTCTCTATAAATAGCTATAAAATGTCCATGAATATACGTAGTTTGAAAATTAGAAGATCTCTGTCCATTATAGGAGTGAGGTTCTGGAATTACCTTCCAACAAATGACTTGGTCAAATGACTTAACTAGGTTTAAGATGGAGCTTGAAATTTATGACTAGGATTATGTGACGGATTTGCCTGTAATAGCAGGAGACTAGAGTTGATGATCTGAAGGGCCTTGCCCGTCCTATATCCTATGTTCCTGGGTCACACTGCTTGCATACAAAAGCTCCTGCACTAAAACCAGTCTGAATTTTGGACAACATATTCACATTTGGCTATTTTGATTTCAGATAAACATAGCCATCTGAAAAAAAAGGCTTCTATACTGTGTGACTTGTATAGTGTGTCCATTAATGACATATCTCTGATACAGAACATATTCAAATGTTTGAAATTCAGATAGCTGAAATTTGGATAAGAGAAGAAAAGGCAAAACAACTTAGTCACTAAATCCTAAATAAAATGATGTCCCCATATATAGCTAGTGTTCCAGTGTGGGATGCTGATGGAAGCCTGTTTATTCTAGCTCTATTCATAATATTGCTTCATCTTCTGTAAGACTGCAAGAAAAAAATGGCGGAGATGCATTAATATAAAATATTTTTAGCCATAGATGTTCAGAGAAATGTTGTAAGAACTTGTCATCCATCACAGCATTCTTTTTTTATACTAATTTTTGCCTTCTGCTGGTGAATTCCAGCTCTGCCATCTGTGCTCTGGGCAAAGATCAGCTTCCATCACTGGATAGGAAAAGAAAGAATTCCTACTCAGTGTAAGAGAAAGGGAAAAACATATAAAAGCAGAAGAAGCCATTAAACTAGGCATACCAATCTTGGGAGAAGGTCCCTGGATCTTCTATAGTTACGATGATTGATAATCTGACCCACAAAATGTGGATTGCTTGGCAGGTAGAAATACAGTGACTGGTCTATTTTTAATGCAATAAATTAAATCACTTTCAAATACTATTTTAATAAATTAAACTCACATATCTGTAGTAGTTTGTATAAACTATGTAAATAAATGCTGTGACTTGCATGTTGCTGTGTGGGCATAAATTCAGGCTACTCCTTTTAAAAGGCAGAGGTTGGATAGGGATATTTAAAATGACTTGTGCTATCATATTAATCTTTCTACTTCATATTTCACTTTTTTATGAGAACTTTATTACTAAATAATATATCTCCACGTTCCCTTTTGTAGCTCTGCTGTCCATTACTTGCCTAAACTACATGCTGTCATTAGTTATAGCAGTTTTATGCTTCATATACTACAGTCTCTGATGGCTGTCTCTGTAATAAATTCTTTATCACCTTCAACATGATCATCTTCACTGCACCTTTGTTAATATTCCTTCATTCAAATATCCAGGTAAGCAACACCCTGCGTAGTTAAAGCTATTTGTAAATTATTTTTGATTGAAACTAAGAAACCCACTCCTTGACTTTTGCCAGTGTCATGAAACAGCAATGTCATCAATATTACAAAAGTATCATTCAGACTGCTGCCTTTGGATTTTAGACTAATGATGATCACTCCACCCTAATCCACGGTTAGGTGCACACAGATCTCTCCCAAGGAACTTGCTGCATCCTGAGCTTAAGCTTTATGGGTACTGGCACAATAAAGTCCCAGGAAAAAAAAAAGCAGGTGGAGAGCAAATTTTCAGTAGCAAAGCAGATGAAGTAGAGCCAGAGGAATCCTGAGAGCAGAAAGAAACTGGATCAGAACTATCAAAGATGAAAAAAAAATAACTAGACTGCTAGGCTTGTCATACCAGCACCCTAGGTCAGAGGGAGCTAGTGATCCAATTCAAGGGATTAGACCAGCTCCTCCACTCAAGACGGACACCAAAGCTTGGAGCTCTTGTAGTTATCCCTAAGGTATCTACTTCAGGTTTATTTGACCTCTTAAGTAAAGACTGCTTCAACTATTTGACTGACTTTTGCTGGCCTAGAGGGTGGTAGCTTAATACAAGTTTCACCAGATAGAATGTATTCATTTATTTTGCTTATTTTTTGTAATAAACCTATTCAGCACACACCCAAAACCAAGTCTGCTTCTCTTAAGTGTTCTTTGTGTTTTTCCTCTAATTTTCATGTTTTTCCATAATGCTAATCCATGTTATAGACAGACTGTAGGGCCCACCTACTGTGGAAACCTTTTCCATAATATAATTATTAACAGAGGCTCCAGCATTTAGAGAGAAATGAAAACAAAATCTTATTATCCAATAAACGATCATTAGAAATTCAGCAGCTAATGGTTTTTGGCTGAGAAGATTGTAGAACATAGCAAGAGACAGAAAGTGAAACTGGCTACTTTCTGATCATAAGCCTAATTAGAAATGAACGGCTTCACTGTACTATAGTGTGCCAATGACTGTGACCTATATGGTATTTTTATTTCTGAATCTCTTTATAGAAAGAATTTCCTGTGATATTTGGTTACCCTCTAAATGTCGCTGCATGGTATTGAATAAAACTGAGGGCCAGATACAGTTTTTTTAAAAAAGTCTGGCTTCAATAGCGTGGAAACAGAATGTATTATTTTATTGGGCTGGGCTTTAAAACTGGATATCCCAAAGCCCCAGTCTTGTGGGGGGCGGAGGGTTACAAATTTGTTTTTACAGCTTACAGCAGCCAGTTGAAACTAAGATGATAAAGGTTATGTGAAAACAGCAAAGTTATAGAACTTCCTGTAGTTCACTTTATGAGCTAAATATTGGTTTGGCATATGCTCCATGCAGCCCAGTTGACTCATTGAGATTGTACTGGGTGCAATTCAGGGCAGAACTGGGTATTAGAGGCTAGATTCCTCCCTGGTGTAATTGCTCTGAAGGCAATGGAGTTGCATCAGGGATGAATTTGAACCTGTCTGGTTCCCTATTGCTGCTCAGCAAGCCTACAGATATTGTACTTTCACGGTCAACTGCCCCATTTCCCCTGTCTATGCGAGCCTGAGAGTGAAGGCGTTTGCTGCAGCATAAAGGCTTCATTACATCACAGAGATATCATAAATAATTTAGCATAGTTTGTCATAATTGACGGTTTCTGCTCAGGAGAGACTCAAGCCAACCTGGGGGCAGAATTAATTCTTGCCTCAGGAGAAAAGCAACTGCCAGATCAAGCTCAAGGTCTTTAGAGAGGATAAATTTTAGAGCTGTATCATAGTGGAGTCTTTCATTGCTATATTCAGACTCCCAACCTTACTAGGAGGACTTGCGTGCATGTGAAATGAGAGCTGTGTAAATCGCCTCTCTCACGTAACTTACACAGATATGCTGTATTCCCACTGGGAAAATATCAGCCCTAAGCAGATGGAATGCAAAGACTATTTATATTTAAATTAAATATCACATTTATATATTGAAGACAGTGCCGTATAAATATATGAATGGCAGTTCCAACAAATATAATAAAAAGACAATTAACAAATTAGAATGCATTCTTATTAATATTAAAAAATGTGCAAGGGTCAGTTTTTCCTCTGATCTGTATGGGTGTAAATCAAAAGCAATTCCACTGAAACCAATGGGTTGACTCTAGACTTATATCGGGAAAACAAAAAGAATTGGGCCGATTCTCTTAATTCATCATGGGTCAGATTCATCAGAAATATTGACCATGTTTGGGGTTCTACTATAATTGCATGACTAGAGAATTAATTTCTTTATTCTAGCATAGTGTCACCAAATCACTGCAGAGCTCCTTGGTGTAGAAAAAGCAGACACTTAAATTTTTCCTATTCATGCTATAAAATATTGGACATACTGTATTAAGTCCCAATCCTGCAAGTACTTTGGCAAATAAGTAACTTTAGCCATGTAAAATAGCCTGTTGCCTTCCATGGGAATATTCATGAGTAACTGTATGATCAAGTAAATCTATGATCAAGCACTGATAGACAGTTGCTCCCTTAAAGACTGCCTTTGCTCCTTTCCAAAACTAGTATATGTTTTGTTTAGTCTCTGTGTAGACATTACCGCTTCTTACCTTTTGCAGGAATGCAAGATGCACACTTTTTATGAGACTGTTCATTACCTCAACAGAGATGAAAAATTACACTAAATGGGTCATGTATCATTGTTCATACCTAGTTAAGATGACATGAAACTATTTATAATATTTATTTTTGCATTAAAAACATAATACATACTGAAGATGTATGTATACATCTTGTATATATGCATGGGATGCCTTACTAAAATTGTACTGAGCATATACTTTACTTTGGGGAATCCTGGAAGACAACTGATGAAAATGATTCTTTTGTTTTATTTAAACTACTAAACAGATTTTTTTTCTTTGCTCTCTTTTAAACATGCATTTTGCTTGAAAAATGAGAGTGAAAAGGGGAAAGAATCTATTCGTTATTGAGCTCATATTGCCAGCACAGGTAAGTTGGATGTAACCCTTATGTCTTCTGATGTTACTTCAGAAAGATTGTAGCAGGAAAATGGGTCTTTAAAAAAAGATTTTTCTCCTTTACCAAAGGCGTCTCAAGAGATGTTAAGCTCATTAGGAAACCAGAAGAAAATCCAGCAGAACTTTGTCCTTTTTACTTTTGGTTATTAAGAAAGTGAAAAGGAACTTAGCTTTCTGAGCAGCTCAGGAGAAAGAGGGGGAGGGGAAAATGTTGAGATCTTATAACTATAGTTGTTAATGCATAGTAACAGTGCTATTCATGCTGCGATAGTTAAGGGTCTATCAGCACTTCCATTTGAATCCCCATCTTTTAAGGTTTATTTTTCCAAAAAAAGAGGTCCAGTGTTGGTTGATGTTTAGCATACAAGGCTTCGTTCTGGGAGAAAACTCTTTGTAACAGTTCAAAGAAATGGTTTTGCATTTGTACGTGTGTAAAAAATAATTCAAAGTGTTTCTGTCTCAGACACATTTCTGCATTTATATCCCACTGCCACTCATTTATATATATATAAACTTCAATTGACTTCAATAGGACTTCTCATGGGCTTAAGTGCTTTGCTTGGTCAGGGCTGGAGTACTCAGCCTCTTGCAGGATGAAGCCCCTCACACCTGTGTAACAAACAGCAGAGTTAGGGCCGTAGTGTTAAAAAGAATATCAGCCACTCTGTTGCAGTTAAGGCAAGTAGAATGTATATTCTATAGAAACCCAGATTTAAGGCTAAATCCTGCTTTGAGTAATGCAGGCTGCACTAAGCAGCAAGAGAGTTCAAGGAACTTCTATGTCCATGAATCCATGTGGCAACAGAGCAGGATTCCTTCAGGAGGAAAGAGAGCTGACCCAATCTTATCAGTGCAGGCACAGTGTGAATAGGATTAAATAATAATACTCAGAATTTCTTGAGCTTTATACATTCAAAGTACTTTCATTCACTAATCAATCCTCATAATCCACAATACAGTAGGTAGGTAAGATTTTGTCTTTTTATGATCCCCATTTGGCATATTGGGGAAACTGAGGCAGAGAGATTAAGTGGTGTACCCAATGCCACACAGTAATTCAGAGGCAGAGCCAGGACCTTCTCACTCCCAGACCCATGTTAATTCCTCCAGACCTGTTGGGTGTTTTGTCAAGGATAGTGCAAGTGATACTTAGGCCAGATTTACACTGGGGGTGGGGGACGTCAACCTAAGATACACAACATCAGCTACGTGAATAGTATAGCCGAAGTCGACATATCTTAGATCGACTTACCTCGGCGTCCTCATGGTGGTGAGTCAACTGCTGCCACTCCCCCATTGACTCCGCTTCTGCCTCTTGCGACAGTGGAGTACTGGAGTTGATGGGGAGCGCGCTTGGGGATCAATTTATCGCGTCCACACTAGATGTGATATATCGATTCCCCCGATAGATCTATCACTACCCGCCGATCTGGCAGGTAATGTAGACTTGCCCTTAGTAATGCTGATGACTAGTGGCAATGTTTCAAGGCTATTTTATTTGAAGCTTAAGGACCATATGTGAATTTCTGCCTTGGGCAGCTAAAAGATATGCTGTGATAGAAGATGTAATATTCTCTAATTTTCAAAGAACATGACATCTTGTGATACATGTCACTCCTCATGGATTTTCTGATTATCTGAAAAATTATGCTCTAGTCCCAGAAATCTGTTGCTAGATTTGTTACAGAAATTCAGGTTTCTTTCCTGTGGAGATTTGGCTGATCACTGCCATAGTGAGGTATCAACTGGAGCTTTCTTTAGTTTTGTCATGTCAACTAATTTCTTGGATGATCAATTCCAGATCTTCTTTTCCTTTTCCTTTGTGCAAGGGAAGGAATTTAGGCTGTGTTTCTTTTATGCTGTAAGAATGAAGCAGGGCACTGATCCCTTAAGGGCCTTGCTGGCCCAGCACTCTTGTTATTGGCTCTGGGCCCCCTTAAGGCCATGCATCCTACATATGGTAAACCCATGTAGGAACATGTGCCACTAGTCATCAGACTGAGAACAAGGCCTGCTGGGAGAGGAAGCAGGATATAAAGGCCAAGCCATTTTCTAAGGTGATAAACATTAGTTAGTTGGGAGGATCTCCAGGAAGGAATAGACTTGAGGGAATAGCAGTAGATGCAGGTGCTCCTCATGCAACAAGTCTACAGAGGGAATTTTCTAAGGCACGGTAGGAACCTGGGCTGTCACAAGAAGCAATTGAGGGGCCAAGGGGCTAGCAGGAACTTTTGTGGACCCTTGCAGCCAAGGAAAGACAGGGCTATTTGCAGACCCTAGGGAGTGGGCTGTGCGTGAAAAGACAGCTGTGAATCCTGATACATGGGAAGAAGGACTATTCACAGATCCTAGTGAAAAAGCTATGGAAGTCTGAGGACCAAATGTGAATGTGAGGGTATTTTTCTGTGCCAGGGCTGGGCTTTATATTGTATTATGTATTAATACCACCAGATCCCAGGAGAACATTCTGTTCTGAAGCAGTAGTTGAGTGGCAAAGAAATGGGTGGAACAGAATAAGATCTGGGCACCTGATGGTAGCAGGGTAAACCTGGGGATAGTTAATTCCAATGGTTAATCACCCTCACTGTTAAAAATTTGTGCCTAATTACTAATTTAAATTTGTCTGGTTTCAGCTTCCAGTCACTGATTCTTGTCATGCCATTTTTCTGATAGATTGAAGAGTGCTTTAGTATCTGGTATTTTCTCCCCATAAAGGCACTTGTACGTCATAACCAAATCACCTCTCAAATCTTCTTTTAGATAAACAGATTGAATGCCTAAAGTCTCTCCCTGTATAGCATTTTTTCAAGAGCTTGAATAATTTTTGTGGCCCTTTTCTACACCTTTTTCAATCTTTCAACATTTTAAAAACTTGGAGACTAGAACTGTGTGCAGTATTCCAGTACTAGTCTCCCTAATGCTGTATGCAGAGGCAAACTTGGCACAATAGAAAATATGACACTTAAAAATTGTGCACATTTTCTTCATAATGAGTCCTATTGACATCCATTTTCATGGACTGTAACCTAGACAGGAGAGCTTTTCTGCCTAACATTCATAGAAGAGGTCACCTGGATTTCTGACCATACATTATAGTCTGCATGTGTCACACCATAATGTATGTGTACTGGGGATGCAAAATACTTAAATAAGTTGGAAAACAAGGCAAAATGGGCATATCTTAAATTCACAATAGCAGAACAGAGATAACAAGATGTCTGGTCATCAGACAGGGCAGTATGAAATGCATTAGCATAAGCAGACTCCAGTAAGGTAGCTGTGTACTGAACCCTGAGTACTGAAACTGATCAACTCCATGTGCACTACACACTGATTGATGCAGGCTGTCCCTTTTTTGTTATTAAATTCAGAGGGTAAGTCTTTTAGACTTGGTGTTTGTCTCTTGCTTCAGATGCTGGAGAAACTCACTGTGGGAGGTAACCCATAGAAGACTGCTTTCAAGTTTTTAAGCAGGGACACTGAAAGTGAAATCACAGAAAAAGTGGAAAAGTTACGGTTACAATGCACATGCTTGACTCTAGAGGAATTTAAGCATATGCTTAGCTAGTGCAGATGCTTAAATGCTTTGCCAAACAACCGTGGAGTTAGGCACACACTGAAGTGCTTTGCTGAACTGGGGTTAAGTGAATGATGGAAACAACAAAAATGTAACTGCAGCCCACATCCTCAACTGGTGCAAATTGATATTGCTCACTGGCTTCCATGGAGCTACATTGACTTACACCAGGTAGGGGCCTGACTCTCCATCTCTTAGGCAAACTAAGATAAAGAACCTCTCTAGCTCGTCTATTACTTGTCATAACTAAAAAGACACCATTAAATGCTTCTGTATGATGGTACAGGGACTTGAGCTCCAGGAAGAGAAATGTAGACAATAAATTGTTTTCCAGAGGAGCTTCCTTTAATTCTTTCTGTTCCAGTGACACTGGTGTCTGTTTCGTAAGGGGCTATTTGCCTGTCCTCCCAGCCAAGGGAAGAGAAGGAAGCATAAAGTGCTGAATGAATGTGAAACTAGTAAGTTTAGTAGATGAAAAAACAAGTTTATGTATATAGTGCTCCTTTCTGTACCTGAATGTTTTGAGGCTCTCCTTCCTGTGACATGCTAGGCTAGGCTGTCCTCCTGAAAATGCCCTCTGTTAGATGATGAAACATCTCCTAACTTGATTGTATCGTCCTCCTTCCAGCACCCTAGCCTATCAAGTATGTGGGAGAAAAAGAAGTCCACTTCTCCCAGGCAGAAGGTCCACTTTGGCTATTCTTTGTTGAGTGGCCAGATGGCCCACAACTGGTCATCTTGATCAAAGAAGTGGAAGAAGATCAGATGGTCTTTACCCTTCCAATGGCAGCAGGAATGGAGGGAGCAATCTCAAACACTGTGGAATTTCAAGAATGCACAGGGCATGCTGGAGATTAAGCTACCTGATAACTCCAGAATGCCATCTTATTTTAATATAGTATTAGCAAAATCACCTGCTGGAGTCAACTGGGCTCCATCGTAACTGTTGCTGTTCTGGTTGATGGAGAGATTGACAGGTCTCTTTGTCATACATTGAAAACTAGGTCCTAGAGATGTAAGTAGGGCATGGTGTGAGGTGATGGGAAGACAGTCAAACCTTTAAAAGTTTTTTGGTTTGGATTCATTTGAAAGGATAGGTGAATTTTCAGCCTCGTTCTTATTTTGTCTCGAACATTTCTCACGTCCCAAGATGAGAAGCAAAGTTTGACATTGTTCCTTTTCTTCCCCACAGCAGCATATTTTAAGGATGTAAATTCAGCCATCTAAATTTCCGTACCTTTGTCAGTTTGGGTCACAGCCTTAATGTTATTTAAACAGTTTCTTTAAAGTTAATGGAGTCCTTAATATAGACTTGATAAAGCAATATAAGGCGGTGTGGATTTCCTTCTGTTTAAGGTTTAGAGGCCTTTATCTGAATAATACATTAGATACTTTTATTCACTGGTGAGGTTTCATAACAGGAAAAACTTTGAAGAGAACGTCTATCCTATCCTTAAACTGATAATAGACATGTTCTTTATTTTTTATCTCTTTTGTAGCACATCTGTTACCTTTGACAGGTTTCTCTAGGAGTTACATAGTAACTGTAGGATACTTTTACTGGCATCTAACAATGTGGTCTCTTAACTTGTTGCAGGCACAAATATCTATGGCGAGGTAGTCTATACAAAGAGAGTTCTTTGATACTTTTATATGATTTATGATAAAATATTTTATTGTAACATGACTAATGTCTTAATAGGCTCTCCGCAGTATGAAAAGAATACATACATATCATTCCATATTAAAGTATTTCAAACCAAATACAAATTGATGTGAGTATCACAGGTTCAGCTTCAGTAAAACCAATACAATTAATCTATTCCCCTCCCTCCCGAGTTGAATATCTGTGAACCTTGATTTGAAAGTGGGAGATTTTTAAAGGTTCTACGATGTGGCAAAATCTGATAGTGTTTCCACATCACGTACACTAGTAAGATTGCGAATGCAACTTGTCGGGAACTGAGTGACATTGCTTATCTTACATTTTCTTTCAAATACTAATTGTAATCCTAGATTCAGAGATTTTGGAAAGATCCACCAAACAGAGCTATTAGCTAACAACAGAACCATCAGACAATAAAATGGGATGGACTGGCAAAAGCATTGCCTGTCTGTTCAAGATGGGACTGGAACAGAGAGGGTCGAAACACTATGAGATGCTGTTCTTCCAGTTGGAAACAGAAACTTCCCTAGAACTCCATCTTGTGAAATTCCTGTCCAAAGAGGCTAAATACTGTGTTCAGTTACCTTAGTGTAAATCCAAAATTATCTACTTAAAACAACAGTGTTCCAAATTTTGAATTACTAAGTTTCATATAATTAATAAAATAAGCAGTGGAATTTTATATCTTTATCAAAACCAAATCTGAACTTTGAGGGGTAGATTCTGATCTCAGTTACACTTGTGTAAATCAAAATAAATTATTTTGAAACAAATGGAGTTACTTTGGTTAATGTCAAAGTTCAAATTAGAATTCCTGGACATACTACATATAACCCCAGTTTAAACTTGAAAGCAGTAATTTAAAGCTAAACAAATTTGCAAAAATATTTTACTTATCCCCAAATAAGCAGTGTGAACCCACGATATTCAAAGTTAGATTAAACTTAAAATGGGAACCAGAAATTTAAAATATAGAATTGTTCAGTTAAGTCATTGAAATAACTTTAACTCTGTACAGTTTCAGCTACATAATGAGTTAAATAATACGGTTAATTACAGACTACTAGATTACTACTGGTCTCCAAAAGCAATGCTCCATTTTCATTACTACTTGAATATAGCAAGAGCATTCTATTCTGGAACCAATAGTCTTCATCAGCTCCGGTTCCGTATTTGAATTAGAGTAGAAGCATTCTTTCTCTGATGAGATTACAAGTAGGGCTGTCGATTAATCACAGTTAACTCGTGATCAACTCAAAAATTATTTGTGATTTAAAAAATTAATTGTGATTAATCACCATTTTAATTGCACTGTTAGCAATAGAATACCAATTGAAGTTTATTAAATA
This sequence comes from Dermatemys mawii, assembly GCA_007922305.1. NCBI lineage: Eukaryota > Metazoa > Chordata > Testudines > Dermatemydidae > Dermatemys > Dermatemys mawii. The sequence continues at coordinate 77,474,823 of ML677334.1, read as the reverse complement.
TTTTTGGCTCTTTTTCTACATTTTCAAACATAGTGTACATTGACTTTTTATTATTGTTTTTATTACAAATATTTGAACTGTAAAAATAATAGAAATAGTATTTTTCAATTCACCTCATACCATATCATGATGCGATCACTTCATTGCGAAAGTACAACTTACAAATGAAGATTTTTTTTTGTTATGTAACTGCACTCAAAAACAAAACAATGTAAAACTTTAGAGCCTACAAGTCCACTGACTCCTACTTCTTGTTCAGCCAGCCACTAAGACAAACCAGTTTGTTTACATTTACAGGAGGTAAAGTTGCTGGTTTCTTATTTACAACATCACCTGAAAGCGAAAACAGGAATTCACATAGCACTTTTGAACTGACATTGCAAGGAATTTACATGCCAAATATGCTAAACATTTATATGCCCCTTCATGCTTCTGCCACCATTCCAGAGTACATGCTTCTGTGCTCATTATAATGCATTAATTAAATTTGTAACTGAACTCCTAGGGGGAGAATAGTATATCTCCTGCTCTGTTTTACCTGCATTCTGACATACATTTCATGTTATACCAGGCTTGGATGATGACCCAGCACATGTTGTTTGTTTTAAGAATATTTTCAGTGCAAGTTTGACAAAATGCAAAAAATGGTAGCAATGTGAGATTGCAAAAGATAGCTATAGTACTCAACCCAAGGTTTAAGAATTTGAAGTGCCTTCCAAAATCTGAGAGGGACGAGATAGGGAGCGTTCTTTCAGAAATCTTAAAAGAGCAACACTCTGATGTGGAAAATACAGAACCCAAACCATCAAAAAAGAAAATTAACCTTTTGCTGGTGGCATCTGAGTCAGATGATGAAAGTGAACATGTGTTGGTCATTGGATCGTTATCAAGCAGAACCCCTCATTAACATGAACACATGTCCTTTGGAATGGTGGTTGAAGCATGAAGGGACATATGAATCTTTAACGCATCTGGCATGGAACTATCTTGCGACGCTGGCTACAACAGTGCAACATGAACACCTGTTCTCACTTTCAAGTGACATCATGAACAAGAAGTGGGCAATATTATCTCCTGCATATGTAAACAAACTTGTTTGTCTGATTGACTAACTGAAGAAGAAGTAGGACTGAGTGGACTTAAAGGCTCTAAAGTTTTACATTGTTTTATTTTTGAATGTAGTTATTTTTTGTACATAATTCTACATTGGTAAGTTCAACTTTAATGATAAAGAGATTGTATTACAGTACTTGTATGAGGTGAACTGAAAAATATTATTTTTTTTTTTTACAGCACAACTATTTTTAATCAAAAATAAATATAAAGTGAGCACCGAACACTTTGTGTTCTGTGTTGTAATTGAAATCAATATATTTGAAAATGTAGAAAACGTTTAAATAAATTATATTCTATTTTTGTTTAATAGTGCTATTAATAACGCAATTAATTGTGATTATTTTTTTAAATCACTTGACAGCCCTGATTACAAGTTTAGTTGATAAAAGGTAGTAGTACTGATTTAATTTACTTGGACTTTTTAAAGGTGTTTGACTTGGTACTGTGTGACATTTTGATTAAAAAACCTACTATGATATAAAATTAATTTGCACACCAATACATTAAAAACTAACTAACTGATACGTCTCAAAATGTAACTGTAAGTGGGGAACCATTACTGAGCAGGTTTGTTCCCAGTAGGATCCTGCAGTGATCAGGCATTGGCTTTGCATTATTTAACATTTTTTCTCAATGAGCTGGAAAAAAACATTACATCATCACTGATAAAGTTTGCAGAGGACGCAAATTTGGGGAGTGGTAAAAAATAAAGAGGGCACTGGTTCAGAGTGATCTGAATCCCTGGAAAAATGGGTACAAGTAAAGGTATACATCTAGGAACAAAGAATGTAGGCCATACATACAGGATCGAGGGGGCTGTGTCCTGGGAAACAGTGACTCTGAAAAAGATTTGAGAGTCATGGTGGATAATCAGCTGAACATGAGCTGACAGTTTGAAGGCTGTGGCCAAAAGAACTAATGCAATCCTGGGATGCATAAATAGGGGAGTCTTATTCCTGTATTTGGTACTGGTGGGAGCGCTGCTGAAAATACGATATCCACTTCTAATGTTTACAGTTCAAGAAGGATGTTGATAAATTGGAGAGAGTTCAGAGAAGAGCCAGAGGAAAGGATTAGAAAACATGCCTTATTGTGATAGGCTCAAGGATCTCCTGAATATATTTCCAGGTTCCCCCGTTTTCGATACGGCATCAGCCACTACATTCTCCTTTCCCTTTATATGAATTATCTCCATGTCAAATTCCTGTAGGGCTAGACTCCAGCAAAGTAATCTAATCTAGAATTGGTTCCCTTAGCTCAGTGCAGCTCTTAAAACAGTACATTTTTTATTGCACAGAAAAGGTTTAAGTTGCTTAACAGCCCAGACAGTGGCATAACATCTTTCTTGATTTCATCATAGTTTTGTTCATTGAGAGTCAGTTTTTGGCTAACGTAGGCAATAGGATACCTCTTCTCCCCCACTCCATCTTGCATCAGTACTTCACCTAACCTGGTGTTAGAAACATAAGCACACACACAAATTGTTGAAATCAGGGTTGACTAAAACAGGTTCTTAAAACAAAGTTTCTTTTATGTTCTGGAAGCCTTTCTCACAGGACTCCATACATATCACCCAGTCAGGTTACCTCTTTTTTGTAAGGTTTGTTATAGGGCCACAATATCTCTACACCCCTTTAAAAACCTTTGGTATAGTTGGCTAGACCAGTAAAGGAGTGGACCTACTCCTTGGTTTGAGGGGCAGGCCTGCTCTGAATAGCTGCTATCTTTAAAGGGGTGAGACAACCAACCTAAAGCCCATGCTGTGTCCTAGGTAGGATACCTCTGCAACCCCTATCTTGCATTTGGAGATCTTGACGGTGACGTTGGCTTCTCTCAGCCTTTGTAACATAATTCCCACATGGTTTAAGTGATCGTGTGAAGAGCTACTGAAAATAGCCAAGTCATCTATACAAAGCTCTGGCAAATATTTGTAACCCCTGCAGCATCTCATTGATAAAATGCTGAAAAGTAGCCCCCAAATTTATTAATCCAAAGATTATTATATTGTCTAGATTCTACTATAAAAGCAGATTTTTCTTGGGCATCAACATCTAAGTACCCAGAAGTCAAATCCAGTGTGCTTATGAATTTTGCATCACCTGCCCAGTAGGTCCAGTAAGTCTTCTATTTGTGGTGTGGGGTATGAGTCAGGCTGGGTGATAACATTGTTTGCTGTAATCTACACAAAATCTCACTGTTTTTTTGTTATTCTGAAGTACTGCTACACTAGGAGATGCCCAGGGTCTTTTTGACTTAGTAATTACTCCTCATGGATTTGCTTCTGCATTTCCTTTTTTGGCTAGTAGGCTCTCCTAGGAGCTTGGCAAGGTCTCAAGATTGTACACTCCATTCAAAATCTAGTTAAACCTGGCCGACTGAAAAATGTCTGTCTGTGGTACTTTAAAAGGGCTAGCATTTCCTGCTTTTGGGCTGGATTTAACACCCCTCCCTCAAACTCAATGCTTTCCAGAGAAGTTTTTTTCCTCCTCTCTTTCACCAAAACAATTAAAGGGGCATAGTATGTTTTCTCATCAACACAATAAACCATATTCACTGCCATCTCCCTTTTAATCTGTTGATATGCAATGTTTGCACAGCTTCTCTGCCTTGCTTCCTCACATCATGTATGACTTCAGTCATCACCTAAAAAGGTCCTTCCTAATTATCCTGCATTTTGTTTTTCCTCCCAGGGATCAACACTAATACCAAATCACCTATCAAATGGTCTTTCTTCAGTATGCTGATCATACCAAACTTTCTGAGTTTCCTGAATTTTTAAAGGTTCTGTTGGACTAAATTCCTGATAACTTCTAAATTCTCCTGAAAATGAGTGACATACTCCCCTGTCCTGTTTCCTCAGTATTGCCCTCCCAAGAGCTTGGAATCAAATCTAGAAGTCCCCTTGCCTGCCTCCTATACAGGAGATCAAAGGGGGCAAAGCCAGTTAGATTCTTGGGTAACACTTCTGTATGCATATAGAAGATAAGAGAGTAACACATCCCAGTCATTCTCATGCCTGGGGATATACATTCTTAGCACAGCTTTTAAATTTCCATTAAATCTTTCCACAAGCCATGAGTTTCTGGGTGATAGGGAGAAGCCTTTATATGTTTTCCCCCAGCCATGGGGGCTGGCCTGTACTAAGAGGTAGAGCAGGATTGGGTGTTGAATGGGGTTGGGGGAGGAGTGAGGCTGGGGATGGAGCTAGCCTGGGGGCTAGTGGGGTTGGATGCATGGTGCTTCCTCCTCCCAGGGGGTGGGGAAGGCTGGCCCAGACCCCGCCATATTATCTCTGAACGTTCTTCCGCATCCTCTCAGGGGGCATGCCACCAATGGGGATGACTGTTTTAATCCCTTACACTTTGACATAAATCACACCTCTTATGGTATTTTACTGTCCCAAAACTGCAAGGTCAATAGAAATTCTGTTTCAGCCTTCAACAAGTTTTTTCCATTCCTGAATGTCCTGCAAATGTACAATCATGAGTTACTTGGAGCAGTTCTCTTGTATTTCTCAGGCGTAGCCACCTGCTTGCAAACCCCATCACCCACTTTTTCCCTCTTAGAGCCTCTGTAATGCAATACATCTTCTTGAATAAAAAACTCTACCTTTTCCTTTCCCAGCCAGGGCATCATTTTGAGCTGTAAGCAGTGGTGCAAGTAAGCCGGTGTGGTCAGGTACACCATACCATTAAGCCATTTTTTGCCGGTACGCTGTTCTGCAGACACATTTTCAAGAATGAATTGTATAGCCATGCATTGATACAAATTTTGATGTGCAGATGTGGATATCCATGGATATAAATCGGTATCCGCTGAACTGCAGGGCTCTACTGCGAGCCACAGCAGCGAAAGGAGCAGAACATGAGGCCGCTACTCCAAGAAGCCAGTGATCTGTGGCAGCTCCTCCAGGACAGCTGTACTGCCCCCAGCTCTATCCTCCGGTGGGGCTGTGTAGACCCCAGACAGGGGATGCAGCTGTATGGAAGGGCTGGGAGCAGTATAGCTGTGCACGAGGAGCTGCCAGCATGGAGTGCTGGCTCCTGGGGTTGGAGGCGCCACGTTCTGTTCCTTTCACTGTTGGGGTTCCCGGAAGAGCCCTGCAGTTCAGCGGGGCAGTGTGTTAGTCCGTCACAAACTCCTTTTGTGTTTCACTTAAGCCCAGAGCAGGCTCTGGCACCACAGAAGAATTTTCAGATTCCTCCTTAGATGGCTACTCTGAACAGACAAAGGACTGAGGGCATTTCCCTCCCCTTCACAGCCTTCCCTGCTGACCACAGACAGAACAGGTGAAGCAGATCCATACTCCCACGGGACCTGGTTTCAACATGAATATGCTTATACATGGCTAAAATGTTATTACTTATCAAACCATCAGTGGGTAGAAAAGTTCTGACGCTAACCACATCACCCTTAAAGCATTCCCACTCAAGGTGGATTGAGGCAGAGACACAGTGACAGGAAATTCAGCTAAAACTAAAATATTTAGGCTATGTCTCCATTTAAAAAGGTAGATCAACCCATGTGAGGTTGACTTACAGCCACCACATTATTTACTGCGGTGGCTGATGTCCACACTACCCTCCTTCTGTTGGTGGTGTGCATCCTCCCAGGAGTGCTTCCACTGACTGAAGAGGGGCAGTGTGGGGGACCGAGAACCAGGGTTCTCAACTTCCCACAGCTCCCCACTAGAAACCCAGCTGCCCCCTGGGGATTTTCACCTCCGTGTTTCCAGCCGGGAGCTGCAAAGGAGGGGGAAGCCTCCTGTGGCTTCTTGATTTAACCAGGGAGATCCACACAGGGGTCCTGCTGGCTGTCATGCTCCTGGCAGGGAGCTGGGAGCTAGGGATGTGGTAGCAGAATTCCCTGCATGGGGAGAGAGGGGAGCCCAGGCACAGCGCAAGCTGGGAGCCTAGGTATCAGACTGGCTTGGAGCAGAGACTGAGCAGCAGCCAGGGAGCTGGCTTTCTTGTCAATTTCACAGCTCCGGGGGCCATTACACTGACAATAATGATGGCCAACAATTCATGTAAGGAACTCAGTGTCTACACAGATACTATATTGTCCTAACTAGGCCGACATAAGCCCCATGCCTCTTGTTGAGGTAGTTTTATTATGTCTGCATAGCAGGGGAGTTACATCATTGGGAGGAGAATGTTTTGTTTTGTCAACAAAAGACCTTAGACTTTTGCCAGGAAGTTTGTCCTCTTCCCTTACCAAAGTTTCCTTAGCCAAAGTGACTTGTGATGCAATATCTCTCCACTCTGTACATTTAATGCTATTCATTCTCACACTCTTAAATACTTCACTACTTTCCCAAGGCTCACTCTTTATATAGGGCTTGATTACACTGGCATTTTATAGGCTATAAAGCCTCCAGGAGTGCTCCTACCCGTCCAGACTGGCCAGGCAGGTAGAGCACTATAAGTCCACAGATATACCAGTCCTGGTAATCTTCCCTTCCCCGAGGATTAACTACTATAGCGTATTGAGTGCTCCGTATTGTCTCCAGTGTGAATGGGTATTAACAATACTATGCTTTGAGTGATCTCTGGAGACGCCTCTAAGCCATTTAAGGCAATTGACATCTCTTCCCTTTGTTTTGAACTCGGCTGGAGGAATGCGGAAGTACGTTTACAGAGTTTATTTCTTAGCTAGGCAAATAAGCAATGCAAATGTTTACAGAGTGAGCTTGTGTGAAAGATAAGACTAGCAGGCTTTGTATTTCAGAGAAAATTTGCTGACACACTCTCAGCAGGCGGAAAATCCACTTTCTCTCTCTGTCCACATACACACAACATGTCCCCCCTCATTTGAAAAGCACTTTGCATCCAGCTGAATGCTGGGATAGCTGCCCATAATACACCACTCCCCGTGCCGCTGCAAGTGCCGCAAATGTGGCCATGCTATACCGCTGGTGGGTCTCAGTGTGGACACACTATAGTACTAGCCCTATGGCTGTATGTGAGGGCAGGTATAACCAAAACTACTATAAAGCTGTAAGTGTAACCAAGCCCATGGTTTATGAGGCCATTCTCCTCCTTTATAATTTCCTCTGGGATCAAAGTGGTGGCACTATTACTCATGGTGGTAGCATTGGCACTCATAAGTTTTTGGGGAGTTTGTTTTTATATGGCCAGGAACCCCACAGGGATGGCAGATTACCTGCCTTCCCTTAGGGTAAGAGGTTTTAAAATCAGGGCTCCCTTGAGGTTTGTTTTTTTAAAAACGAAGTTGGAATTAGGCTTTTTCCTAGACCGCTCATCCCTTCTAACCTGGGGAGCAGCAGGTTTACCTTCTCTGGGGTTTGCAGTCCTCATGAACCCTTGACTCCATATATTCATCAGTAATTTCTATTGCCTCCAAATCAGTGGAAGCTTGGGTTTTTTTGGTCATAGATGGCTGCTTTTACCTCATCAGTGACCGTGCAAAATAATTGCTTTTGTGCCACCAAATCAAACAGCTTGACATAGCAACCTTCAGCCCCTACCCTTACTACGCATTCTTTCATCTTATGTACATATTCCACATGAGTGATATTGTCAAACATTTGAAGATTCCTGTACTTCAACTGATAGGACCTAGGGTGATCTTAATCTTTTTCAATACATTGTCTTTAAATTTCTTATACACCATAGCATCACCCACCTCCATATCATTAAAAATTTCCTCTGGCTTTCCCAGTCAACCTGGTAAAGAGAATAGGCATCCATTTTTCCTCTGGAATCTTATGGATTCCACATAGTGTTTCAAAGGTGGATAGGGTTTCTTCAATGCAGTCAGTCTCTTGATAAATTGGATAGGCTTTCTTCCACTCCCTTCTGTGAGAAGGTAAGTACTCACTTTGCTGCTCCAGGATTCTGAGCTGCAGTGTGTGAGCTTCGTTCTCAGTTTCAGCATTGGCTTTGTGTCACTGGTAGGCTGTCTTCTCAGCTTCCTCAATTTTTCTTCTCCTTGATCCAGAGTTCCACCATTCTCATTTCATATTCATGTTTCTTCTTGGCTTCCAGCAGCCTGAGCCAAACCAATTCTGCTGCAGCGATCACTGTGACATCTCCGATATGGGGATGCTCGGACCCTGCTCTTTGGTCAAAGTTTGTGAACAAAGCTCTCAGGTCCTGACCTGAGGCTTTCTTTTTATGGGATATTCCCCTATTTTTACATGGTTTTTCAAGATCTTTTGTATCAGAACCCTCTGGTGACTGTTATTCACTCATTGCAGCTAAATTTGACTTTGAGAATTATAAGAGATAAAGATTAACCTTTCAACAGTGTTGGGTTATGATTTTTAAGCATAATTGACCTGTGGCATGTGAATCCTGTTAGAACTACGCCAGTTGTCATGCTGTCTGGAATAACTCACAACTGTTGAGTTCCCCAGGGCTGACAGTTAGAAAACAGGGCAGACACCCCAAACTGGTGGTGTGTTCTATAATTAGATTTTACCAAACCCAGTACCAAATATGAACACCTGATCACTATACCAGTCTTACCATGGAGTCACAGACAGTCCTTTTAGATGCTCCAGTCTATCTTGCCACCCAGATAAACTGGACTTTCTGATAAAAGGTCACTTAAATAAAAAATCACATCACATCAGGTTGTTCCCAGTCCTAAGAGACCAGTCACTTACCCCTGATCAGTTGGAACTCTAGGTCTTACATCTAAGACAATGCTGGTAGCCAGTTTTATGGTAAACTAACTGAAGGCTTATAAGTTAAGAAAAGGAAGTGAGAGTTACTGAGAGGTTAAAGCTGATAAATGTATATGCACAGATGAGTCACAGTCTATAAGTCCAAATTGTAGCAGAGATATAGTAAGTTGCCAGTTTCCCAAAAGTGTCTCAGGGCTACCCAGAATAACTTAGGGGATCTCTGTCTTCCTCTTCAGTTGTTCTGTTCTGTTTAGAGTCAAAACAGTCCAGAGATGAAGGATCCTTCCTTGAATCCATTCTTATAACTTCTACAAACAGGAAACGAGCTGCCAGTGTCACTACCCACATGGGCTTTTCCTTTGATGATGGAGAGCAAGGAATACATTTTGAGTCTTTGACCTCTGATCATCACACACAATGACCACTTGCTTTGAAATTAGCACTTTTTTTGTTAAAATTATTCATTTGCATTTCACAACGCTTCTTTCTTGTCTGATGCTTTATTTAGTTACATGGGGGTATACAACATAAATATTTGCTATTACATTATAACAGGATTCAGAGAAGTAAAAACAATGCATGCAATATCCCATTAGTTTTCATGAAGTTTTAAACACCAAATTACACTCTTATATATTTAACAATTACTTTGATCTATATTAATACACAAGTGAATTGATCTGGGGCTTTGGCATGAGCTCGAATCTGGTTTGCCAGCATCACATGTGGATCTCTTCCTGGGCGAGATTTGCCCAAGTTGAATAATACTGCTTGCATACATCATATTGTTAGAGGGCAGTTTCAGAAGAGACTTGGGGAATTCTTGACACCATCCGGTTAGAAGCCAATTAGCTTTTGAGAAAGAAGCTCTCAAAGACTAAGCACTCAGACTATCCCTTAAACCTAGATCTTTGTGCATGTCAACTATAATTGCTTTCAGCTTTTAAAAATTATCTTTGAATTTTAAATCATACAATTTGCTGGATATTACAACATGCTCCTATAATTTCATTTCATGCTTTCATTGTGTTTAGCTCTATTCTTTTAACACAACACTTGTCTAATTCAAATAGAAACATTTCTAAAATTAATGTTGTCATACACTTAACAATTAACTTCTTCTAGGCTATGAGAAAAGGGGCAAAATGTGCTAGTATTCGTTTCAAAGCTAATAAACCTGATTGTTTATTTTAGTTCTAAATTAGAGGCCATTGGTTTAATAATGGCACTAGCTTCATTGCAGATTCCATGCACATAGATGGAAAGAGTTCCAGTTATTCAATTTTTTATATACTTTTCAAATATACTTCCCAGGTGGTTAGATAACATTTATGCTTTATTGTTCCAAGTCCAAACATGAAAGCTGTGAGAAAAACTATGTATGACTACACTGAAGTACCTAAAGCGTTAGGTCAAACTGGAAAAAAATGCAGGTGTTGAATGGTTGCAAAAGGGAGGGAAGGGAAGGAAATTCACTGTAAACTCCTTCAATCACACCCAGCTCAGTTCACTTGAGACACCAAATGAGACATCAGTGGAACTATAGAGAGTTACACAAGCTGAGAAATTTGTTTTTTTTAAATGACAACATGGCAAAACAAGATTGTAGCTTCTCAAAAAGAATCAGCTCACCAAGCCAACACTAGCTGCCTAATTCTGTCCCTGGTCTAAGAGTTATGCACTTCTAAACTGCAAAGCATAGAGCTGTACTGTACTGCATTATATCTTTTTTTAATGAGACTGTTATTCAGGAGGTTCATCACCAGTGCGTGGCTTCCTTGGCTGATAGAGGCATTTTTTTGTTAAAAATTCATTCTGAAGTGAGACAAAGTTGGCCAGCTAATACTTGGCTTAGCGGTACAGGAATGTTTCTTGAAGAGGAGTGTGGACAAGAGCTGGCAGACGTCCAGCACCTCTGGGGAAGAGCATATTTATCCAAGAGAAAAGAGAAGATTGGGCCTTTTGAAAGATTTATGTATGTAGAGTCTTTGTTTTGTACAATTGAGGTTCTCCAGCGAAGCCTTCTTTTAACCCTATGCTGAAGACTAATCTGTCAATTGAGTTCTGGAACAGTGGACTCTCTAAGCCTAGTGAACATAGCAATACCACAATAGATAACAAGACTTATGATGTATGATGAAACAGAAATATTATCCATATAATTATTGTTCAGTGCCCAGAGACAGTCATGGGCAATTTTATAGGCAAAGACTCTATGCATATCAAAAAATGTTGTTTGCCTTGTAAAGTCAAGCATCCTAGGAAATGCCACAATTTAATTATGCCCCATTGTGCATTATAAGAAAGGAAGGATGGGCCACGTGCTGGCTCATGGCTGGATGGAGAAGGAGGACCAGCCTTGGATTTGAATGTCATGTTCAGTTATTTGTCATGCTGTTATACTTTTGCTGACAATGCAAGAGACAGAAGGGAAATAGTAATTTTCAACAATTTACATCTCGGCTAAACTTGAATGAAATTTCATAAGACAAAGAAAAGTCAATTCTCTGGCCCCAAGACTTTCTTCCTGTTAAATTTTAAAAGGCCTGCTGCTCCCCCTATTATAATCCCATTCTTTTCTGGGTTCTATCATAGTATTAATAAGTCACAAATATTAGAATCTCATAGCAGTGTAATTTTATGTACAGTTAAGACTTTGGGATTAAACTACACATTTTCTTGTGGATCAAACACTAATTCTTTTTTACAAGTTCAGGCAAAATTGTTGAGCTGAGCACATGGGGGAAAATTCGCTTGTGTACTGATTTTAAATTTGGCTTTGTATTTTAAATTTGTTTTGACTTTCCCTCCTTAGACAGAAAAACAAACTCAAATGTAAAAACTGTTTTTTTCCATGTTACAATCATGCTGCATTTTTGCCTATTCATGTTAACCTGCTGTGCTTTATCAAAGTGTTTTAGATAATGTCTTTGAAATATTCTCCCAATGAAGTGTAACATTTATTACAAACACTTTTGTTATGTAGAGTTGGAGGCGTTGATTAAGAATTTCCCTGTAAAGGAAGCCACAGTTATGGATGTATTTGTTACTGACACTTCAGTTATAGATGGCTGCATTAAGGACATATCACTTAATGACCGCTTAAATAAGGATACCTCAGTAAGGCTTCCCTTTTGGCACTATCCTATAAGCCACAGAGATCTCCCTTGAGGACCTTCCTTATTCTCTATGACACTTGAATTAAGGCACCTCCAAAAAGACATTTTCAGGTTTGTTTGTTTTTTTGTATGCTGCAGTTTAGCAGCACTTCTGTGGGCAAGGGAAAAAAATAAGCAATAGTAATTTTAGGGCTTACTGTACATTTTGGATGTATGAGGAATACATCAAGCAGACATTTAAGTCTGTGTTCTCATCCCTATTTCAGCTAGAACTTAAGGTCCTGCTTTGAACACTTGCCTGAATAAGGGCCTGAATGAACATAACTTTTAGACTTTGGTGTTGGTGAATGCTCATAATTATGAATTTGAAATTCACTTTCAAGGGCTAGTCTAGAATATTGCTGGAAATGGTAAACATTCCTGCCAGAAAACTTGTTCCATTGGAATATGCCACAACAGTGGCATGAACTTAGCCCAAAGTAAATTCATGAATGCATTTAATGTTCACAAATACAGTTTTGGAGCACTTGCCCAACTCTATAATGTTTAGTCTTTATGGAATAGTATTTGGCATTTTTAGGAGAAAGAAATATGGACTAGTGGTCTTGGGAGACAAAACTATGCAGGGAGAAATAGATGGCCATCTCTGAATGGGCAATGTTCAGAGTTGAGGACAAAGCTGAGAATCCAGAACATCACGCAACCAGGAAACCAAAGATTACCAAGGTCATGTTTCTTCTCGCTGTATTTGTTAGAGATAGGCTAAAGACATAACACTTTCTAACCCCTGCCTCCTAACCATCTCTCAAGTGTATTGTGAAGCTCAGATAAAATCTAATCTTGCTCTTACTGGGTTTAGTAAGAGTTTTGCCTCAGATTTCAGTGTGAGAAGGATCAGACCCCTAATTTGGTGAGTATGCTGTGAAAGAATGAATGCAGGATAAGGGGAGAGGAGAGAATGTAGGATTGCCTGCCTGTCACTGAATCTTTCTATGGCTCTGGGAGTCATTTTGCCTCTGCCTCAGAAATTAGAGATATCTGAAATTAGAGATAATACTTCTCTAAATATACCATTTGGACAGGATTCTCAACTCCATACTGTAAGGGAGGTGGAACTCCCTTAGCATGACCAGATGTCCCATTTTTAAAGGGACAGTCTCATTTTTGGGGACTTTTTCTTATATAGGCTCCTATGACCCCGCGCCCCCCGGTTCTGTTTTTTCACAGTTGCTATCTGGTCACCCTAAACTCCCTAAGCATTCTCAGCTTTTCATCCCTAAAGGCAGCAAAAGCTGATAAAAGCACATGCCACCTCATCCTAGTAGTAGTTGAGCATTGCCTCTAAGCTTAACTAACACCTTTTTACTTTCTAGTTAGTTTCTTCTCGACTGAAGACCATGAAGGAACTCCCAGAAGGAGTGCATCTGTTGAGCAGATATTCTGGATCCCTAGCCTGTGTACTTCAACAGAGAAATCCTTGAGGTGGAAGCTCGAGTCTGCTTTTAACTATGCCAGCAAAGATCTAGCTTCCTGATAGGACTAGCTTCACTGCTGATATATCTTGTCTTGTCCCCTTCAAAGCTGGAGCCTCTGCCACATGCTGAGTCCCAATGCTTGAAGTTGATAGAACATTGAGAGGCCAATGCCTTGTCATAAAGGCATCAGTAGGAGACAGTTGTATCAGTTCTGAAGCCCTGACTACAGCCAGATTTTTATTAAGGCCTTTGGAGTTGACCTTCCATTAAAAACCATGGCTAGGAGCTGAAGCCATCCTGGATCGCAGGAGCTTTAATCAATATCTAGTCAAGAAAGTGTTCTTTGGACTCCTCAAAGATCCCTCTCTAAAGTGGCGATTAGAGCTGATGATGCAAGAGGCTGTTATCTTACCAATATACTTCCCTTTCAGACACAACCATCCTAATGAGGTCATTCTCCATACATTCAATATTAAACAGTCATGGCCATTCTACTTGGCTCATAACTTGTTTCATTTAACAAGTCTTGGTTAATACTGTTAGTAAAAGTGCTTGTTCAAAATGGCTGCCATCAGCATTTCTCATTGCTCTTACAAAGCTCAAATTCATGCTCTTTAAATCCACTGAGGGGAAACCCTGGGGACTGGCCCTTTAAGGAAAATTTTGGGTTTAGCCTTCCTGGAGATCTGGCATCTATCCATTGACCAAATATGATATGGAGACTTAATTCTAATGACTGGATAAAGGCTATGTAGTGAACTGTAGCTATGGGAAGCAGCATGACATACTTCAGAAGGAAGCAAAACCCAGAAAGGGCAGAAAAGCAGCACAAAATTCTCTTGCGGGAAGGTAGACATAGAATCAGTGACCAGCTGTGGGAAGTGGCAGAAATACCTCAAGAGATGCAGAAGCACAATTTGTTTGCTTGTTTAACTGGGTTTCATGACCCCATAAGGGGACTGCACTTAAACATGACCTGGCTGGAAGGGTGGGTCGCAAAAGACATGAACAGAGCCAGGCCATCGTCATGCCAAAATAGTGGTCACTAGGGAACATTAGACTAGGACTCTTGCTTGTTGTCAGGAAGTTCTACAGCAGAAAGTGAAACTGCTTACAAGGATGCTTTCATTTTGGTTATAAGAAGGGCAGCAACATTGCAGCAATATTCAAAAACCTGTAGGAGAGCACTTCAACCTCACCGGACACACCATAAAAGATTTAAAGGTCAGCATTTTGTGGCAAAAAAACTTCAAGTCCAGACTGCAAAGAGAGACTGCAGAGCTGCAATTCATTTGCAAATTTGACACAATGAGTTTGGGACTGAATAGAGATTTTGAATGGCTAGCTAACTACAAAAGCAGCTTCTCTTCTCTCGCTATTCACACCTCCAGTTCAGCTACTAGAGGAACACCTCACCCTCCCTGATTAGAGATAACAAGCTGGTTCAGCCTCATTGGACTAACCTTGTTATCTCCCACCTGGTTCTTGCCTACCTATTTATACCCGCCCCTGGATACTTCCACTGCCTGCATTTGACGAAGTGGGTATTAACCCATGAAAGCTTATGCTCTAAAATTTTAGTTAGTCTTTAAGGTGCCACAGAACTCTTTGTCACTTCTGCAATTCCAGACTAACACGGCTACCCCTCTGATTATTGCCCTCTCTGTGCATTTGCAAAACACTCTTGTTTTTGGTCTTTGGGGAGTAATCCCTCTTTGCTCTCTCAGTCTACAAAACCTGCTTCGGAAGTAGGGGAGCCCATACTTCGTGTCTTCAACAAACCAAGAAGGATACTGCTAAGCCTGTTATTCCTTATTGCTAAAAGAGAGCAAGTGTTTTTATAGCCTACATTTAGTTGATATCTGCTGGGCTTAAAATAAAATTCAGCTTGTACTTTGAATATAAGATGCTACTTTTCATAACCTCTCGGAAGGTTGGGGGAATAGTTAATTGCTATTACCATATTGCTAATGCATTTTTAATTTCTTAAAAAAGCACTCCAGAACACACAAAGAAAAAAAGTTAGGATGTACAAGGTTATGCAATGCATTCTTCCCCAGTGAAAAATAGATGGAGGAAAGATTCTAGATAGCATTTCTCACCCATTTTGAATACATCTTTCATTTCTTAATGGCTTCCTTATCTACTTGAACCTTACTTCCCACTTCTGTCCCCAGAAACAATCTTGCCCTTTCACCAGCAGTTTGTCCTAATAGTTGCTCTCAGTTCACTTTCTTTTATTAAAGGAATTTGGGCTATTAGCTTCCAGATTAGCTTTTATATTAGAAAATGTAATTAAGAGGAGCCAAAACAGAGAGTGAATCTATGGTATGCATAGCCAGACAATTTTATTTTTGGGGGTAGAAATTAATGGAAAGAAAAATATTGGGATCATCCAGAACTTCACCACTTAAAAAAAAAGAGCTCTCTCAAGATCAGCTGGCTTGAATAATCACAAAGGCCAATTTTCTATAAAATTCTCCATATTTAAATCAGAGCTGTTACTCCTACTAGTCTCCCAGGTATAATTGCTAAAATCTGGCCTAGGATGCAGCTCCCATTAGTCCATAGTCAAGCAAGTGCTTGATGCCTGAGAGTTAGGACCAAAACTGGTGAGTGAAAATACATATTAGCTAAGAAAATTTTTCAGTCCTTGGTTGATGGAGCTGGGAGACAGATTAGTTTAAAGAATACGTCTTTCTTTGGCATTCTCAACCTGGAGTTGTGTCCTGCTTCTACCCTCATTTATTTGGGAATAAGCTTTTGTGGGTTAAAAAAAGAAAAAAGAAAAACCACCACTCCCAGTCCCTATTCAAGCCCAGATTGATGGTGTTACGTTTGCAAATGAATTGTAGGCCATATGGCTTACATTCGTTTGCACTGATCTTCCTGAAAACACCATCCTGGCCACCATGGATGTAGAAGCTTTTAACACCTGACTGACTAAAGCTGTCAGGAACAGTATCCCTGATGAGGCCATGACACACCTGGTGGCAGAACTTTGTGACTTTGTCCTCACCCACAACCATTTCAGATTTGGGGACAACTTATACAAGTCAGCAGCACCTCTATACCTGTATGGCCCCACAGTATACCAACATTTTTATGGTTGACATAGAACAACGCTTCCTCAGCTCTTGTCCCCTAGCATCCCTCCTCTATCTAAGCTATATTGATGACATCTTCATCATATGGACCCCTGGGAAGGAAGACCTTGAAGAATTCCACCTGGATTTCAACAATTCACTTGCACATCTATTAATCTGATATATGCCATCATGTGCTAGCAATGCCCCTCTGTCATGTACATTGGCCAAACTGGACAGTTTCTACATAAAAGAATAAATGGACACAAATCAGATATCAGGAATGGTAACATACAAATGCTAGTAGGAGAACACTTCAGTCCCCCTAAACACTCAGTAACAGATTTAAAAGTAGCCATTCCCCAACAAAAAAAAAAGTCAGAAACAGACTTCAGAGAAACTGCTGAGCTATTATTCATTTGCAAACTTAACACCATCAATTTGAGCTTGAATAGGGACTGGGAATAGTTGGCTCACTACAAAAGCAATTTTTCCTCTCTTGGTATTGACATCTCCTCATCAATTATTGGGAGTGAACTACATCAACCCTGACTTAATTGGCCTTCAACATTCATTCTGCACTTGTAAGGTAACTCCCTTCTCCTCTGTGCCAATATATATTTATGCCTGTTTCTGTAATTTTCACTCTATGCGGCTGAAGAAGTGCATGAAAGCTTATGAAAGCTTATGCTCATGAAAGCTTATATCAATTAAAGCTTATGCCCAAATACATCTATTAGTCTTTAAGGTGCCACCGGATTCTTCGTTGCTTTTGTGTATACAGATTAACATGGCTACCCCTCTGATACTTGCTTCTACGCTGAACCACTTGTTATCCTTCCTGGAAGTTTCTTTGTGAGACCCTGTCTATGATCATGAGGGTTACCTTCAGAGCCTCACTGCACGTTAGCTGTGACAGTCACTGAACAGCATCTTAACTTGTATATACAAGTTGTTATATTCTGCAATGCACAACTTTTGTGTTTGATGTATTTCTGCCCATTACAGGTTAATTTGGTTAAACTAATCTCTCCCTCTTAAACTATGTTCCCTAAACTACTTGACTAGCAAGAACAGCTTCCTGGATTGCTATGCATTTAAGAATCTGAAGCTATCTATCACCTCCCCTACATATGTCTACAGCACTTCTATATCTCTGGAAAGCTGGAAGTTCATGCTGCCTGGCATATTTCTTGATATAATGTTTTTTATTAACAGCGGACTCATCTTCACGATGACGGACTGCTCTTCCTCCACCCCATGTTGTGTACAATAATAACCCATGCCTCCCATGGGTCTGCTCTGCTACCTATCCCTTATTGTGACATTGCCATATTCCGGTGTCCAAATTATTAAAACGGTGCCCCCATAACAACTGGCCTTTCAGTTTACCCATAAGAGGCGCAAGGGTCAGTCACCCAGTGGTTTCTGGTATTATGATCAGTGGTCTCACAAGAGACAGCAAACTCAAGTATAGTCAAAATACATAAAAAAAACTGGTGCAGAAGTCCTGGAGCCCTAGTTTCTTAATTTTCAGTGGTATGATTTGGCCTGAGGTTGATTAAAGGGTGATTTATATTTTGAACATTAGGGTTGGCTTTTGAAGGAGGGTTAAATCTTTATTTATGGCTGTTTTCCCCCCTCTATTTGTACCTTTTAATATTTACACAAGAATCTAGAGCATTGGAGAGGTTCTTTTTAAAGCAAATTGCACTAAAGAAAAAAAAACAACCTTTCCTCATTGCTTTCCGTTATTTTCCTTGTTGTCTACTCCTCTGTGTGTACATATATCTCTCTCTTGTTATAACAACAGTGGTGCTAAAGACCAACAAAGGAAAAACTGGGTTTCACTCCAAGCAGGCAGATGAATTAATAGATTTGGTCATCAAAACTCAAACTTCTCATTTTGGGGTTTAACCTAAGTCCGATCAATAACTGTTTTGTTTTTCTTCCTTGTACCTAGGCAAGTTTGTTACATCAATCTCTGCCTAACTACAAAGCATTCTTCATTATTTTCTGTACCAGTATATCTGCTCTTTTGTTTTCATGAAAACTTGGCAAATGCCAAGAACAATGCCAATTAGTCCTTGAGTAATGACCAATTGTAGGCAGCAGGACATCAAGACTGAACTCATCCAGCAGTCTTTGCATCTCTTGCTTTGGGTTGTACAGTCCTCTTTTGCTTGATTGTCTGATCCCTCCACCCTCGATGAGCACTAGCATATCTGGTTCGGTGCTTTCTGGACCATTGTAAAGACTAAAAATGAATGCATCCAATTAACCGAAGAATCAGATGTATACGTTATAACCTAACTTTTTGCAACATTGAGACAAATGTTTTATAAATGAAAGCTATTTTCCCACCCCCTTTTAGCACTGAATAGCATTTTGTGAATGGAAAGTTTAAAATGCATAGTCTTCCAGGCAGCACAACCACAAAGTAATTTATTTCTGCTGCAACTACTTTTGGAAATAGAGCCCTTCCCATTGACATTCCTCATGCTAATGTTTCTTAAATACCAGGGTTATATATTGCCACTGGCTCCATCTCTTAATTAAACTTTCAGAGTTTCTGGATAAAGTCCTACACTTCTCTTACTCTGGGTTACATGTATGCTTGTATCAGACATTTGTAGCATCATTAGTAGAACACTGTGCTCAAGTAGAACACTGTGCTCACTCCAAAATTAACCAGCAATGCTGCATCACTCTACTTATTCCATCACATGATCATTTTAGTGTTGTTTGAAGCACTATTTTGGAGCCAGACATAATCACATTATACAGTTCCTCACCTTATTAACTGACAGAGAACTGTTCCCCATTAGACAATTGATCCTGGGCAGATGAAGCCATTAAAACAGTACTAATTAGCTGACGAGAAGAGACAGTAATACAGGCTGCATCACTTCCTTTCATTCTTAGGGAAGTTCATGTTCCAGACAAATAATAATTGATATGTAGTCATCCTTAATTGTGGTTCTTAACAGCCAGTATTATAATGACAGGCTGACAATCTCTGTCTGGCCTATTGTGTGTTTATTTCTGAATCCAAGAACCACTGAGTAACATTTTTGGTTTAACTTGAATTTCATAGAATGCTCTTATAATGCCACTGTAATCGGAGTTGGGTAGCTAACCTTAACTTATGAGTTATAGGTTATACGTCTCCAGGTGTCAGCTGTTTATCTTGGAATACTGGTACCCCTAATTATGTGGAATTATGGTGTGATACCTTAGAATAAGAAAACAGATGGGTTGAATGGGAATCCAAAAAACACTGTATTAGATCCATAAGCAGAAATGTTAGCCATCAAACTGAAGTTACAGTGTACTAACAGTAGCCTATAGGGTTAGGAAATCATAGTCTTTAAACAAAAGAATACTTTGATTTCTTTCTCCAAGAAATGCATTCTATTTTATATATGTATACACATATGTATATACTATGCTATAACAGGCACTTGGGAGATTGTAATCTCCTGTTTTCACTCATAGCTTTCCACATTATTTTCTTCTTGGAATAAAAATTTCCATGCTGAAGGTGACTTTTTTCCCCCAGGTAATTCAAATCTTCAACTCTCCTAGATTAAAACAAGGTGTGTGTATGTCTCTGTGTGTACAATTAGAGAGAAAGAGTATACATTTTGCAGTAAAAAAATTAACCACTTTTTTTTTTAAAACAGGGCTACAACAAAACAATTGGAATTTGAAATCTGTCATAGACCTTGTTCTCACTGAGGACTAGTGTCTTTACTTGATTTGATATAAACTGTATATTGTCCTTCATTCCCACTCCTATTAAAAAAATCTACAAATTCAATGAAAATATCATTAATAAAATATTACATTTGAGTGACTGAGAAATCATCAGTAAATAAATTCCAGATGTCATAGCTATGACAATAATTCTGCTACTGTGCCTATACTATTTTTTATTCCTCTTCTCTGTTGTTCCTATACTGCTTATTCTTTTTTATCCTCTACGTGTTGGTCTTGAGGAAGAAGTATAGTGCTGTGGTTGAGAAACAGGACTGTGGATTAGTAGATTTGAATTTTATTATTTACTTTGTGATCACATATAAATCACTGAAGGACAAATCCTCTTTGCTTTAGTCACATATGAATAGTCCCACTCACAGCTGTCAAAGGAGAGAGGGAGACAAAAGGACAGTTTGAGAGGACCTTCAATCCAAGTGGTATTGTGACCTGATGCAGAATGTCGTCACGCCACTCAGGTTTGGTCCAGCTGGCCCTCCATGGAGATGCAGCTGGGGTCAAACTTGTGTGGTACTGTGACCCTGTGTTGCAACACCAAGGTTCCAACATCAAGAGAGGATAGCTGGGCCCAGCTTCTCAAGACCAGAGCCACCAGGACAAACGTAGGATGGGCTGGTGCTCCAGCCACCGCTACCATGATGCCTGGGGCCTGCCCTCAGTGGTAATTGCTTTTTGGGGAGAGGTGTGGGGAGGGCAGCTCAATTTCAGATTTTGCTCCGGCCCCAAAAAACTTCCGTGGCCCTGGTCCCCTGAATTCAAGGGTTGAAATCCTGGCCACATGAAAGCCAATAGCAACACTCCTATTGACTCTAGTGGGACCAGGACACCACCTAAAGAATTTACTTTCTTTGTGACTCAGATTTTTTCCATATATCAGATGAGGAAAACATTTGTATGCCTCTCTACATACAAGCAACACAGTCAAGTTAACATTTTTCTGGGTGTCTTAACTCTTGCATTTCCTGACTTTTGTGTGTCATTGGCTTTGGTTTTGTTTTTTGAGCCAAATCCTTGTAATCATGCAAAACCATCACTGAATTCAATGGGAATCTTGCATGAGCAAGGTAAACAGGATTTGGCCATTCATTTGAGCAAACTTAGTGCAATGTTATCTAAGATCCATGGGCCTGATCCAAAACCCACTGAGATCATTGGAAAGGCTTATTGACTTCAGTGGATTTTGGATCAGGCCCATATGCACTGCTTTAGCACAGTGCACAATGTACAGAGGAGGAAATCTGCAGGGAAAAAAGCATAGTGGGCCAATTACACAAGATAGAGTCCGTCAGCACAGCTAGTGAGAATCCAAAGTGAGGTAGGCTTCAAGGGCCCTGTTGTCTACTAACATTGCTGTCATTGCGCTCTCGGACTGGGCAGGGAAGAAAGTGTCACAGAGGTTTACCTTTATATTTTCCCCTTTTGCACACTTTTGTACAGTAGCAGGCTATATGGGACAAAGTATTTTGTGGTGTGTGTGCACGTGTGTATGCATACAATAGACACACTTCAAGTTCCTTTCATTCAGACTTTAGGGCTTGTTACAAAGCTCGTTGAAGTTTCCCATTGGCTCCGAAAAGCTTTTAATTTGGCCTTTCGAAAGATCCTCTGTATTTAAAATGGTGAAATAGGAAAAGAGCTGGTAAGTGTGTCCACTTTGTGTGTGCATAGATATATTTAACATATATTTGTTCTGTGATAAACTGAGTGTCGTATATTTTTGGAATAGTGTACGAATTATTCTTCCTTTACTTACGCCAGTTTTTTTTAAACTATTCAAATTAGGGCAAATAACATAATAATCTGGATCTGGCTTAAAGCACTTCACAAGCATTACCAGACTAGTATAAACTCCACAAAGGTCAAAGCACAGGGACCTTCTGATCCAGAGAAATGGAAGATAATTGGAATATCTCCTGATGTATGTTCAAATTAGGAAATTCTTCTGGCTAGTATTGAAACAGGAAATTTAGTGTCAAATATCAGCATTCAGCAATTCTGCAGAACTAATGAGTTAAGCTGTTAAAACATGAAGGCCCCTGTTTACCAATGGAGGGAAAAGGAGAAAGGGAAGAAGATTACTGAAGCATAGGGAGAAAGGTAGTGTTGCTGCCATGAAGAGTACTCACCTATATTAATACTTGATTGCCATGTACAGGTGTTATCTACCGGTGCTGGGCACATTCTTAGGAGTCATTATACAGATTAATCAAATATAGTAAGAATATTTGACTACAAGAGAGGCAGGAAATCGCAGCTGTACCTAAAATGCTAGTACAATAACTTTTACCAGGCAAGAAATACAATTAATCCTGTAAGGTGACCAAGCAAAGGGATAGCAAAAAACGGTTACCTAGTAAATTACATGGGCTTTAAACATCATGTAAAATTGTTGGGCCAGAACATCGGCTAGCGTAAACCAGCATAGCTTCACTGAAGTCAAGGGAGTTTCTGTGATATATGCCAGCTGTGGATCTGCCCATTGTCTCCTATGATAAGGCCTGTCTATTAGAAGAGGTCCCGGTGTAGCTTTCACAGTCTTTCTTCCTTCCCTTTGTCCTTACATTAATTCTGAAGTTAAAAACAGGGAGGAAAGAACCTGAAGAACTTTTGGTTTTGACAAAAATCCTTTGGAACATAAAAAAAAAAAAGAGAAATGACTCATAATGTAATTAAAATGTTTTCCCAATGACAAGGGTCACAAAAACCACAGACTTATGTATAATAGACAGTCCCACTGTCTGCATATAACTTTTAGGTTTAGTTAGATGAAGCTCATTGATTTTGACTTTCTACTCCAGATGTTCTTTCACACACTTTGCTGTTCTTTGTGATGCTGTTCTTTGCTGTGCTATGTGATGCTCTGAAACCCTCCATCATGTGACTCTCTCTCCCCACATAAACCAACTGAAATCAATGAAAAGACTCCTATTTATATTTTAAGTGAGCGTTGGATTGAGCACTTTCACTTTCTAGGTGCTATTGTTGCCAACGTGGCTATCAGCGCAGTCTGAGTCCTCTAGCACACTTTTCTTTCTCTTTCCAACTTACAGGAGCTCATTTCCCTTAGCTGTCATTCAAATAGTCTCATGAGGAGAACAAATAAAAGTACACCATGAAATGTAGCACAATGACATAATGAATGAGGTACTGTAAATGCCCCTAGCATAAAACAATTATGTACCTGCTGTTGTCAAAAACAATTAACGTTCCCATTGTTGAAAGCTATCGATTATTCACTGGCACTGAAACTTTTTTTTCAGTTGCTCTCAATTAATTCTTCCCTGAACATCCCTAGATATTTAGCTGAGAACAGAAATTTACATTCAGAGATTTTGCTTATTCCATAAGATCATTAAGAATGTCCAAATTTTTTTAAAAAGGAGAGAGAGCGAGCGAGCGAGACCATTGATATGCAGAGTCCTAGTGAAGTCAATTAGACTCTGTGTGGGTGGCAGTTCATCTGCACACAAGAAGCTGCAGGATTGGGGCCAAAATTGGGCACACCTTTCCTTTATTTTCAAAAGAAAAGAATGTGAGTTCTTCACTGGAGTCATTCAGATGACTCATAAGGTGTTTCATTTGGTTCAGGAATGAAATCCAGCTCATTTCAGGTTTGACAATATTTAATTTTTTTTCTAAAGATGTGCCAAATAAGTGTGACATTTGACCAGTCTCTATTGTAATGCTCCTATACAACAGCACCAAGCTGCAAAAGCATAAAAACTCAGGTGTTTTACTTCTGCTGAAGGGGAAAGACAGCAAAGGCATAAAAACATGGCTTCTATATTTCCTCCATGTCTGCACACAGAGAGTCTGTGCTGCAGAAAGAGGCATTTCTATCTAAATGTATAGATTCAAAGGTTTTTAGGACAGAACAGACCATTGTGACTATCTAGTTTGACCTCCTAAATAACAAAGGTCAAAGAATTTCGCTAAGTGATTCTCACAGTGAGCCCATAACTTCCGGCTGAACTGGAATATGTGTTTTAGAAAAAACATCCAGTCTTGATTAAAATGCTCCAACTTTACCTGGTGCCCCGAAAGCCTCTTGACAGAAGCTGAAAGTTGCAGTAAGACAGACCTATATGCTCTTCCTAGACCATGTGTGTGGAACAGAAAGAGCAAATCCATAGAAAACTGTAGTGGGACCAAAATGAAGACCTATATGCAGTGCCTGGTCTCATATTTCCCATTCTTTCCCTGAAGTCCCACCTTTTGGAGTCATCTGATCACATTAGACTCTCAGTTTCAATTTAAAAATGAAGGCAATATATAAAATTTCATATAGGACCAAATACTGTTGCACATAGTGGACTTAATTCTACATGAACATGCCATGGAACCGAGGAACCAAATCCTTAGCCCCAACTGATATTGCAGACAGATATTGTCCAATATGGAAGGACATGAGTATCAAATGTGGACCTAAACTCTATCCCATATGGCATTTGATCTGCTCATACACATCACTGGGGGCAAAGTTAATTTTAACTCAGGGAAAAGATCTTTGCATTACTGGGGACAGGTCAATTAAAATCTGTGTTCAATGTGCAGCACAACCAAAAAAGTAAGCCAAATAGTAAAATATAAAAAGAATGTAATAGAAAGTAATAAATCAGTGGTAGATACTCCTTTGGAATAGTGTGTTTTCTGATCCTTGATTCCCCAGAAAGCAAAAATAGAAGAGGTTCTGTTAATACCTAGAACAAAAGGAAGTTCAATGAAAGTGAAAAGTAGCCCATTTACAAGTGATAAGATGTATATTTTTAAGGCAACACATGATGAACCTGTGGGTCTTGCTGTCACATGGTGTCATTGAGACCAAGAACTCTGCAGGATTCAGAAAAGGATTAGATACTCATGAGGATAATGAGAACACCTGGCTGTATGAGATGGGACAAAAAGAATGTTTGCAAATCATGGATATAAACTCTTATATTTTAAGGTAATAGCCAGCCATTGATTGACAGGATTTCTGTCACTTTCCTTTGATCATCAGGTATTAAATCCTATCAGAGACAGGATACTGGTGTTGATGGACCAATTGTCTGATCTGGTATGACAATTCCTATATTTCCAGCCAGTAGATCTGCATGATGGATGGATTCACTGCCTGTGCCTTCAGCATATACCTGCTGCAGTGCACAGTGTTCCCACGGACCTCTATCCATGACAAGCAGGGAATTTACCATAACTTAATGAGTTAAATGTTGGCTCAGCAGAAGTCAATTGCAAAATTCCCAGTGAATTCAGTGGGGCCAGGATTTCACTGAGTGTCTCTATTTAATTTTGGCCCATGTGGTGGAGGGCAGGACTCTTCCCTTCATATTAAAAAAACAGGTCAGGAATCTATCATTTATTTTTTTTCTCTAGACTGACAGTTCAGTAAAAATTCTTATAGACTTAGTTCAGACTGGAGTGCCTCGTCCAGTTCTTGGATGAAAACTATTTGTATTTGGGCCTGTTTTGTTCTTATACATGTAGTTGTACTAGTGAGTCATGATATTAACTATCGGGATACAGAATGAGAAGTATATCCAGTCACCAAATGGTTTGGGAAGAAAAGCACAAAGGAGAAAAACCATCTACATGAAATGCTAATAGTTTTTTGCTTGCAATCATTTTCATTTGTCTGAATGTAACTGACTATGAGTATAAAACATACACAAATGTGCTACTTAATAATTTAGATTAAAACATTGCTTAAAAAGAATTCTCTTTCCAGAAAAGCAGTGTTTAATTATTAGTTGCTTAAGCAAATACCCAGAGCTCAGAATAAACATTTATAGTAACAATTATCCAGCAAATGACTATAAAATGAACAGCTCATCAAGTCTAATCTACTGAGATTCGCCAGTATTTGTATGGCTATATAGTAAAATAAACTATAAAACATTGCAGAAGCTCTCTTCCCTTCTGAGTCTCCAAAGGTAGTATGTGGGAGGTGGGGGTGGGGAGGGACGTTGAATTAAAGCATTCTTTTGACAGTTATGCAAGATTTTCATGAACTTGTTAATACAAAAGCTTTATTTATCAAATGTTTCTTCCTGGTGTTGGTGTTGGGTTCTTGACCCTTCACTTCTTTATTTCTTCTTTCGGATGCGTCTGTGTGAGTTTTGTAACCGTTAAGTGTAATTAATAGCAGCACACTGGTAGAAAGTCAGACATAACTGATTTTCTTATTTTTACTGTGCTAAAGATCAAGGGGCTATATCCTTCATCCACTATTATGCACACACAGCGATAGGAGAATACCCTTTGGGAGAGTTTTAACATCCAGTACAGTGCTGTCTACCGGATCCTTATTATGAAAAAGCTTTCTAGCCTAGCCAAGCCATGGAAAAGCTCCTGCTGAAGTTACTGCAAAATTTGCAACTCTGATTCCACATTACATATCCAGAATTATTCAACACATAATTTTGAATATCAAATGAATGAAAGAAAATCCAAAGCTGTCTGTGTACAATTTCAGAACAGTGACCATTCAGATTAATTGGATAATTTATTTGCTGTGGATTATTGAGTCAACTGTGTTTGTCACCATTCTTACTATTGTAGGCCACAATTCTGCAGCAATCCTACATTTCTCCATAGTCCATAGGCCTAACATCAAAGTCCATGATATACTTCCTGGTATAAAAAGACGCAGATGCATCTTTGTTTTAGTGAGCCCCAGGCTACAGAGGAAACCCAAGATAATTAATAGCTCATTATCTAATGGCCATTAAAAAAATTCAGGATTTTTTAAAAGGTGTCTTTAAAAATGCATAATTATAAAATTTATACATCATCTTTTCTGGGTTACACAATCTGATTTCAGTTTTACAATCAGCCTTTTATTTATTCATTCTCATAAAGAATGAACAACACTTCTCTAGGCACAGAGACTTTTAAAGCATAGTTTTAGAATCATAAGGTTAGAAGGCACTGAAAGGGTCATTTAACTAATATAGGCTGCACCAAAAGGTAAAATGTACATATCTGAAGATTACCTCAGAACATGCAAAACGATTAGTCACATTAAATGGACTAAAAACTGGTTATCTCAAAATATAATTGTAAATAGGGCATCATCATGAAGCACGTGTTTTTCTAATGGGGTCCCAAGTGGATCAGTTGTTGGCCATACAGTCTTTAATATTTTTATCAGTGCTTTGGAAGAAAACATAAAACAGCTTAGTTTATAGGTGGCACAAAGATTGGAAGAGGGGTAAATAATGAAGGGTATGGGTCACTGAGATAGAGCTATCCGGATTATTTGGTAAACTGGGTGCAATCAAGCAATATGTATTTCAGTTCAGCCAAGTGTAAAATGTCACATCTAGGAATGAAGACTACAGACCATACATACAGGCATACCTCTGTCCTGGGAAGCAGTGGCTCTGAAACAGACTTGGGGATCGTGGTCGATAGTGAGGTGAACACGAGGTCCCAGCATGATGCTCTGGCCAAAGGAGCAAATGTGATTCTTGGATGTATAAACGGGCCTATGTTGTGTAGCAGGTCAAATTAGATGATCACAATGGTTCCTTCTACGTTCATAATCTATTAATCTCTAAACTAAACTGAAATAACTGGTCTGAACTAAACTAAGACTATCCACACAACCTTCAGCACCAATTTAATTAAACTGGCTTAAACTATCACCATTATTTACACTGGTTCAATTATCTGATGTAGACAAAGCCTTAGACTTTTCTGTCTGATGGAAAGACCACCTGCTGGACACTGGGGAAGGCTTTTTGTAACCACTTTAACCACGACCTAAAAGCTCATTAAATTCTCAGTTAAATCTAGTTTATAATATGAAAATCTCTTTTCACTGCTGAATCTACCAGATGGATTTCTACAGTCTATAAGAATGCTGCTTTCTAATTAAGACTGTCTAATAATTAATGCATCCTTTACAGGGGCATTGGAAAGGCATTGTTCTTCACTCTATCAATCCAGTGGAGTATACTGGAAGGAACATTTGTTTCAGTTCTTAAAGTCTTTTGATTGCTACCAGAGAGGTAAGTGCTGAAAAAAACCTTCAAATCAAATTATTCTTGCAACAACTGAGATACTTATTAACTAAAATATTCTGGTAATTTGAGATACTGGCTTTTGCAGAGGGTCACTAACTGATATATCGAAGCAATGTAGATGAACTCATGGTTGATAATTTAGCCCTTTCTTCCTAGCATCATAGCTGAAGGGTGGGATATTGTGGTTTCTTTTCTGTCATATTTTCATATGGAGCTTAGCAGTGGGAGAACTAACTGTGGGGAGTTTGGTTCCAAGCCATGTCTCCAAGAGGGTAAAAGCATTGTGTGCGAGTAATTTTGGATGTAGGCTTAGTGGGATATGTCTAAACCTCCTGCAGATGATGTGGAAATTTCATTGTTTATGGGACTGCTTAGTAGTCCTGTGATAGGTTAAGAGAACCCATCTTAAAGGGCACCTGCTTGTATTTTGAATATCTATGGGTTTTCTATAGCACGCATCATTGTAGAAGCTAAGTGCTGACTTTTGTTGACAAAATTGTATGTTAGCGTGGCTTAGTTTTTAAATTCTTGCACAGAGTATGTTTCTTTGTGCTGAAGGTTTAGGTCTCTGATTGTTGGGTTAACAAGAACATCATGCCAGTTCAATTCCACTTGAATGTCTGCAGACAAAGTGAGGAAAAACTTTGATTTTAGCTCTTCCTCACATTGCTAAAGGAGGATTAATTTACAGTGTCTCTTGTATAAACCTTTTAAAAAAATTTAATTATTAACTCTCAGGTTTATTTTCCTTTTTTACCTCCTGAATATCTATGTTGGGTAGCTATGATACAAAAATGATGAGTTAAATACTAGTAGTGCAGATGTGGCACTATTGGAAACTGACCAATTGCCTGCCACCAGCATTAGTCGCTAGAGTGGCTGATTGGGAGAGGGAATGCTGGTGATGTGAAGGTATTCCCTTCTCTTTCTGAAAAACTATGTTAGACATTTAACTTTAATCAGAGCTAACATGAGAAAGGCAGAGTAGAAAGTTTACTTGGCTTAATATCTCAGCTGCAGTCTGACACTTTTTACAGTACAGCATACATCTCATCTCTCAGTATTGCAGTAAAGTGTCTGCAGAGGGTGTGAAACTCATTAACGTTGATGAGCCTACTCTTAGAAATGCATACTACTCAACATGTGTCATGAGTTAATGTATGTGGCCTGGAGAGGATAGAATTTAGACTTTTCTGATGAGGCTGAAAAATGAATGTTATGACCATCCACTGTAGCACTTACCAGTGGCTGACTCAAACCCTACTGGTTGGATGAAATGCACCAAGTCTGCATTACTTTCCATTTAATAAAAGAGAGAGGAAATTCTGGAGATGTATGTAGAAAACAATCCCAGAATGAAAAGGTAGAAAAAAACATAAAATCCAGTCTGAACTGACTTTCAGGTTGGAACAAGGCATATGAAGGATGAAGACATCAGATTTCTGATAATATAGACAGTCACAAAATACTGTATGTATTCAGATTCTTATGCTGCATTGTTCCATTGACTGCTGTGGAGGGATGAATTTGGTCCATTGAGTTAAAAAGAGATATGAAGACTATGTAGATACCAACAGGAAATGAATAATAAAATGAATGTCAACCTATGAAAAAGATCTTGATGTTTTCTCTTAAAATTCATGAAGTAATATGAAAAATGTTATTCCCTCAAGACAGCTGAATATCTATAGGGAGCTTGGTGCTAGTGGGAACAAAATACAGTTTCAGGTTTTAGATTTTAATGCATTTCAGTCAAATACATTAAATACATTAAATGGGCTTTTTTTGAAAACATGAAACGTTATGATGTTTCTGATGTGATGTCTAATGAGCTTTAGCCATCACAGTACAGCTCATATAATTGAAAATGATGATGTCAAGGCACGTCAACCATACAAACTATAGTCTCTAATCTGCTTTCCTTTTTGTAGCCTGAAATATGCACTTGGAATAACAATTCTGTCAGCTAAAAAATATGCCAGAGTTGCCAATATTTAGACTGTGAGGTGTGCAAAATAGATATGTGTCTATATGACTACTCAAAATGCTCTAAGACGGGGTGCCAACCTGAGCCTGAGAAGAAGCCAGAATTTACCAATGTACATTGCTAAAGAGCCACAGTACCTTGTCAGCAGCCCTATCATAAGCTTCCTCCCAGCATCTGCCACCTGCCAGCAGTCCCACTGATCAGCACCTCCCCCTTCCCTCCCTGTGCCTCCTGCCCATCACAATGAGCTGTTTCACAGTGTGCAGGAGGCTTGGCAGGGGTGAGGGGTGAGTGAGGGCGCAGCAGGCTCAGGGGAAGGGGCAGGAGCCTTGGGGAAAGAGGTGGAGTGGGGTCAGAACCTGGGGCAGAGCCACGGGTTGAGCATTGAGCACCCTTGGCGTATTGAAAGGTTTGCGCCTGTAGCTCCAGCTCGGAGTCAGCACTTATGCAAGGATCCGCAGGTTGGCCAACCCTGGTATAAGATTTTACAATCTGCAACATGATAAATGCACACCATCTTTTTTAGCTGATTCACTTGCTGGCAGAGCATGCATATTTTTGGGAACACACTTTTCAGTTTGTTGCAGTGGTAGAAAAATCTGGGATGCTGACTGCTGTGAAGTAATAAAGTAAAGACTAAAGCAATAGTGTCTGTTCATTTTACTGTAGTCAGGTATTTCTATGCTAAAAATTATTTGCATGCAGAAAATAAATGCAAACTTTGTGTTAAACTCTGCCCTCATTTATATTTGTGTAACTCCATTGATATTAACAATTTCAGGTTTGTAACAGGAAAAACTCTGGCCTATTTTTTCCCTTCCAGGTGATTAATGGAGTGCTCATTTGGAAAAGTCTACAGTAATTTCTGAAATTCGGACAAACGTTTGGTTTCCATTTCTCCATAAAGAAATCCACAGACCGTTCTACCTCCCTGCTGACCTATTCTTGTAACAGTTACTCTATATAATGCAGTGAGCCTGATTCTGTGACCTGCTTACTACTGTAAATGCGGAAGAACTCCATAAAAGGCAGTGGTGTTGGACAGGTGCATAGCAGGAGAAACAGACAAGTGCATGTCTTTTTGTTGACTAGTAACCAATAGTTCATGTAATTTGAAGGCTAACTCCATAACTGAATTACTTACTAGTAGTTCTTTTTGTCATTCTTAATACATGAATGTTTAGAACCCAGGTACAATAATTTCTACACTGAGTGGTTCTTCAGGTTATGAATTAGCTGGATTACCAGCATCAAAAGCATGACTGCAGTGTAATTGTATTGCAGCTGTAGTCTAACACTGTCTTAACCAGTGTAATAATACTGTAATGCAATGTGCAGAAGGTTATTTTTGCATAGTTAGAAGTGGAGAGTAGAAGGGTTGATACTTTTCAGGGGCTCTTAGTATCTGGAACTCCAACCTGATTCAAAGCCATCACTCATGTAAATAGCCTTTGGAAGCGTTGGGGTCTAATTCTGTAAACTGCTAGAGCACTGTGAAGAGGTGTTAGTGAAAATGAGAATCAGGATTCCAGACCCTTTTTTAATTTTAGAAAGTTCATTGGTACAACTCCCATAATCTGTGATAGGACCAGGTTTAGCATGGCCCTGCATAAGTGCATGGGAGAAGGATGAGGTTGGGGGAGAAGAGAATATGGTTAACGATTGCAAAGAAGCCTGCATTTCCCTTTGCATTCTTCGTACAGGCCAACAGAACAGCAGTCCCTGCCGTTAGGAATGACAGGGCCACCTCTTTCTTTGTCTCTCCTAGCAATCCCAAAGGTGCAAATCACTCCTAAGAGGTCCAGAGGGAAAGTGACCATGGTTCTCTCTCTTTTGTTCCCATGAAGCTACCCAGGCCTGCTGGGGAGAATAATGACCCATATCAAGTGATGTTTCAGCAGGCATTCTACCCCTGAACCTCAGGGAGTTCAGGGAAGTGTTGTGCACATCCCACCCCTTTACCTGGGACAGTGCATAAATGGCAACCCACAGTGTCTGGGTTGCCGGTATTCACAAACTGTGAGTTTGGGTCTTTTTAATTAATAAGTCAGAAGCTCTGAGCAATGGCCTCTATGACACAGCTGGGACCTTGAGCTGAGGTCTTCTCATTATAAAGTGGATAAGTAGAGAATTCTCCGTGAGGGCCTCTTCTCTTTGGAACTCACTTCCCCTCCCTTTGTCCACTAGACCCCTGATCTGTGAAACCTTTGGGCCATGCTGCAAGGGTCATCTTTTCCCCCAGACACTGGAGAAGAGAGTAGGCTGGGTAATTTGTTTATTCCTCTAGAGCTTTATTTGTGTCTTTGGGGAAATGAGGTTTTATAGAGGGATGAGTAGTTTATTATTATTATGTTGATGAGTTGGTTATTTTAAGAGCAAAGGACAGATGCATGTTTGTGCACATTTTACCTAAATCTAAATAAGTACAATAAAGAAAGCCCAAACCTGGGCTTTCTTTATTGCCCAGAACAGCAGTCCCTGCAGTTAGGAATGACTGTCACTCCACACTTACAGAAAATCCCTCAGGCATGCTCTAGGTCTGAAGATTTAAGGCAAAACAACTTTATTTCAACTATACACTCTAAGATTAACCATCAAGTACATGAAAAAGACTGTAAGAGTAACTTTTTTATGGTATATTATTTACTAATTACTTGTTGTTATGCATAATTACAAAACATATAATTTGCCACTACAGCCCCAGGTTATAAATTACAGCTTTAAATAATTAGTTATGAAATTGGAAACAAATTGGTCTTGGAAAAGAGAGAAACTGATCTGATGTTTTTATTTTATTGTATCATTTAAATGCTTGGATAGATTAATTGAATACTAAGGATTTTTTAATTTATTGGTAAATTGATTACTATTACTTAATAGCTTGCTATGTTTATCTCACTGAGATGTTTGAGAAACAGTGCTGGTAATTTAAAATCAATTAGTTGAATAAGGAGGCATTATCCTTTCTTCCTGTCTAGAAAATAAAGTTCTAGGACCATGAACATGCATTGTGTTGTGGAATTAAAATCTATTCTGAGAAAAATGTTGCCAGTCACACAGGCAGAGAAAAAGCTTCTGACCATAGACAATTCTATAATATTAATTTGCTGGATAACTCCCCTTAGGTCTATTCTGACAAACTGGATAAAAAAGCATAATCACAATCCAAACTGATGCTTTGTATTTGCTCTTGAACAATGTATGTTGCCTTTTAAAAACCCATTTTTCTGTGTTCTTGCCTAGGGTCATGAAAATATAAGAATGGCTGTAGTGGGTCAAACCAATGCTTCTCCTAGCCCTGTAACCTCTCTTCCAACAGTGGCCAGTGCAGAGACTTCTGAGGAAATGAACAGAACAAAGCAATTATCAAGCAATCAAACACCTATCACCCGTTTTCAGATACTAACAATCGCAAGTTTAGGGACACCCAGAGCATAGGGTTGTGATCCTGACCATTGTGGCTAATAGCTATTGATGGACCCATCAACCATGAACTTAACTAATTCTTTTTTTGAACTTTTGACCTTCATAACATCCCTTGGCAATGAGGTCTACAGGTTGACTGTGCTTTGTCTGAAGAAGTACTTCCTTCCTTTGTTTTAAACCTACTGCTTATTAATTTCATAACACCAATTCAACTGAACCAATACCAGTAGCAGTAAGAGCCTTTGTGTGGACAGCTTGCCAGCCTCACTTGCAACACTGCCTTAATTAGAGTTGTTCCCAGCAGGGTTAGATGGCATGATGCTGAAAATGGTGTTAGCTGTCCATGCCAAAGCTCCCTGCTCTGCTAGTTTTCATTGCTTCAAAAAGACCTTTTTTGAGTTGTTTTCATCCATGTTATCATCAGGTCCAATGATGGACAGCAAGGGGTCAATGATGACTTGAAAAGTTAGGGCAACCTAGGAAATAAAAATCTTTGGATATAGAAGAGGCTGGAAGGCTTTGTGGTCTGTGATCTGAAATAGAATGTGAGAACTTTCCGGAATATGTTTTTCTAAACAATGTATTAGTCCTTAAGGAGGGACTGTTTGGGAAAGACCACTCAATATTTTAATCAAAAGGTAATAGTTGAAATGCCATGATGTCCATTCAGGCTATGGTGACAGAGAGGCTATTTGTATGTATATAGATTTGGCTTCTCTGGTGTTTTCAGGCATGTTATATGAAATCAGAGGGCAAATATTTTTCATCCAACTCCAGTGGTTTCACATGTGTACCCTGAATATGCATGGCATGTGGCTTGTATTTGGCCAGGGTACAGAATAAATTTGATATGTAGTGATAGGCATTTCAGGAATAGCTAGGATGAACAGGATAGGTGGACGTATAGATGGGCAGACATATATCAGTCCATTTCAGGTTAAGGCTGAGCAAGCAGTTGTAGGTAAAATAACAAATCTCTCAAATCTTTGTCCAAACTCAAAGTGAACTGTTTAGGTTATAAAATGAAACTTTCTCCTTGCTCTTCTGGTTTCAGTTGCACAAGTGACACATTTCTGTCCAGTGCCAGAAGTGGAAGCTCTAGAAATCTCATCAGAAATCTCATCTGCTTTTATGACATTTTTGACTCAAAATATTTGGATAAGTTAGGAATAAGCACTCAAATACGTATTCAAAACAAATACAAACTCCAGGTTTACTTACCATTGCTCTTTATACACTTTGGTCCAGATTCTGGTCAAGTATATGTTACATAGTTGTTAAGTTATGTTTTTGAAGAAACTTGACCACATCAGACCAGACATTGTTAAATGATTCCAGTCTATTATTTCTGATTTGATAAATTCTCATGGTATTTTATAATAGAAAAACAACTGTAATCAGTTACACGAAACAATTAATATTTCCAGTACTGGAGGAAAAATATGAAACAAAAGAAGAAATCAGTGATCTGTAGTCATAAGTGGATGGCTGTTTTGACATACCAGGTGTCATGTCCTAGCTGCATTTTTCCACTGTATGGAGAAGGACTGGCTCAAGATAGAGAGTGAAACATCTTGGGATGTACTGCACTTCATCCCAGGCAGGGGGTTATTCAGAACTGTGCTGCACTTTCTGAAAATCTGAATATAAGCACAGTTTGGTTTCCTAAAAGAGTTTACTATTTCCTTTTTTTAAAAATAGATTTTTATAAGAGTTCATATCTTCTGCTCCCTTGAAAAGATTTGTGTCATGTTATTCCATGATTCAGTTTTTCTTAGGTAGTTGCAGTCAAAAAAGTGGGCAGATTTGGAAGCCTCCCATCAGCTGCTCAGGTTTTATATGTTATGTTGCCAAACTATAGATTTAAGTATATCTGAAAACTCTGGAGCCAAAGTCTTTGTGTACAATCCTTCTTTACTAGAAACAAAGCTTCTTGCCGCAAAGAAAACAACACCTCAATTTTGTTATAAATTAATAGATTATCTCCAAGTTCTTGCTGTTAAAAAAATAATCTAAAGAAACTACTTTGACTTCTTAAACCTTGAACCCATTAGGAATTTAATTGGTCTGTTGAGGTATTTCTAGCATAATTTGAAAGCAACTGTGTCTTGAGAACAACAAGGAGTTCAGTGGCACCTTAAAGACTAACAGATCTATCTGGGCATAAGCTTTTGTGGGTAAAAACCCCACTTCTTCAGATGCAGATGTCCTCCTGATTATCCCAGGGAATCCCACATACCCCTTCTGCCCTGGCTTATGAAACCATCTGCTGATATCAGAAGCCCTGGCAAAAGAAGGTTTAATTACTCTCTCATTAGATATAGAATGGGAGGTTCAATGTGCATTTGGCAGATTGACATCCCACTGGTACTGCCTACAGACCTGTTCTGATTCCACTGTCGTCAGAGCGGTCCACATTATTGTGGCTTGCTGTGCTCTTCATAACCTTTGTGAATCTGAAGGTGAGCCATTTCCCCCGAATGGGCCTGTGGCAGTGATGGATTGCTGAACTAGTACATTTGGCCAAAAAGTGAATCTGTCACAGCTAGAGCAGGATACACATGTGCAACAGAAATCAGGGATTTTCACATAGATTTCACAGAATTTAGAGGCCAGAAGGGACCATTAGATCATCTACTCTGACCTCCTGTATTTTACAGACCATTAAATTTAATCCAGATTC
This sequence comes from Dermatemys mawii, assembly GCA_007922305.1. Taxonomy (NCBI): domain Eukaryota; kingdom Metazoa; phylum Chordata; order Testudines; family Dermatemydidae; genus Dermatemys; species Dermatemys mawii. The sequence continues at coordinate 77,438,470 of ML677334.1, read as the reverse complement.
CCCTACAGCGAGCACAGTGACTTTTGTTAAGGTAAAGCATTTTACTCCTTAGGAGAGCAAACTATTGAGGGTCATAGGGAGAGAATAGGAGAGACAGAAGTGCTATCAATGCTCAAGGCCTATGCAACAAGAGGAAACAAATTAAGTGAGGATATTCCCTGATGATCCTAGCAAGTGATTCAGATCTTATGCTGCAAAAGAAGGTGAAAAGACCCCTACGATCCCTGCCTTACCAGAACCAAATCTGATAATCAGCTGGACCTTGAGCATGTGAGCAAGACACACTGGCCGGAGATGTAAGAAAGAGGATTCTCGGTATCACCTCAGAACCCTGGTCCATATAATCCAGTGTCCCAGTTCCAGATGTGGCCAATCTTTGATGCTTCAGAGCATTGAGAAAATAAACCTCAGATTGCACCCGGGCAACTGTGTATCAAGAATTAAGTTCCTCCTTGACCCCTGCAGGCGATGGGTGAAAGTCTTGATTTGATCTGTTTTAAGGCAGAGCTGCAAGTGTTATGAACATAGTGAGTACAATGCAAGCAATCCCATTGCCATTGTGATGACTTTATGAACTAGACTGAGAAGCTAACGCACTATCCGATATTGTGTCCATGTAAAAGTATTTAGACACAGTGACTAAGTAACCTCTCAACTAGAGCCTTGCATGGGACTATTTTTTTTAATTCCACTCCTGTCCTGTCTTGCAATACCCAATTCCACTCCCACCTGATCCCACATTGCTTCTTGCATTTTTATCCCACTCTCACCTGCACAAACATTAGATCCCACAAATCCCACCAGAGAGACAGATTTCCTCTGCTACTAAAAATCAAACCCAATAAAATAAAAAAGTTGGTTAATGTATTATATATATAAACTGAATTCAGACACAAATTTTGCCATGAAAAGAATAGAACAAATTTTGCTTAAAGCATGTAAAAATACTTTAACTCCTGTTATAATAGACAACAAATCTCTTTCTATCCCTCACTTAAATTTGAGTATTAATACCTTTATTTAAAAGAAAAAAAGAAAACGTTGCTCTATGTTGCTGAAATGCTATTTATGACAATCTGCTGCCATGTGTATATCACTCGGAGCATCAAAACAAATTGCAGCACAATTTGCCTTAAAAGGTGCAGATTTTTTTTAATGATTATAAAAAATGAGTTGTTTACAAAAAAACTGGAATTTTTTATACAGCTTAAGCACCATTGTTACACCTTTGAAACATACCATTCAAGTTATTTATATGTGAGGATTATTACTGCTTTTTGAACAACATTTAATGGAAAAACAGCTCACAGCACTGACAGCGAGCTGATACAAGAGTGACAGTCTGTGCATATGTGATGTCAGAGAACAACAAAACCTGTGAGTGTGATCCTCTGCCCTAACTTGAGCCAGTGTACTTTACTTCACCAGATTCAAAGTGAGGGAGATAAACCTGTACAGGAAAGAGAAGCGCAAACAAAATAATGAGCAGGTTAGTGTTTTCGCACAAATTACTGCGGTCTGTTTTTTTTTTTGCCCACCCAAACAAAGCACATTTCATTTGCTCTCACTATTATGGCAGTGGGTCCCATGGGACCCGGGGGTTCCCAGCCCTGCTGCAGGGCACTGCTCTCAATCTTCTCTTCGATAAACTCAATACATTGAGCTCCTTAAGCATCAGATGGTAAATCTTGTTTTTCAGCACCATGATAATTTCTGTGGCCCTTCTTTGAACTCTATCCTCCTTGAAGTGTGGACATAAGAACTACACACCATATTCTGGAAGTAGTTTTACCAATGCTGTGTACAGGGGAAAGATCATTTTCCATCTTCTGTTTGATATTCCCCTTTTAATATATCCCAGGATCACCTTAGCCATTTTTGCCATAGCATTGCAGGGAGAGCGCATGTTGTGACAATTAGTTATGATAACCCTATGTCTTTCTCTGTGTCACTGCCTTCCAAGACTGAGGCAATGGCTACACTAGAACTCTTACAAAGCTCACCATGTAACTGCTCTCAGCTGAAGGGAGAGAGATCTTCCATTGGCTTATTTACTCCAGCCTGCAGGAGCTATGGTAGAAGGGAGAAGGTCTCCTGCCAACATAGCACTGTGCATACCGTTGCTTAAATTGGCATAAATTATGTCACTTAGGCGGTAGCTAATTCACACCTCTGAGTGACATAACTTATGTTGATGTAGTGTAGCCGGAGCCTGACTCCTCAATCCTGTAGATCTCACCACAATGGAGTGATTTGTTTAAAAGTTGCAGACCATTTAAGCAGGGATGGAGGTGAGTGAGTGTACATGCCGTGGTTTACTACCTAAGGCTTGTCAATCCTATCAGGCATTCCACTGATTATCCTCACTCCACCAAGTTTCTGTGATGCCTATTGTATCACTGTCCTCATTTAATGACAGGCACTCGAGTTCACCCATCTTAGTATTAAGACTTCTAGCACTTCGATACAAGCACTTGTACATTTTGTCAATGTTCAGTTTGTCAGTGTTGCCTTCATGTGTTATTTTAAAATGGGACTCTATTTCATTTGACTGTTCCTCATTAATACCTACCTGTACTTTACCAACTTCTTTCCTGTTCTCTTTACTAGGATGCAGAGTTCCTCCTTTCATAGATTCATCCCAAAGATATGTTTCTGCCTGAACTGTGTGTTCCTCCACAGCTGTTGTCTTTCCTCCAGCCCTTACTTTAAAAAATCCCTTTATAACCTGCTTAATTTTATATGCCAGCAGTCTGGTTCCATTTTGGTTTAGGTGGCATCCACCCCTGCTGTGTAGGACACTTCTTCCCGAAAAGCTGCCCCAGTTCTAATAAACCTAAATCTCTCCTCCCTATATGACTCATCCACGCATTGAGATCTTGCAGTTCTACCTGTCTTACTGGCTCTGCACATAGAAATGGGAGCATTTCAGAGAATGCTACCATGTGGGTCTTGGACTTCCCTCTTTTACCTAGCAGCCTAAATTTGTCCCCCAGAATCTCTCTCCTAAAGTTCCTATGTCATTAGCATCTACAAGTACCACAACTGCCAGTTCCTCCCCAGCACTACCTATAAGTAGGTAGGGCCGGTGCAAGGAAGTTTCGTGCCCTACGTGAAACTTTCACCTTGTGCCCTCCCCCGCCCGCGAACCCCGCCGGCCCCCCCCCAACCCCACGGGGCCCCCCCCCCCGCGGCAGCTAACCCTGCCCGCTGCCCCCCAACCCAAGGAGACCCTCCTGTGGCAGCTACGCCTGCTAGCCGCTCCCCACCTAAAGAGCCCCCCCATCCACAGCAGCTAACCCCACCCGGGGAGCCCCGCTTCTGTGGCAGCCTACCCTGACCACTGCTGAGGCCGTCGCCACTGCCCCCTGCACCTGGGGAACTGCCGCTGCCACCGTTCCCTCTGTGGCAGCTAACCCTGCCTGGGGAGCCCGCTCCAGTTCACCTCTGCTCTGCCTCCTCCGCTGAGCATGCTGGCACCGCTGTAATTCTCCTCCCCTCCCAGTCTTGCGGCACCAATCAGCTGTTGCTCCCCTCCCAGCAGCATAGGTAGTATGTAAATTCCTCCTGCTGCTGTAATATTTTAAGTCAAGAAGGCGAAAGACCTATTTTCAGAAGCAAAAACCAGTGATGTGTATTTCTGGCCACAGGAGTTCTTATGACAAAAATTATGAGGGATTACAAAATATGCGACAAATATGTGTACAACCATACAAAGAAGAGGCTTAGACTCATGAACTTTTTACTTGATCTGAGAGCAAATTTTATATAAAAGTTCACTTTGTCCCTCTCGGCCTTGGTTTCCCCATCTGTAAAATGGGAATAATCATATTTACCTCTTTGTAAAGCACTTTGAGATCTATACTGATAAAAATGCTGTGTAAGAGCTAGGTATTGCATGTGACTTCTGGATATTCTGTGCTCTGAGGCATAAGATTACAGTTGTGGAGTAAAGCAGTTTAGCTAAATCTCTGTTTATTTACAGCTCTGATCGTTTTTTAGCTCCTTGATTAGGATATTCAGTTGATTTCTAATGACACTGAATTTTTTGGTGCCTGCAGCTTATTTCAAGACTTTTGGCTGCCATAGCTTGATGGCTGTCGAGAATAGTGTTCAAACATGTTTCACTGTTAGCATTAAAAAAGCTTTTTGTGCCTTCTGATTGTGTGATTCTGAAGACTTCACCAGTCCAATAAAGTTTTCGATGGACTTTTACCATCATTCTATGTTTTCTTTAATAGTCATTTATCTGCTTTGACTGCTGGCTTGGCCTTTGCATGTGGTTGGTTGTGACTGTATCAGGAATTCCATGGCAGCGAAAATACTCTGTACTCTTTATTTGTGATGTTGTCTTAAAGGAAATAGAACTTCCAGAGTAATAATCAACTGCTTTAAATTCTTTATCTCTTCTACTATAAACAATTCCATGGCAGTTTTGCTCTTGGGTCAGGGAAGATATTCATGTGTCAAAAGCTGCTCTTTCATTTGCTCACACAGAAATTTTATTGTAAGTCTCTTGCAACATCTTTAATTTCCAAATGCATGGGGCAAGAATAATCTTTGGCTTTGCAGAGACATGCTTTTGCATGTGGGTGACTAGCATGAATTTTTGCTGACATCTCATGTCTCAGAAATTTGGACACAGTAACTCTGGATGCCTTTTATTGGCTTCTATTTTGCATACTTCTCTCCTCACAGTATGCCTAATATTCCCTAATGCTGGCACAGCGAATCTTGAATTTCACATCTGGTCATGCAGCTAGAATTGTTATTATTTGTATGTATTTATTTGGGACATAGTGAAATTCAGCATAATTATTTTGCTCAATTTCTTTGATTCTGAATAATTTCAGCAAAAAAGAAGTTATCTAGGACTTGGGTATTTGATTTCCTGTGCTTTGACTTATTGTTGTGTGGGCAGCAATATATAATAAAGGGGCACCATGGGTGAACAGAATGGGTCCTCAAAAGATGTCTTAAAGCACTTTATAATCTAAATTGATTTTTGCCTTTCCTTTCTCCCTCGCCTGTGAAGTGTGGACACTGTGATAGTGGTGATGTGTTTGATGGAGATTATGTAGCAAGGTCAACTATTTATTGTGTATGTTGTCGCTGGGCTATTTGATTTGACTGGACTTAATAGATTCATGTTTGTTAGTACATTTTTTTCAAGATTGTCAGATACCTAAAGCATGAGATGGGTTTTTTGTTCCAGTTTGTAAAAATCCCAAATTTGACTAGGATGAGGTAATGATCCTACCTCTTACCTGGAAACAGTATGCCATAGTATTCCTTTTCCACCTGCTCGCAGGGCAGGTCTGTCGGTGAAAGATCTTGAGGCACACATTGCGGGCCACCCTGACAATAGCAGGTTACAGATAGTCCCGTCTTATTCACACTGCAGTGAATTTGATTTGACCTTATGCTAAGAACTTGGGTGAAAAGTGATTTTATTTGATCAAGGGATTTAGCATGTAGTGACTTATTTTTCTCCACCAGGCACTCTCACAACTAGTTCTAAAGCTTTTAGAATAGAGGACTTCACTGGGAATGCCAAGCCAGCATGACGTATAACTATATTTGCAAGCAGCATAAAAGGAGACAATAAAACCTATAAATCATTTGTTTCCAAGAGTTTGGGAATCATGTTTATATTCAAATAACATCCACTGGGACAAATTCAGGCCTTGTGTAAACAGACACAGCTCATCCATTGATGTCAGTGCTGATTTCACCAAGCCTCGATTTGGCCCAATATGTCCACATTCATGTTACCAAAATGAGATTAAATGTGCAGAAACTTGAAGTAAGGTACGGCATTCACAGTTCATCAGTCTTCTGCCATTTGTGTTAGACAATATCAATTGCTAGATTCCACCCAACCCTAAGCTCATTTCTGTAATATTTACATTGTCAATTTGTCCACAACATTGGTGCACTAGAGCATAACTCCCAGAACTAGCAGTTACTGTACTCTGAAAATTGCATATTTTTTTTTCATTCTGGCACTTAACAGGTAGTGCCATTAAATACAAAAGCAAGAGCATTTTTGTAAACAAGTGCTGTAAAATAAATGCTGTGCTAACAAACAGAGAGATGGGGAAAGCCCTAACCAAAGTTTTCACTCAGAGGGACTCTCAAATTTTCTTCTTAGGAAGCAAAATCTATATAGCAGGTGAAACATTATTAGAATTCTTTTTAGAAAAATTTGAATGGTACATGTTTGTCTTGGAATAATACAGGTCAAATTTTTATTTCGTTTGTCTTGAGGAATTAAAAAAAAATATAAAAGTAGTCTTCTGATTTTACTATTTAGCTCTGTTTACTATAGGTCACTTTTTCATTTAGCACAAAGTATACTAAAAAAAAATGTATGATTAATGCATTGATTTAGCTTCCCAATGTGCACTGCTACTAGGCAGATTCAGATATTATTTATTTTTATTAGTTTATAATATGTCAATTTTTCTTGCTTATCTGTCAGCTCCCACAAAAATACATAAATCAAAAATATAGCAATGTAGACACTAACAAGGTATAATTATTGTAGGGTCTGTCCCCTTTTAAAGAAAAATACAATTACCTACCAATATGTTGCTGAGATTAGGTCAGAATTTGCATAATACTGACTCATATTTTCTTAACAATTTTAACATCAGACAATAGGTTTTGCAAATCTATATTCCCTTCCTGTTTTTCAGTTTTATATTTCAGGCTAAAATAATAAGAAGCTCAGTCAAAACAAGATAATTATTGCAGTCTATCCCCACAGAAAACTTTAATTACTCCATGGCATGTTTCTAGCATTAGGTCAGATTTTTATATGGCTGATATTTTTTTAAAATAACAATAGGCAATTAAGTCTGCCAAACTCTAATTTATTACAGTTAAATTTATTCATTTTTTCCACAGATAAATATTTAATAGAAAATAACTCAATCACTGCAGGAGATTAAAGAATAATTTTACTCCCAATATAATCTTAGAAAAACAGCAGACAGTTTTCTGTTCTTGGTTATAATACTAAATAGCACCAAGTTAAATGACAAGATGAAAACAGTGGAAATTTGAAATCCAATAAAATAACAGCTGCTAATTTAGAGGGTTATGAAATCCCCAGTAGCAGAATCTGTAACAGAATAGATCCCTCCTGAAATACTGAAAACTAGGGTTGGGATCTAGGGTTAAATAACTGTGATATATTTATGGAGGGCAAGGGATCACCATAAAATAAAGCAGCAAATAGTAAAGAAGTCAATGTAAAAGAGAGGCCAGGGATTTAGGGTATAGAGATCATAAATTTCCATCGATATAAACAGCCCGTGTATCTCAGAAGCTGAGGTTTAGCTATAATTTCAGGTCTGATCTATAGGCTTTTGGTGTTCACAGTGCATGCATGATCAAGATGCCATGTGAGGAGGTGAAAAAATGTTTCAGATGTGTGATTTACTCCTTTAATCACCCCCAAATCCACCCCAAGCACAACAGTACTGTGTAGAATACGAGTACTTGAGATGATCTTATTGTCTCACTAAATTACATGTAATTCTTACTATAACATCTCATATAAACCAGAATAGTGAACGATTTCTTCTCCTCCTCTCCTCGCCTCCCTACGTGTTCCATAGTGGGAGAGAAAATATTCTTAAATGGAATGCATAGATCCTTAGAAGGTCGCCATTTCTGTATTACTCAGCTCTCCAAAATATGCAGAGATACTTCCACCTGTGATTAATGGATTTCTTTTTCCTGCCTAAGGTGATATTTTCTTAAAAAAGAAACCACCACAGGAACCATTTGCGGTTTTTAGTTTTTTAATAGTGCCCTTAAAGAGAATTCTAAATTATTTCCAAATTACTTAAATGGTCTCACTAAAGTCCTTATGTCTTATTTTCTGTAGATTTGAGTAAAAAACTTAGTGTCAATATTAAACGAGTTTCTTGTTCTGGCCTATTAGGCAGACGAGAGTATGTGAAGTCCCCCGCCACACACACATCCTCTTCTCTTATGTAGATTCTCACTTCAGTCCTGACTGAAAGCCCTTTGAAGTAAAATGAAAAACTTAAATGGGCTTTGGATCAGTCCCTTACTGTGGACAGGATGCTTTTTAAAATGGACAAAACAAGACCTTTCAAAAAACCAAACCAAACCAACCAACCAAACAGAGAACAAATAATAAAACAAACCCTGAAAGAGAGAGGACTTGTCTCTATAGAGAGTTGGTGTGCAGCAAGTTGGGGTATAAATCTATAGCACACCAGCCTGCCACATACGAACTGGCTGTGGACCCTGCTTCTGCTCACTAAAAGTTCTGTAGCATGGTTTGACCCACTGCAGTTTGAGATGGGAATTCATCAAAGGGCACAACAGAAATTTTAATGCACAGTGACAGGGTCCGAATGAGCAGTGGATTGGTGCACTGTAGATTTATACCCCCAGCTTGCTGCATATTAACTCTCCATATAGACAAGCACAGATAAACCATCCTGCTTTGGAATAGCCTGGAGCAGGGACTCAAACCCGGGTCTCCCGCTTAGGCAGGACATTTGTCTGGTTTTAAGAGGGACAATTCTATTTTTCTATGGTTTTGTTCGCTGTCTTGTACTGAGACAAAACTGGATATGATTTTGGCGAGTATCACAGATGGGGAACGCCATTTTCAAGAGCACACTGCTCTCACACAAATAATGTGCATGTGTGGTCACGCCAGTAGGACTGGGGTGCTCTTCAGAATGGCATCTTCTTTGTGGCATGACCTCACGCACATGGTGGATATGAGGTCATTCCAGTGGGAGCATGTCACTACAGTTTGCAAAATGGTATCCTCCCTGTGGCGTGACCTCACATGCAGCATGCGTGTGAGGTTACACCAGCAGGGGCAAGGTCACATAAGAGGGTTGGGTCCACGCCATTCCCAGAAAAACTGGAATGTCCAGTATTCCATGAATGCAGCTCCCACATCCCAGGTGAGTGCCCTAACCACAAGACTACATAGTCAGTCTCTCAATTTCTCTTCTTGGAGTGGTTTTACTTTATACAATTAAAGTTATTTGCTGAACCAGAGAAAGACTTTATAGCACAGGGGTTAGTGTACTCACCTGGGATGTGGGAGATCCAAACTAAGTCCCTGCTCCAGGTTATTCTGGGTCTCTCTCCCTTCCTCCCTCCCTCTCTGTCTCTCTCTCTCTCTCCCTCTCTCTCTCGTTTCAACCAGAAATTCAATCCTGGAAAAGAGAAACATTCCCAGAACATTTAATCAGAACTGCTACATTTCCGCACAAAGTTTCAGTTTCGACTAATTGGCATTTTCTGATCAAAAGTCCCCAAAACATTTAGTTGAAAAATTCCTTGTCTACTCAGAATAGTTAGAGAAGATGACTTCAAGAATGTAATGTGACTTTGTTTTGATGCCCATATTTGCTTGCTGAGGGCTTCTTAATTTAGGGTCCAGTCCTGTAATCCTTCATCAGGAAAGAAATCTTACTAGTGTGAATAGTCCCATTGTTTTAACTGAGGACCACTTGTGTAAGTATTGCTCAACCTGAGTAAAGGTTGTTGGGGTAGCATAACCCAACACCCTATTGTCATTTAGCCTCCCCAAATTAATTGCTCATATTAAATAAACTTTTTCTAAATGTTTTGGAATCAATGAGAAGGACTCCTTCCTGCACCAATCCTAATGAGATCAATGACTTTTAAAAGAGGAGAGTTTGATGGCAGTGCTATTTTTCAAATAATGAACTATTTGGAAGAGATGTCAGAGGGCTGCAGATTGAGGAATGATAAGCGGGCTTCTGTCTGCAGCCACTAGATTGCACTGTTGTATAGTGAACAAGCTGTCTGCTTTGCAGAGCTGCATAAGAATGGTTTCATGCTGTGCAGAATCTTGTAAATACTGTTCTACTGTTTTTGCTAACAGAAGCATATGAGATCAAGAGAGGAAGAATGGCATTTGGAAATCTTTGCTTTCTCCTCAAACGCAGGCCCAGGTCCTGGTTTTAGTTAGGTGTGTTTATTCTGTGAAGAAAACTGTGTTTCGGAACTGGGATTTTTTTTTGTGGGGTGCGGGGACCAACTTGTTTCTCTTGAAGAATTCTTGACTTGATTCACACGTTCCAGAAGACCCTTTCAAAGCTGTCATGGACCTTCCTCTATACATAAACTTTCAGCACGTGCTCCCTATTCCCTCCCCGTTTTGGCAACGTTAGTGGTCCAGACAGTACAAAAGAACACATCAGTTACTTCCCTATGTATGTTACTGACGCTGGGCAATCACAAACACTATATACTGTTCACGTGTGAATAATTAATTACAGTTATATCATTTAGTCACATTTTCCATTCCCATTGTCCAAAGTAAATTTTCCTTTAACTGTAATGTGGTTTTAATTTGGGAAGCAGGGTTTCTTTAACCTATTTGACATTATGCAAACCATCTTAAAGGAGGTTTCATGCTATTTCCACTCTGTCTGCTAGTATAGCTCTCCGCCAGAATATGAGCTGTGTTTTATCAAGCAAATTACTTACAGAGGATTTTGTTCAAAAAGACTGTGGGTTCATTTCTTTGCCCATATTGACTCAGCTCTGGTGTAAATCTTTTTGTATTTTGCTTCATGGATTAGCACCTCTCTCATCCTCCCACTGCCCCTCTCTTTAGGGCAGTAAGCTGAGACAACAATAATGAGGAGCAGAGCTAGTGGCTCTCTCCATACCAAAGCTGTGGGAGGGAATAGGTCATCCCAAAGGACCTGAGTCTGCAATTGGTTAGTTTAGTTGGCCTGGTATAAGCCTTACATTTGGGAACTATCTGCCTCTGGTTTTGAATCTTTCAGTAACAACTTTTCTGCCTGCTAATTAAATTTCTTACTGCTGCAGCACTGGGGAAGACGAGCAACTTTTCTTTCAAAAGGGCACATAAGCAAAAACAAACTCCACTGATGACATGAATGTGCATTGCATACAATTAACCTCTAAGTGGGTCCTGGTGCCATGTGCTGGACAAGAGAAATGTGATCTGAGACAAACAAGAAGAGACACTTAGCAGAGTGGAACAGAATTTTATCAGTTGGTCACTAAGTCTTTTAATATTGGGGGTAGGAAACTTTTTTTTGTCAATTATTAAATCCAGGTGATTCTTCCAAGTGCGCAAAGCAAGCTGATGATTCTACTGTGTTTCAGAGTTATGTCTATTATTAATGTGTATAAATGCTATTATTTGTATAACATCTAATATGTACCTAAAACTTTGCTGCAGTAAAAACTGGAGCTGAGTAAATACTGCAAATTGTCCCACATCCATTTAAGAATGTGAGTGAACTTCAACTTGCTTTAGCCAGACACCTTTTTGTATTTGGTTTTCATGGGCATTTGTTCCATCAGGTTCTACTGCATGAACACTCACAGAAAGTGAATTTGAAGTCAGGTTGGCAGGTATTCACGGAAACGAATATTTAAATTCCAATGTGTGAATACTGGTGCTTGTAAGTCCTTGCACTCTCATCTGTTCAGAGAACTGATAGATCCCATTGGTTTGTTTCTGACCAGTTGCAACTAACCAGCTGCAGTGGAACGGTGAATATTTGCCAAAAATGATTTGTGAAAACTTTTTTTTTCAGAAAAATATTTATAGATTTTGTCATAAGAAATAAAAAAAAATAGGATGTGCTTGAAAAATAAGGTTACATTATTCATTATGAATCATGTGCTCTATGGAATTAAGAATATGCATGACGGTATCTTTGCCCCCAAAGAAATTGCAGTCTAAAAGCCTGTTTTGGGTGGTACAGGTAACACCCAGAAAAGACAGTGGGATTGCAATTGGGCAATTTCTGAGTGGAATAAGTTTTTAAGCTCTGATTTTGAAAGAACTATGCACTGAGTCTTGTTTATTTCAGTGAGATTCCACCTTGTTAGTGTCAGCCTGCATAGTTCCCTTTGTAGGAATAGGGCCGTGGTTTTAAATGAACTCAGTGGTTCTGTCAATCGGGATCTTCCACTCTACATCTATGTTGTACTTCGTAAATATCCAAGAGTTTTATACTTTGTTTATTTCTGTTTTTAAATTTGCTATAATAGAATAAATAGGTATATTTTCTCTTAGGACAGTACTAGCTGTTTCTGGATTCTGTATATGTAGAAATACACTATTCTTTTTATTCTGTCTGTTGACTTCATATCTAACTTAGATACCTACTGTTCCTACCCCTTCCTTAAACAAAAATTGGGAATCCTAAAGCAGGAAACATTTTGGTGATTGTGCCACTTTTGTATCACTTTAAAAATGAAGTCTTGGGTAATTTGTGCCTAATACAAATACAGAAATAGTATACTTGTTCACAAAAATGTTTCCTTCAGGGTTACACAAGATGTTGTGACACTGTCTTTTGTCTAAATATTGCTGTACTTCAGGAATCAGTGGATAGAGGAAGAACACTGGAGGAAACCTCTTCACACATGCAGATAAATCTTTGTTAATAAGTGAATTTGTGGGGCTTAAACCTTGTGCTTTTTCTCTCTGTACTTAGAGTATATAAAGAGACACTATTTATGCTATGGTGCTGTATACATACATACACACACACACACACACACACACAAATAAAATCTGGTCTCTCTCTTTATTGTAATCTTCAACCTGGTCTGGTGAATGAGAGATCTTTACCACTCCACATTTGTTTAGAATTAATTCTACTTGACATTTACAAACTAACACAGTACCAACAATATATGAGGAAAAACATCTCTGCAGAGCATATAATTGCTATTAGTTAGGACAACAACTACTGTGGTTAGCATCAAACACTTTTTATATAAAAAAAGTCAAATATGCAGTTATGAGAAGTGGATACCGGATATATGTAACTAATTATACTGCAATTACTGCAACAGATCATGTGCTTTCCCCTCCTCACCACCCTTCCCAATCTCCCTGGTACAATTTCCTCTGGCTGAAGCCAGTCTGTATTTATTATAATAACTCTCACTCTCTCTCTTTTATTCTCTTTTAGTGGGAATAATAAGCTGACTGATGGCTAGAAAATTAGCCCAGGGAACTCTCTCTATTTTGTGTGCTCTCTCTTTCTCTCTCCCTCCCCTTGTTAGACTGGTGAGCAAATTTAACCTGTGACTCTCACACACTCATCATTAGACCAGTATATTTCAGTCTCATTTTTTTTTTACTCCACATTGTCTGTATATTGTGACGGCAATTTCTCATTAGAATTCAAGGGGGTATATGTATAGGGTACTGTGCATATTATGCATACAAAATTATTGTTCAAAAGATTTCTGCAGTCTATTCCAGTGTAATACCTCTATATTTGAAACCTGGTGCTGTAACATGCTTGCACCAATCAGAAAATTGAGTGATCATAACCTCCTGCTTCCATCTAAGCAAAAAAATATTTCAACTTTCACATCAGCACAGTAAGTCCCATTTTATTAGGCATACTAGGCATTTACAAATAATAAATATTAATGATTAGATGTGACCATGTATTTTTTGCAAGGCTTTAGAATCTGAGCAGTTGGGACTATAGCTTGCCATTGTCTCTCAGGCTTAGAAAAAGAAGAAGCAAATAGGCACATTATGGTAACTAAACCATTTCAAGATGACCAGCCAATTGAATACCTCCTGTATCTACTGCATAAATGGGAAGTTTTGGGCACCTAAATATTTATTCTGTTTCTATAGAAAACAGACTTTGAGAAATTTTGCAGTCTCAGAAATCCCACCTACATTGTTTGGGGGCAAATAGTTTGGGGGTGGACAAAAAAATAGGACCCTGTTCCAGCTCCAATATCTGGTATTTATTTACATGTACACATGGAGCACCTTCTACCTAATCGAAGCCCTTTGAGTATCAGAATGTGTATCTGCAGAGCTAGTGCATCTTTGGCATGCAGCATTACCCAATAAAGGCACTTATCGAGTAATTTACATGCCATTATGGCCCTGCACTTAAACCTTATTAAAAAAACAAAAAAGAGCTCCAAACCCATCGGGTCCACTAGGCCTTCCCAAGAGGAGCTGAGTTCCTGCTGCCTTTCCAATAGCCTCACCTAAAGCTAGCCCACCCCAACAGTGAGTGTCAGCACAGAGGGGAAGCCACAGGACAAATGTAACCCATCATAGGTGCTGGGCTGGAAACATTTACCAGCCACCTGCTATCTGAGAACTAAACCTGCTAGCCTTCGGCAGACCTGAAAGAAGGGGTTGCTGTGGAAGTTCCAGAGGTATCACCCTGGTGAGAACCATTGCTGTGGGAAAGGGTGAGGGTAATAGGATTTCTGTCAGGGTGATGTCCCTGAATCCTGTTTGGGATTCCCTCTTTCATAATAGCCTCTGGCTAATGCTGTATTTATATTATAAACTGAAGCTCCACCCTCACCGCTCATCTGGATGCTACAAGGGGGAAGGTCTCCACCACACTAGGCTACCCCAACTTCCTGGTTTGCTGCAAGTGGGGCAGGAGGAATAAGTCACTAGTATCCTTCCTTTCCTTTCATCTCTGGTTTTTGGATCTTCTTCCATTGTGAATAATGCAAGTGCCTATTGACGTAATCCACAGATCACTGCGTCCCTATCTGCGCTTTGCCTTGTTGTAGATATAGGAGTCCATTATAGGCCCACGCTACAGAGGTTAGCTCTTTATCTCAAGCAGAGGGAAGTGTGGTTTCAGTTCTGGAGGATCCCAGAGTTGGCTTGAATGGCAGCTGTCACATAAGTGCATCAACAAAACTTAGGAGCATCTTTAGTTTCACTCTGTGCTGCTCAGCAGATGAGTGACTGCTTAGGCCCTGGTACACTCTCTCTTCAGCCTGAGAAAGATGACACTACATTGGTTGACAGTCAGTTCACACCTGGAAGGTGATCTTAGCAATCCTAAGAACTAGAGACTTTTAATTTATTTTACAATGAGAGCTTAGATTCTGCAAAAGTAGCTGATGTGGTTTTACCAAGGCAAGCTACAACTCATGAGCACTAAGAGGATGCATGGACTCTTCAAGCCCTGCATGTGTGCAAACAGTTATGTGGTCTCACAGATACTTTCTTGGTATGTTTGCACAGCCACTCAGAGTCCCTAGAATGATGGCACAAGAGTGACCTCCGTGAGCAGCAGAGCATAAGAGCCACATCTATTTATTACTGGTGTAGAGTACAAAGGCAGTGCCCAGCGTGCTGCTGGAATTGCTGTACAGAAATGGTTTCCTTTTCCTCCACCTCTGAAACACATCCCACCCTGAAATTGCTCAGAGAGTTACTTCCTGAAATAGGAAATGTACATGTTAAGGCTGGCTGAGAAGGTGCCAAGAAAGACTGCCTCACCCCGCCATCAGAGTACCTTAGTTACAATATATACCACGTCTTTATTAGCAGAACCTTGCCAGACACACATTTTCTCATCTTCCATTTGTACAGCAAGTGCCCTTAGACCCTGCAAAATAATTCCCAAATCTATAAATTATCACCCTGTTCCTAAATTAGGAAGAGTCTACGGTACAGTGCCCACAACTAATATTTGAACATGTTTCATAGTCCTGGATGATTATGACACAAAGGTAGTTGGATTCATAATGGGGGATTTTGGAGTTGCGAGCCAGGCTGTGGGGAAGAAGGGAGTTAGTGCAAAGAGGTAGAAGATTTAAGGTTTAAGATTAAAAGAAAACTCGATGCATAGTACTATTTTCACTTCACAGTGGTGACGGACATATCTTTTTTTATTAATAGTTACATCTGAGTTAACAGCGTCCCTCTTGCAGATGCCCCTTACTCCAACATTCTCTACCAATGAATATAAATGACTAATCTAATCAGTTTCCCTTAACCACCTCAACCTCTCTTTTCCTGAAATTGAAATGTCTCCAGCCAAATTTATTTCAGTGCTCGCACTTACCCCCTCGGACATACCTAATTTTGAATACTAATACTCCTGCTCTCCTGGCTTTTATTTATAGGTTGCTATTGTGTTCCACCCCACAATATCTGAGCACCTTGTTTAAGTTAATGAATTTCCTTTCACAGCCACACCTGTGAGGTAGATCATGTCATTTTATGGGTAGGGATTGGAGGCACAGAGGGAGGACATGGCATAACCAAAGTCATACAGGGAATCTGGATTTCCACCCAGGTCTCAGGAGTCCCAGTCCACTGCCTTAAGCACAGTTCATGCTGTCTTGGCTTTCAGGTGTTTCTCTAATTGGTAAGGAGGCATGTAATAGCACTGAATATACAAGCTTAGGGGGAAGCTCAAGACGTGAAAGACATCCTGAATCCTAAGAGCATATATAAAAAGAAAGAATACAGCTAGGAAAGAGAGCAAGATGAAGTGATCCAGACTGACGCACCTCCATCTCATAGAAAAAGCACTGAAGGGGCAAGGCACACCTGGAAAGAACATCAGATGAGGGGAAGTTGTACCAAAACGAAGGCTGTCTCTGACAGTAGCATGTCTGGCTCGGAACTGAAAGGACCCAGGGACTCATATAGAATAACCTTGACAAATGTGCAATGTTAAATGGGAATGTTGTGATAAAAAGGTGCTGGGTAGTGAGGATAAAAGAAAGGTATTCTATAAATCACACATTGTAGAATTATGTATATTATTCATATACCATAAATTATATTATACCAACAAAATTACCTTTATCAACCAAACTTTTAAATGCATAAAAAATACCTCTGTGCTCTAAAACACATTTTTAAGAAAAATGCTTTCAGAAGCTTCAGAATTTTTTTTTCTAGGCTCAGATTGTGGCTTCAAATTTGTGGGGCCTACAAGACTCTCACACATGACCATCTAGCACATGGTAATGAGAGCCTGCCAGCATTAGATTTCACATTGTATACTCAATCCCTGTGGCTGCAGGTGTCTATTTGTTTAAAAAAAAAAAGAGTTTATGAGAACTGGAGCCAGAGCTTGGAGAAAAAGAGATTTTTCTTTTTCTGGTAATTTCAAAAAGTTGAAAAAAATAATCTTGGGTCAGACCAAAAGTGATTTTTTTAAAAATATTGGTGAATTAAAATATTGAGAAACAATTCACTTTGGGTCAAATGAAACACTTCATTTCAACAAAACTGAACTAATGTGGAATGATTTTAACCAATTTTGGGTATTTTAACAATGACATTAAAGGGAATTTTGAAATGAAAAGCCATTTCAAATAGAAGTATTGAAACATTTGATTTTTAAAATCTCAAAACTGGCCATTTTGATTTTTTTTTCAGACTTTCTCCTAAACAAAACGTTTGGAAACATCAACACGTGTGCGAAACATTTCAGGGTCGCTGAATCTGCATGTTTCATCAAAAAAAGCTTCATATGAAAAATTTCTACCAGATCTAACTGCAGACTTTAACAAATGTTCCCTCAGGTGAATTTTTTTGTTCCTCCAATTCAGGTGCCTCTAATTCAAGTATTAGAAAATCCATAAACCATAGCTATTCTTAAGAGGTTTAGACATTTTGTCTGGTTTTATTTTTATACATGAAACCCTGCAAGAGTCTGGCTGTGGATTCATATTTGTCTGTGAACAGGATTTTGCAGACAAATATGAATTTTACTGTACTGTTTGATACTGCAGAGCCTCTTCCAGAACCTAAACCTTTCCTGGCTTTGTCCAGTGTGATGTGGATCAGTAATCAGACACTGAATTATAGTTATCACTGTTCATTGGGTTTCTTTATCTTCATTCACTCCAAGCACTTTCAGTGCATTACTAAATAAGTCCCTCGTATGCCTGAAAGCAATTTGGAAAAGCTCATACATCATTCATCTGAACAGGAAAAATAAAATAAGAAAGGGAAGGCAAGGCTTAATTTCTTCACAAGGACTGAGAACATGATGCTAAGAGACTGATAATAAGGCTAACATTTAGAAAGAGGCATTATTACAAATGCAAATTCACACCAGCAAATGCAGAGTATCTCTCAGTTTGGAAAGTCACTCATGCTAGATTTACTTATACGTATATTCTAAATGTAATCCCATTTCTGAAGATACTGCTTCTAATGAATTGGAGGAGAACAAAATATAAAAGAGCTGCAGCCCCTTTTCAGTGCACAGCCATCTTTTCATCCACATATTCACAACTCTCATTCAGAAAAGATGCATTTATAACATCATGTGGCAGAGCCCTGCAATAATAACATCTCAATCGCCAGAATACACTTACTGTGGGTGGGTGGATGGGTGGCTCTGGCTCTAAACACTCAATTAAGTGCATTTTTTCGTACACAATCCCTGTGGTACATTAAGTTTTACTGATATATAATAGCTTCAGCATCTCTAAGGGAACTGGCCTTGATTTTGTTAACCTACGAGATTGAAGAACAAAAGGCATATATTGCTGACAGGTTAAAAATTCCTTAACAAAGGTATCTTTAATGGCTTTCTTTCTTTTTTTCTCCTCGACACATGCTGTGGTAACCTACAATGCTCATTCAGAGAGAGATTATTTTTGGACTCGGTAATTTTCTATGAAGGATGTTTTTTAGTTTCTATGTTTTTTATGTCATGAAAGATTTGAACAGAAAGTTGTCGACTGTGTTAAAGGTTAGAACCTTTCCCTCCCCTTTCTAAAATCATTTATCTGTCTGCCTTGTTCCTTCTCTCTCACACAGTGACTATTATAGCTAAAGTAGTGTAAAGTGATACATACGTGATAACCAACAACTTTGGCCTAAGAGCTTATCTGTTAACGGTGTCAAATGCTATCTGATAATCAATATTGCTGCTCCTGTGTTATGTGCACATGTTTCTGGAGGCGTGACTGTTTGTTTGCAGAAGGATGTTCTGTTTTCTGTCCTTTTGCCTCTTGGTGGTTTTCAGCCTCAGACTCTGTCTGTCAGTAAGTTGTGTTTTTTTAATTTGTTTATTGTTTTAAAAAAACCTGTCCACACCCATTGGAAGTAATCCGCAGCTTTTGGGGCTGTGGAAGCTCACACGGATGTTGAAATCTCTGCAGGAATAAAGTCATGAAAGGTCCAATGTAAAATCCCAATCCTGTGGGTAGAACAGAGAGCTTGTGTAAGTGAATATCCCACTACTGTGAGATCCCTAGTTTAAAAATGCCTCTCTGCTCAACTCTCACCCACCCCTGGTCACACACCTGTTGTTTGTGTAAGCAGTGTCAGGAATGAGATATATTCTGACATCTGGTGGCGAACTATGGGAATTGCAGTGAGCCTGGCAAAAATAAGTCTGGGGCTGCTCAATTTGCATAGACACACCCACTGCGCCTAGCCTGAGCCCACAGCAGCCCACATGGCCACTTCGGCTGATGAGGGAGCCCCAGTTTCTATGTTATTGGGGCAGGAATGATAAAGTGATGTTACTGTGATTATGTGAGTGAAGGACTATGGACATGTACTTGGCCCTTGTTATGATGGAGGGACTCGCCATCATCTAGGTAGCACTCACTGGGCAAGGGCCATGCGTTTTCAGAACACTGTGAGATGGAGAGAGGTGATGGACAAGCACCTATACCTTTTGGTGAGGGCTCTGTCTGAGGGCCTCCCAGGCCTATTGCACCCTGCCTCCCTCCACTGTGGAATGTCAGAATTGAATTTTGCTTCCATTAGGAGCCTGGTTCCAGGCTGCTGAGCTGACAATTGCTTTGGGCTCACTGGTGCACCTGTACTAAGGCTCCCCTACTGTGAGCTGAAATCACTTAAGAGCTGAAATCACCTAAGAGCTAAAGAAATCACTGAGCGCTGTCTTAAGTAGGGGGGACCTGGAAAAAGTGCAGAGTGGCTGGTGCAGCAGAGCTGTCTGTCGACTAGCGGAGGCGTTGGTGCTGCGGGCAGCGTGACCGGCGTGGCAGAGCTGTCTGTCACCTAGCAGAGGCGTGGGTGCTGCGGGCAGAGTGACCGGCGCAGCAGAGCTGTCTGTCTGTCACCTAGCAGAGGCGTGGGTGCTGCGGGCAGAGTGACCAGCGCGGCAGAGCTGTCTGTGTGTCGGCTAGCAGAGCAGCTAGCGGATCAACGGGCAGAGCGGTTCGTAGGACAGCCAGCGGAGCGGAGCAGAGCCGATTGCGGTGAGAGCTGCAGCGGAACCTCACAGAGAGGCGGCGCAGTCGGCCTCGGACCACGTAAGGTGCCCCGTGCCCTACCCTCCGTCTCCACCCAGGCTGGAGGTAAGACTCTGCCAATTGACTGTTGAACTCTGCACGGACCAAGGACAGAGACTCTTGGGCTGTTGGACTTTTGGGACTATTGAGTGACTTTTGGGGTTGTGGAACTCAAGAGCCAAAGGGAAGGCCACGGCCTATTTGCTGGGAGGGGGGCTTCTGGTTCATGGTTTGGTTTATTAACCTTGTTTGTGGTGTTTCCCCAATATAATGCCACATTGTCTCTCCCTGTTATTAAAAGGCTTTGGTACACTCAGACTCTGTGCTTGCGAGAGGGGAAGTATAGTCTCTTACAGACGCCCAGAGGGGTGGTATATGGTTGTCCCAGGTCACTGGGTGGGGGCTCGAGCCGGTTTTTGTATTGTGCTATTGGAATGGAACCCCTGGATACTGAACCCGGCCCTTGTTGCTGCCAACTCTGATGGGCAGAAGGGTTACATTTGGAATTCCCTAGAATTGGAAGTAACATTCAGACAATGCCCTAAGAAAAGGGACAGGTCACACTTAGTCAATGGGCTGATCTAGTGTATGAACAGAAGGAGAGATACATTTCTCTGTCCCTTCAGCGCAGTTTCAGGATGGGAAGAGGGCATCCAATGGGCTCAGTATGTGTATGTTTATGGAGCGGAAGGTGTAGGAAGCTTGTTATGTATTGGTGTTCAATGGCTTTTCACAGAATAAGTGTTTCCACCTTAAAGAGTTAATACTTTCAGCTACTGCATCTGCCTGTGAGTTTCCCTGCCAATTTTAAAGTTAGGTTGCTTAAAGTTACATTTTTCTTGTTTGGTATTTAATGTTTCTTCCCCTTTTTTCCTGTGGGAAAGACCCACCCAAACAACAGGGATGAGTGACAGACTGTCTATGAAGGGGAAACAGTGAAACCTGAAGTGCTGTCAAATTCACAAAACAACTTGAAAACATACAGAAATAATTTCCTCTTGTCTGAGCTGCAGTGAACCTAGGCTCTGATTGCATGTTGTGTAGTGTGTGAGCAGAGTGCTGCACCTGGAAGAAATGCTGAATGCACACAGCAGCTTGCCTGCATGCCACACAGTGCTGGATCATGGCCAAGGAACAATAGCATAAAAATGTTAGATGTAGGAGTGAATTTTAAGTTGACAATGTCCCTTAACAATGAATCTTAAAGGTTATGGAATGACACTAACCATTTTAAGCAGAAAATGTGAGTGTTCTGTTACTGACCTGTAGTTAATCTGTATTTACTTCATTGGTAGGGTGACCATTTATTTGGTAGTATAAGGGACACAGCTTGTTGGTTCTTACTGTCCCACATTCTGCATCCCAGAAGGTACTACTAAGAAACACTTAATTAGAAACAAGTTTTAAAACAATCATGCAAAGGTCAAAGTCTGATAAAAGTGTATGATTTTGCCCCATGAACAAAACTCTGTGGGCTATTATCTCATAAAATAAACTTTATCCATTATTGTTCATACAGTTTTCTTTTGTTTTCTTGAATTCTGCAGGAGTTTGATCTCTGCAACTGAGAGTTAATTTCCAAAATTTGACTCAACTCCCACACCCTCAGCTATCATTTGGTTTGAGGGGGAGATGCTGGCATTGGTAGGCATACATTTCATAAATCCTATTCTTTGCCCCGGATGAGCTCGTCTAAATTCCTTCCATAACTGACAATAAGAACCTGCTTCCTAAATTGGGATAGCAATTCAGTGCTCAGGTTGAGTGTAATCCATAACTCTCTCTTTGGGTAACAGGCATTCTTGGACACCAGCATGATGCCTGTGTGATTGCTCCTGAAATAAAAGTGCCCCAGTAGAATAAGGGTCAGCATAACCAAGGAGACTTCCAGTGCTTCTATTGGCCAACAGCTGCAGAGAAGTTGCTCTTTCCTTCCTCCAGACACATTCACTGTAACACATCAATGTCTATACACACACACTCCTATGATTAGTGTGGTGGTCTTTTAACATTGACCTCTATTTAGTTCTTAGTGTAACATGTTCATCTTTGGTAAGACAGAAGTTAATTCCAGAATAAACTCATTAACCTGTTCATTTTAATTCACTCCCACTGCTGTACTTATTCTGGGCTTGATCCTCCTCTCTTCAAAGTCAATATGAGCTTTGTCATTGAATTGAATGAGATCAAAACTGGGCCCTCTCTGTATCATGTTTAGTTTCACGGGTATAATCTTTGGGAAGGATATTTCAGCAGTGCTAATTAAAATGCCTGCTTCATGTACAGAAAAATGGATTAAGGATGTGTGAGTTATTTTCAGCTTTGTAACGATTAGCCCAAGCCTTACCCTTTCCCTGAACTGAACTCAAACCTTCTCGGTGTTCACTTAAGGAACAATGCAATAGAACTTAATAGAAAATTTTAATTTTTCAATACGTTTTTGAAGTAGTCTATAGAATTTAATAGAGATTATCTATCCCGATGCTATATAATTCAATTACATTGATTAAAAATGGATAGAACATACATAATTATCTCTCTAAATCTGTCCTACGGGGTTTTTAGAGTAATTTCTATAGAACTTAGCTTCTTTGGCCACCTAGCAAAAAAGCGGTTTTAAAAAGATTTGTTTGGAAGACCTTGTCAGTCACCAGCCCTCCAGCAAAAACCTGCTGTCTGTGCAGCTCCCTGCCCTTATCTTTAGGTGAGAATCCACTTCCTACAGGGCTGGTAACTTCCCTGCTGGGTTCTATGCCATTCCTCTCTGCACTTTTCCCTCTCCTTGGTCCCATTGTCTGGAGCATCTAATTTAGTCTCACTATGCTATATGACACCAATGAAAGATGTGCACTTCTGCATCGACTGAAACCCCAGAGTGCATGCAAAGATTTTACAGTAGTATAATAAAAATCCCTTTGCCTTTTTCTGGCCCAGCTGAAAGTAGGAAGCTGTGGAAATCAGTTTGCTAGCCTGAGAATTGTTTATCTAAACTAAGCCATGCAAACCTTTGGAAGTATTCACATCACTATTTGGGACAAAGGCTACATTAATACAAAAACTGATCAATTTCACCTCATTTTCTTGAAATTAACCTTTCGGTGTCTGAAAATGTTTGGATAAAGGAGCTCTTTCTTGTTCTTATTCCCTGCCAAACCACAAACAAATTACCTTACACTCTACAGCCTCCAACAGACATTCTATTCTTTTTCCTATGCCCCACTTTGAAAGCCCCATCCATTGTAAGCATTACAGTTCCCAGCAGCCACACAGGATGGAGGAAATTGTGAACATAAAAAGTTTTCACTGCAAAATGGGTGGGTAAAATGTAATAAATTTGCAGAGTGATGCAAAATTTCCATTATGGAACCCAAAAGGGATATTTGGCTTGTTTTAGATTTTGGTTTAGGATTAAAAACCTAGTTTCATCAAAACACTTTTTCAGGTTTGCTTTTGAATAGAACATAGGCCCAGTTTTGAGCAATGTATGGGCAAATTTTAACATAAACCAGATAATACTTAGTTGATTGAGCTGAATATCACTTTGAACTTGTAAGTCAGTTTGAACATGAAAGTGACATTTTGGGAGTATGAACTCAGGCAAATTGAAACTGAATAAAAGGTTTGCAAGCTATTGTCAACTGAAACTGCAGAATTTCAAACATCTGTATTTGGCATCTAAAGCAGAACTAGAGAAGTGCTTAAAATATTTTGACTTTTAAAATGTTTTCGTGTTGCATAAAAAGAATGACCACTACAAACAAGCAAATTATGAAATTAACAGATTATTTGTTAAAAGAACAAGGAGTACTTGTGGCATCTTAGGCCAGGTGGGTCGATCTATTGGGGATCAATTTATCACATCTAGTCTAATGGATCCCCAAGCTCTCTCCGGTCAATGCCAGTACTCCACCGCTGCAAGAGGTGCAGGTGGAGTCAATGGGGGAGCAGCAGCAGTCGACTCAGTGCCATGAAAATGCCATAGCAAGTTGACCTAAATACATCAACTTCAACCACGCTATTTCCATAGATGAAGTTATGTGTCTTAGGTCGATCCTCTCCCCCGCCACCATGCAGACCTGGGCTTAGAGACTAACAAATTTATTTGGGCATACACTTTGGGTCCTTCTAGCTTTCTAACCCACAAAAGCTTATGCCCAAATAAATTTGTTAGTCTCTAAGGTGCCACAGGTACTGCTGTTCTTTTTGCAAATACAGACAAACACAGCTACTGCTCTGAAGTGTATTTGTTGTAATATCTGGTATAATTGGAGGGGGAAGGAGAATGGCATGTAAAACCTTTAGGTCTGGATTTTCAAAAGCTCTCAGCATTGGTTAACTTAGCTGCCTTGGAAGTCAATGGAAGTTTTTACCTCTGACATCACTGGAAACAGTTAGACCAATGCTGAGGATTTTTGAAAATCTCACTTATGATTAAGGCTAAGATTTTGTCATGGTTATTTTTAGTAAAAGTCAAGGACAGGTCACAGGCAATAAACAAAAAATGATGAAAGCTGTGACCTGTCTGTGACTTTTGCTGCTGTGGCTCCATGGTTTCCCCCACCGCGGTCGTGGCTGGGAGCTGTGGGGTTCCCCTTCCCTACCCCTGGAGCTGGAAGCTGCGGATTGACTATGTTTCCCAAAGAGAAAATGGGACACCCCCAGCCGCTCATCCAAGACATCCCCTACCTCCCACTTCCTGCACGAGGCTGTCACCCTTCGCTGGACCCCTGAGGAAGACCCCTCAGAAATCTCACTCATTGCTGGAATCTTACAGGGGGGGCCTGTCGCCTGTCACTAGAACTCTGCCCGCTGGCTGCTAACTCCAGAGTCCTGCAGCCCCTGATGCTGATGCTGAGAATGTTACCAAGGTTTCTGGAAGTCACTGATTCCATGATTTCCATGACCTCTCTGACATAAATGTAGCCTTACTCATGATACATGAAGATATTTGTGTTCCAGTTATCACCGGGTACCTGCAAGAATCATATGGGACAATGGTAATTGCTCCATAGTTATGTCTGAAGTGTCTAATTTTCTATTCAAATGTCAATTTGTGATCCTAACCCCTACCCCTGTTTCCCCCAATATACTGTTCCCTATGAAATTTTGCATGCAGCATTCTATCACAAGGAAGTTTTCCTGCAAAGTTTGTTAAAAAGCCGAGCAGGACATTTAAAATGAGAAGAACTGATCCTCACGTTTAGCCAAGCTGTGCTCATTTTCTGCATCGTTTGCCAGCCCACCAATATTAAATGGTCCAAAAGGTGAATATCCTATTATCATTAACACTGAGATAAAGAATTCTCAGATTATGCATTCTCATTTGAGTTTTAAAAAGCGGGCTCTTCTGTTTTATTTCATTGATAAAGCTCTATAGTGAGAGGGGAATGTGTTCTGATTTTCTTCTTCATTCCTCTGGAGGGGATTTTGTTAGCCCAGCTTGGCACTAATATATTTTTTTTTCAGGACACCAAACCATTTCTAATTGTTTTCCTTTCCTGTCAAATTATTTTCCTGCTATTGCTCATTTCTGATATTGATACCTTGCTTCCCCTCTTCTGTCTAATGATGAATATGTCAAAGCAGACTACCTTTCAAAGCTACCCATGAATGAACTGGAGGATTCAGTGGCAGTCAATCTTTGAAACACTGAAATATAGAATTTCGGAGTAAAAATATAATGGCAATTGCCCAATTAAGAATGAAGCCAGCAGCAGTTGGTGTAAAGTAGGTTCTGTGCTGTGTGACAAAGAGAGTTGAGGCTTCACAATTTACCACCTTAATCACACCGTTTTTACTACTACTTTTCAGGCACTGCTTCTAACCTTATTTCTAGTTTAAAGAAGATTGACGTTGTTTCCCCAAAACCATGTTTATTAGGGTATTCATGTTTGTAACTATGGCCTTTCGATTTAGGAACATCCTACTTCTAGAATTATCACAGGACCTTTTTCTGTACTTCCCATGTTTAAATTAAATGTAAGAAGGAGAACTGTACTGCACTGTAGGCAAAGGGGCCTCTGGTTCTTCTAAAGTCTATGTGCTGTTACCATACATTCTGTCCCCAAAACTAGTGGTAATTTTGTAGTTTCATGTTTTTTGAACAATATAAAATGTGACTATAGTATTATTCTTATTTGTATTATAGTAATTGGAATTGGGGACCTGTTCCTCAAGGCACTGTAAAAACACAGTCCTTGCCACAGGAAAAAGTTGCAATTTTAGGCACTAGTCTTGCAGTCTGATTCATCTGGGAAAATCCATGCCCACCCTGAGCTGCACTGAAGTCAATAGCATGCTGCACAGGCGCAGTGGTTCACAATAGGGGGGACTGAAACTAAAGCGAGGCACTAGAAGTGAGTGTTCCAAATAACAGGTGGGAAGTGAGATGGGAAGGCAAGTATAAAAGTAATAAGATCATGTGGCTACTGGTACTTAGATTAGCTTTGTGCACAGCTTGATGGTTCCAGAACATTTGCAAGTTTTAGAAAATAAATAAATGAAATTCACTAGTCTCGGATGGCTATTCAGCCTAACTCACTCAAATGGATGTTTTTCTGGGAGGGTCACACCAGAATTGGGATCTTGAGTAGAATTTTGAAAGAGGGACCAGAGGCCTTACAGTTCAGTTCTAGCTTTATACCTATATGAGACAGTATGGAAGAAAGCATTGAGCTCATTTGTGAGAGAAGTGTACTTCCAAGTGCATCATTGGCAGAGTGGAGGGGCCAATGGATGATGCAATAAGAAACTAGTAGATAAGTATACACAGAGTTTAGAGAAAGGAGGAGGAGGAAAACCACAGCTCCCCTTTCTCCTCTGATAACAACAAAAGTAGAGCTGCTTCTCTTCCTCCTAGCATGGGGGAGAAGTGCCCCTCTGTAGTTCCCTTGTCTCTTTGGTTTGTGTAGCAAGAGAGGGCTTCTCTCCTTTTTTTTTCAATCTACTTTAACCATTGAGTATTTATATTATATGAAGGTAGTTAAATAGATAAAGTAAAAAATCTGCTGGCCCATCCTTCTGTGATTCTGCTACACTAGCAGACAGGAAGTGAGTGCAAACATGAAAGGTTAGGACCTTTCCAAACTTAACCAGTGTTTCAGAGAATGTAATTAAAAGCATCTATGTATTTTTCTCTGCATCAACTCATTGATGGCAAATTTTGAAGCAACATCTGGAATCCTCTCTGACACTGCAACCACTGAGTGCCACACAATAGGAAAGTTGATTGTAGGCGATAAAGCTTATCAGACACCAAACTGGGAAGATAGATGATGTCATAGTTGCCATTATGAAGGTTAATGCTATGACAGGATCTGTTCATGGGAGAACAGTGGCAGAAGGAAATGGAATCACCAGAAACATACATAACTTCAAATTTGTGCGTGGCTTAGTGTTGTGGCATGACATACTGTTTGAAATAA
This sequence comes from Dermatemys mawii, assembly GCA_007922305.1. Lineage (NCBI taxonomy): Eukaryota > Metazoa > Chordata > Testudines > Dermatemydidae > Dermatemys > Dermatemys mawii. Next base: position 77,410,976 of record ML677334.1, on the reverse strand, counting down.
ATGTTGTAAGCAAGAGACTCCAAGGTGTTGACCTTGATATATGATATATAATGAAACAACTGGACAAAGCAAAGTCATACCTACAGTCTTACCAGTCAGATGAGGAATTTCAAAATGTTCTGAAGAGTGCACAGAAGCTGGCAGAGGAACTTCACACTGAAGCTATATTCCCACCCATTCAGGAATACAGAGTCACTGAAGAAGACATTTTGATTATGAGGAACGGGATAACCCCATAAGAGACCCCAAACAACAATTCAAAGTTGGATTCTTTAACCAGGTGCTAGATTGTGCAGTTAGTTGAAGAACATTTCATACATCTCAAGGAACACAGCAGTATATTTGGGATGTTGTATGATATTCCAAAACTCCTCACTATATCTGAAGAAAACCTATACCAGCAATGGAGGGCACTAGAGATAGTGTTGACACATGATGACATGTGCGATATTGATTGTAGTCAGATGCGGCCCTGAAACATAAACTTTTGTATCAGAGGCCAAGCATGAGGCCTGAAGCCTGAACCAAAGTAAGCAAAGGTATTGCTAAGCAAAGTCAGGCTGTGAGCCAGAGGCAGGCCTTGATTGCAGAAGGTAGAAAAAAGGGCTGTTAGAAAGTATGCGCTAATGATATAAGTAGTAATAAGAGGAACTTGTAACAAGATGGCACCTGGACAACCCGATACATGGACACTTCACAGAGATAACAAGGAACAGCCAAGTGCATCCCAAAGACAGGGTCGAAAAAACAGCATAATGGATAGATTTGTTTGTTTGAACCAACACGATCAAAGGGGGAGACAGCACTCCTAATGAGGCAAGGGGCTGTACCTCAATACGTCAGTATTGATGAGTAATCTGTTCTGCACTGTATAAATGTAGGCCTCAGAGTCCACATTGTTGGCCAGCCGAGGAGAGCAGTGGACAAGTCTCGCCACTGACTAAGCTGTGCCCATTGTCAGGGAGCACATATGTACTAGCAGACCCATTGATATCTAATCTGGCTGAAGCTAGAGATTGTGTTTCATTCGACAATAAACCTGGCTGGGTGCCTTTGCACCTTACTAGAATCTGTGGTCTTTGGAGGTTCTCTCGGGGTTTGCTATGCCAGCTATCTGTGCAGAGCTAGGGCAGCACACAGAGGAAACATGCACGCAGCGGACTGATGATATCATTGAACAAGAGCAGAGCACCACACTGGTAGCTACTGACAACATCGATGTGAGTGATTTAGGTGATGTACTGAAAGCCCTTTCAGGATACATTTCAGCAGGATGAACTGCAAAGGCTGTTCTGGAATATATGTGCACAAATAAGATGACCACCATCTTTCCAAATGCTTTTATTGCTCTGTGCATACTTCTAACACTTCCTGTAACAGTTCCAAGTGGAGAACTCAGCTTCTCCAAGCTGAAGTTAATGAAAACATATCTACAGGAGAGGCTGGTCGGCCTTGCAACCATCTCAAAAGATCATGAGTTGACCCAGACTGTGGACCTTCAGGAAGCTGTTCAAATTTTTGCAACCAGGAAGGTGTGGAAAGCACCACTTTGATTATTCAAACAGATAAAAATGCCAGTGTTTATTATGCAGACAAGAAAAGTTACATTTGCTGTTCAGGCATTTGAAAGTTAAGTGTTACTGAAAAATTTTGGAAAAGGCATTTTAAGTTGTTAGTTCTCCTTTATTGGGGTAGGTAGCAGAGCAGTACCATGAGAGGAGTAGAACAGGAAGAAGGCAGAATTGAGACCTTTCAAAATTTTGGGCCAAGCGAGGGAGAATGGAGGCATCATTTGAGTGCCCCACCTAACGTGCCAAAATGTTGTTGGCCAGCCCTGAGCATTTGCCAGTGTAACACAAAAAAATATTACATTGTATAACAGAAATATTGCTTACCTCTGTCCTGTTAACAGCAGAAATGTGAGAATTGCCTGACTGGATTAAACTAATGGTCCATCAAGTCCAGTATCTCCTATAGTGATCAGTACCAGCTGCTTCAGAGAAAAAGTTAAAAACACTCATAATAGATAATTTTGTAACATCATGTCCCTGGTGCAATTTAAAGATTAGAACAATATTATTTATTAACATTATCGTTTTGGCTCTCAGGTTTTTTTGTCCCTACTATCCTCTATTTCACTGTCTTCTTTCTCACTGTTTTCTTTTTCTTACCTATTTTCTTGCACCTTTCTTTCACCATGCAACCCTCTTGCCTTTGCCTCTCTGGAATTTTTTCTTTCTTTCCTTCCATGTACTTTTTGTCATTACATTTTTTTTTCCTTTTCTGTTTTCTATTTTTCTTTACCTCACCTTTCCAGTCATACATTTTTCTAAATTGTCAACTTTTTTCAATTTTTCTTTCCTCTCCCTTTCTTTTTGCCCCTCTCCTGACAAAGTAATGAGTGCCCCCAGCTCCCACTGAAAGTCACTGAGGACTGAGGAAGCTCAGCACTTTCAGGGGTTGTTCAGCTGTATGAAGGCTCAGGCTCTTTGTTTCTGTTTCTTTTTGCTTCTGTATTTGTTATTCTACAGTCTGCCTGAGTGGCTCTTCCCCTTCCTATCCCTATGTCTCTTTTCCTACATTTGTGATTCTTCTCATTTCCCTCTGCAGTTCTTGTTTCACTTTTCTCCAATTCTCAATCTCTCTCTCTATATATACATATATATTTCTCGTACTTTTCTGAATCTCCATCTTCCACTATGGGCATGGCATTTCTTATGTAGGTTCTACCTTTTCCTCTCTAAGAGCTAGTTTACATTAGAAGTGCTACATCAGCTGTAGCGCATCTGGTGAAGCTGTTATATGCTGATGGGAGAGCACTCTCCCATCAGAATAATAAATCCACCTTAGTGAGAGGTAGTAGCTATGTCAGCAGGAGAAACTCTCCCACCGACACAGCACTGTCCACACCAGTGCTTAGGTTAGGGTGACCAGACAGCAAGTGTAAAAAATCGGGATGGGGTTGGAGGGTAATAGGCACCTATATAAGAAAAAGACCCAAAAATCAGGACTGTCCCTATAAAATCGGGACATCTGGTCACCTTAGTAGATCAGTGTAACTTACATTCACACCCCTGAGAAACATAAGCTACACTGATGTATGTGGTAGTGTAATCCTGGCCTCAATTATTTGGTACTGACCACTATAAAAGACAAGATCCTGAAGGAGATGTACCATTAGTCTCAAATACATGGCAGTATCTTTGCAATTCTATTTAATTGAAAGGACTGTAAAGACAACCCATTCTCACAGTACTTTCTTATATATATATATATATACTCACACACACTGACTTTTTTCAGACATGTATTTTATTGGACTTTTATCCAGAAATGTCACTGTTTTTGAAAATATGAATTAATTTAGCTTTACTATGATATTAGTAAATATTATTATCCCTATTTTATAGATGTGTACATAGCTGTGAGCTTGTGTTCTATACATTTAAATCAAAGAATTCTGCCTTCCTATATGTCTTTTGGGGTTGTTATAGTGCTGACAGTCACCTGATAGAGGTATTACAGTTCATCTTATAACCTTCATTTAACTGAACATATAGACAATTAAATCTTGGAGAAATGGTTGTTAATTCTGATGCATTCTTTTTAGACAATGGGCATAAAAATTGGAGCCTTCAATGTTGCCATCTTTTGTGATTTCATCAGAGGTCTCACCATACTGGATGTTATTTTGTAAAGCCCTACCTCTGGGAGTCACGGATTATGTGAGAATCTAAGCTTTCATTTTAAAATAAATTTAAGTTTCTACCTCTCATAGTTGTGGAGAAAATCTTGAAAACATGATCTGAGTGTATCTTAAAGGATGAAAATGCAGAAGGTAAATAAAAAGAACCAAACTTTATTATTTTTTAAATCTCTTTATTTTTAATCCAGTAACATTATTTTTGGGAACCTAACTCATAGGATATCAGGGTTGAAAGGAACTTCAGGAGATCATCTAGTCCAAACCCCTGCTCAAAGCAGGACCAATCCCCAACTGAATCATCCAACAGATTTTTGCCCCATACCTCTAAATGTCCCCTCTGGGACTGAGCTCCCAACCCTGGGTTTAACAGGCCAGTGCTCAAACCACTGAAACAATACATGATGAGGAAATGAGATACGTGTGAATAATAGATTCTTAATTTGCTGGAAATTCTGAAAAATAAAAAATTATTTTAAGTTGAACCAAAAATGAAATATTTGAATTTTTTTGGAAAATTGAAAATCATAAAATTGGTTTGAATTTGACCATTTGGAAACATTCTGGTTGTTTTAAAATACAGGATATTCTGAAGCTGTCATTTTGGACCAAAAAATTAAAATGTTTTGTTTTCAAAATGTCAAAATGAAATGTTTTGATTTTTTTCTGGAATTTCTTAGGATTTTTTTTTCCAAAACAATTTGGTGAAACAGACATGAAATTGTAAACAGTTTTGCTGTCACCAAATCAGAATTTTTCACCAAAAAAAGTTTCAGCTGAAACATGTTTTCAAGCTCAAGTGAAAATGGTCCAACGAACAGTTTCAAAGTATTTAAGCCTGTGGGAATCATGTGGCTTATTCTCCATACAATGCATGGAAAGATTAAGATTGTTTTTGTGCCATGCTGGCTGTGATGGAAATACTGGACACTTAGTTGTTGTTTTGAGGCTTTCATTTCAGCACCTACCTACACTGGTGATATGCATGTTAAACAAAATATCCACACTACCCACCTCTCCTGAACACCACAGATTCAAAGATAACAAATCCTGGGGCTGCTATGTAGTTATCATTTGTCTTTATTTAATTTTTCACTATAAAGGAAAAATATCAAAGACAAACTAAAGCCAAAGGACACTGTATTAAAATAGAGGGCCCCTGTAAAATAAAACCCCATGAAATAGGTAGAAAAGAAAAACCTTGTACTTCTTAGGTGTGTTCCCTATGGATTTCTTTTTTGAGTTCTTTGTTGTTGCAAGTTAAAATCAACTACTTGACCATTTTATCTAAGAATTTAAAATACATATCTAGATATCTTTAAGTAGGTTACCTGTGAACTAAAATAAAATATATATATATATTATCTATAGAAACATGACATTAAAAATATGGACTAAAGTTCAGATCTTGCAGGTCTGTGCTGCAGTCTTGTTATGAGTGTGAGGAAAAAAGGAACATGGATAAAAGAAATTGAGCAATGATTAAGAGAATGCATGGGTCCTGAGAGCCTCATATTTTGAAAAGTAAAAAAGGTGCTCATTTGATCAAAGAGATTAGGCTAGGCAAATGAAACTATCTCAAAGATTACATTTTGACATTAAAACTCTGTAACCTCTGGAAATAGGAAATAATGAGGCCTTGCAGTTCAGGTATCAAAAGTGGAAACTGAAAACATTTATTTAAAAAAAAGAGAGAGAGAGAGAGGCAATGATATGGAATTCACACAGATTAAAATATTGTACAATACTGAAGCTGTGATTTTTTTTATGTTTCTTTTCTGAAAAGAAAATGTTTGTGTGTGGGCAGGCGGGTGGGGGGGAATACACTTTTTGACTTTCCAATCTGTTGTCAGAATGCAAGTAAAATCTTCTGTTGTGATTCGTTATCAGATTCTTGAGAATCAGCCATCCAAATAACATTTTGACAGATCAGACACCTTTTTTTGTGGTCAGGCTTTTGGAAAGATCATTGAGGAACAATTATTTTGTACCAATGGCTGGAAAAATCATCAGAAATAACACACTTCAAATAGGAATATTTTGTTTGCTCTGCCATAATAATTTATCCCACGTTGTGCATACTGAGAAACCCCCACAAAATTGTCTGCTAAATGTTATATTTTCCAGGACCAGCAATTTCAGCTTACACAGCATTTGAGATGGAGAAATAAAATGTAACTGGATTGTCTAGACTGCTGTGTGCACAAGCCACTACTAAGACATTTGGCACTACAAAATGGCACAAAGTGGGTTGGAGATTTTGGAGTGAGGCCCTAATCCTTGCCCCATTAAAGTTAATGGAAATTTGCTATTCCTATTGATCTGAGCAAGAGCAGAGCTGGGCCCTGAATGTCATAAGGTTATCCATTTAGACTGATTTATGGTATACAGTTCTGGCCTGATTACTTCTGGAAGGTACGTACTAATCATTCTAGCCTATTTTGGGGTACAGTATATGGTCCTGTTCTGCTGCAGTCCATCACAATCTTACCAGATCATCTATACTATAGGTGGAAATTAGTAGCAAGTACTTCCTGGCTTTCAATCTCTTAACTATCAGCAATTTACACTGACATGGTGTCTAAAAGCAGAAAACATTAAAATACAAACATCCCAACTGTAGTTTCATTAGTTCATTCTTACTCTACATATAGACTTTTTAATATATTTATGAAGGAAACTGTACTACAGATCTGGGGAAGAGAAGACCATAAAATTAGAATTTTAAAATGATCAAGAGACCAGATTAAATTTCTTCCATTCCCTTTTCTTGCGTTAGTCTTTGTCACTGAAATACAAATGTCATGAATGTAAGAATAAAACATCTCAAGCATTAGGATTCTATGATAGCTCATTCACATGACAATGACTGCACTGAGAACAGAACATTTCACAGAATGTAACTATTCTTGTGGCAAAAATTATAATGACAGGGAGAAACGGTGCAAAATTAAACGGCTCTTGCATCTTCAGACAGTAATCTCACAAGTCTTCTTGTGTGCTGTATAATGTGTTATATTAGATGCAAAAAATAAAAGAAACATTATACACCTTGGGTCACAATTAAATTTAGCAGTTTAGCCCCAAAATGAGAAGACCACTCTTGACTCTCTAAGCTGTTGCCTCTAGATGCCACTGTAATCAATAGAAAGTATGCAAGAGGGCTTGAAGCATAAGGATAACAGCCATAAAACAAAATAAAGAAAATAACGCTCGTTCTGTTCGTTCCAGTTCTGGCATTAAGCTTCTGTGTGAGCTTGGGCAAGTCACTTCCCCTCCAACCCTTTGCCTATCTTTGTTTATTTAGGCTCATCCAGGTATGGGCAGTCTCTTACTCTGTGTTTATACAGTGCCTCAAACAACAAAGCCTGTAGCATGGTGAAGACCTGACCCTACAATAATAACAGTGGCTTTGGTAAGAACGTATGAGGTGCTTAGTGTCTCCTAGTACTGAATGCCCTTGACTCTCACAGAAGTTACTGTGACTTGATCAGTGAGAGTTGAGGGCACTGAGCACTATGCAAGATCAGGCCTAGATTCAGTACAGACGAGTCATATTACGCGGGGGTTCTGTTCAATGGTTAGCGCGTAAAGCAAAAACTGCATATAGTGAAACACTCATTGAGTTGAATGGCGGGCAAAATCACCAGCACTACAGATGAAGTTTTCAAATTGTTATTTTTCTTTTTTTCTTCTGTTTTTGCTGACTGCGCAAAGCTGAATTTGCGCATGTTAAATACACCTAAGATGCAACTTGCCTGTATGTGACAACAAAAGCACCCCATACTATCAGGTATTGATTTTTCTCTTAAATTAGGGTGAACTCTTGCCTTGTGACCAGAGTATAAGAGGGAGCTAAGTAATACTGTCCCAGTGATATAAGACAGCTATTGCTTTTCTTCTAGGTCTCTGGCTTTTCTTGATGTGGATTGTTTTTTAACCCTTGCCTACATGGTAGCTTCTCTCATGTTGACATTTTAGAGGTTGACACAGTATAAGGAGGATTTATGTATGTGCTTTTCTGCTTCTTCTCTGGGCTCCTATATGGGGCAAGCGGAGATGTTGATTTTAATGTGTGTGCACATTAACCTTTAATAGACTTACTGCTATTTGCCCGGGGATGAAGGAGCTATGCATGGTGCATCACCCCACCTCCAATCCATTTTGGCCCCCTCTAGATGTACGGCTATCTTGATTCAATGCCCCTCCCTGAGTCTGTTTTGATGAAGTAATGACTAAAATGAGTCAGACAAATTTCAATATTTTTTTCACTCTCTCTTGATTTTTTCCATAAGTGTTCTAAGTGCTTAGCTCTATTAATATTGTCTAATTAAACTGCAGATTGATGGTCTCTGAAGGTCTATTAATTAAGGATTTCTAACAGAGCTGCATTGCAGCATCTCCATCCATAACTTAAGGGGATGCTTGAGCCTTGTTTGAGAGACAGATAGGTGATATGTTTAGCTGAGCTGAAACTTGTCTTGTGAGCACAGAATTTTTTCATTATCCCTTGAAGTACTGGTAAAGGTGACAGTATAACAGTTCTCTTTTGTTCCAGTCTAAGAGTCAGTCATATTTCCATTACCTCTTATGGCTCTTTTTCAGCAGTTGGCTTTCATTTTTCACTTAAGAGAAACTGTCAAAGGGTTTAGTCCCAAAAACTAACTCACGTGTAAAAAATTAAAAAAAAACCTTCCAGTTTGATAGGGGAATATCAATTGTATTGTTTAAAAAATAATCCACCAGCCATCACCTTATCCTCTTTTGAATTTCTCCTTTAAAGCCTGTGTCTGCTGCTGCTATGCCTACATAGCATTACTGTCTGGCAATGGTTAGGCCAAGAAGAGAGTCTGCTTTTCTGTTGGGCTCTTCATTTTATTGTTACCTCACCATCCCAGCCAACCCCAAGCTATTTGTCTGTTTCATCCACTTATTCTGCAGTGTAGACATACTCTAGGTTTGACACCTAGAGTATGTCTACACTGCAGTTGGAGGTGTAATTGCAGCACATATAGACATACCTGAGCTAATTTTAACTTAGCTAGCACAAACATCAATAGCAGCATGGGCTTGTCACCTCAGCAAATTCCCAGGGTCCTGGGCTGAAGCCTGTTCTTTCACAGCTTCACTGCTAAACTAAAGCTAGCTTAGGTGTGTCTACACTGACTGCAGTTACTTGTCTGTACAGTGTCTAGATCCTTGTTTGGGGTTCATAGGTAGTACCATAATATAAGTAATAAATAACAACAATAATAGCCCTTTGAAGAGAATTTTTTTAAATTGGTATTTTGTAGACCCTACTTTTTTGTGCTCGACTCTTACAGAGCCCGTAAGAGCATATTCGTGTGGTATAGCAGTTGGAGACACAGGACCATGCACAGGTGGTACAATGATTTCATACTAGCTCTGGGTGTCCTTATATCCCTGATAGGGTACTACCAAGGCTTACCCTTCCCAAAGCTGCTCCTGGAACCTCACTTTTAAAGGTAGTCCTGTAGTGCACTAGGGAGTCCATGGAACAGTTAAAGTCTCCCCAGACTGCATTCACTTTTTAAAGGATCAACTGCTGGATCCAAGGGTTATAATGCATCGATTCCCTCCTCACTTACAGATCTCTAGACTCACAGAGGGCCCACAGCAGGATACAGAGAAGTCAGAGAGAGCTCCTTGAGACAGGTGACCCATTCCCCCATTACACACACAGGAAGGGAGAGATCCATGTGCCATGGGGTCAGAAAACAAGGCAGACTCTTATTGGCATATACTCCTTATTACACAGAACAGGGGAAATCAGTGCTTGCCAAATGGAAAAGAACAAGATTCCTAGGAAAATACATTTAATTTACCAGGCTATAAGAGTTTATTATAATCCGTGCAAAGGAGTGTGTGTCTGTGTGTGTAATAAAACTGTGAAAAAAGATATAGCTGTGTCCTTTTCAGCTTTAATTCTTTTGCAGTGTTAGGTTAGTTTTGGATCTGTCACTACACACACAAAGAAATTGCTTATTTCCAAATTTCACTATTCATTCTGACATCTCACATTCTGTTACATAGGAGTTCTTAGTGCTTTGAATTTCCTTGTGTAACCTTTAGTCTCTCTCTATATATATGGCAAGCAAGTTTTTTCTCAGTTTAATTTTCTTTCTGTTGAGTATATAAGTTATATTTATCCCAAAGCTTTATCCTTTCACTTCCAATGCTAATCTTTGGCCTTCCTCTCTTGAGAGAAGCTATACTCCATTACTTGATTTGGTTTATCCTTTCATTGTTAAATTCTTTGGCTTCTGGTAAATTACTAACATCTTAAAAATCTGCTATTTTAATTCCTTCACTCACCAAAGGACAACATTACTAATCTACGCCAACCTGGTTTTAATTAAGACAAATGCAAAACCATTTGCCATTCAGCTTCAGAAATCTCTTAACTATCAGACTGAGAATGAATCAGTCAGGCTTATTGAACTGTAAATTATTAGGGCAGGGACTGTGGCTTCCTTTGTACAGTGCCTAGCATATTGTGGGTTCTTCAAGAGACAATCAATCAATAATAATAGCACATAAATTGTTCTACACAAAGTTAGAAACTAAAATGAATGTCTCATATGATATTCAAATGCTTTTCCGGCAGCTTGTGAAATGATCAATTGCTGATACTTTTCTTCACCAAATTTTTTTCACTAAATTATACTCCTGCAAAAGTTCTTTCTGGCATTGCTTTAGACTGGTTTCATTTCATGTATAATTTCAGTATCCATAAATGTAATTATGTCTTGCTGTGTAATCAGGTACTTCAGGGACTAGAGCCACTATAGGCTTAGATATAAGCATATCACAGACAGGCAGATATCACATGTAGACTAAAGGCTCAGTTCTGCTCTCTGGTACACGTGTATATTTGAAGTAACTACACAGAAGCCAATGGAATTACACCAGTGTAAGTGAGGAGAGAATCAAGCCTGTGATCTGTCCAACCTTATCTATGTAGATGTCATGTAGACCGTTTTCTGCATTTCAAGAAAAAATGTATGGTCTCTCTCCAATGTACCTGTTTGTCTGATTTGTTTATTGGACAGTCACAACATTTTTTAAAAATTTGAATCCAGATAAGAGATAATATTCCTTTTGATTTGACCTCAACCCTAGTCCTTCAAGTATCTTCCATCACTTTAAATGTTGGCAGTTCTCAGATAGCATCAGTCCCAGTGGTGAAAACTATGGTGTTATGTTTGACTCTACTCTGTCTCTTCTGATCCATGTAAATATTAAACTGTCTTGTTTTCCTTTGAGAGAGATACTACAGCTTAAATCAGTAGTATCTGTTGCGGACGTTCAGGTGTTAGTTTTGGCTCTTAACGGGATGTGTTGGGCATGTATGTGTGTAACTCTCTAATTATGAAATTATGTCAGGCATCTTCTCCACATGGGTGAACTTGATCTGTAAATTTCCCTGAACTCATATTAGCTATCCATAAAATGTCATATTGATTTTTAAATTCCATTTGTACCTGTCATACTGTCCATTGCCTGGATGCTAGTGGCTTTAGGGTCAACTGTTATCTTCTATTCCACTTCACTTATTTGTTTATGTAGTAACAGTAACCCCTTGTTCAGCTGTATTAGAGCCCACTATATCTAGGATTCAGTGAATTTGCTTCAACTATGTTCAGGCTCCACTTCATGAAATTTGAAGCAATTATATTTCACTGGTAAATATGTTAGTGGAAAGTGAATTTCATGGTCATGTGTGAGTTTTCTTGGAAATTATTTTTTTAATTAGCATACTAGCATTTGTGTCAGAAGTGTTTTGTGCACACTCATCCAGTCAAGGTGCATATATGGCATAAATTCATGGATTGCAAGGCCAAAAGGGACCAGTGTGATCATATTGGCTGACCTCCTGTATAACACAGGCCATAGGACTTCCCTGAATTAACTTCTGTTTAAACTAGAGAATACCTTTTAGCGTGTGTGTTTGTATGTGTGTATGGACATCATATGACTCATCTGACCAGTCACAACCAATAATACATAGAATACTAATAGTACATAGAATACATTTTTTAAAGATACTTTTCAATGGATAAAATCAAGAGAATCATGTTTGGCTCATGGAATGTCCATGAACAGGTTAGGTTCAGTGAATATGTTGTTCTTTGTGAATTATTTACTCAGATCTAGAAGGGATAATGTTTTTACTCATGTGCAGATCTCTGAGCCTAAATAGAAAGTGTGCTAAGTATGTACCCAGTCTTTCAGTCCTTTCACAAGCAATTCTTCCATTGAAGTCAATGAGAATTTTGCCCAAGTAAGGTCTGCAGGAATGAGATCCTGTACAACTCATTCTGGGTTAAACTTGGAAAACCTTGATTCCTGGCACTGTCCCCTTGCACTGTCACTTCCTTTTCAGTAAATAAAAACAGTGTGGAGATTTGATGACAGCAATGCCAAGTTGAAAATGTAATGTCGCCATCACTTGAAATAAAAAACAGACATAGCAAGTAAATATTCTGGCATTGCAATGTTAAAATTAAATCCCACTTCAAATAGAAATCTTTAATTGGGAAGCATCCCAAGAACAAAGACCTCACTTTCCAGCTAACCCCACTATTATGCTAATTGGTATGGCCCCCATACAAGTTTTGGGTGGATCTGAAGTAAGTAGTTGTTATTCTGACCTGACTTTCCAACCACACTCTATTTTGCTAAATTGCATTTCGAAAGTGGAAAGTGGGCTGATGTGCTGCAAGTGTTACTAATTTTATTGAATCACTTTTTTCCTTTTAAACAGAAGATCAAAACCCCAAACCACTTTCTATATTTAACTTATGTATTTCCATAAACAAAATTAGACATTTGAATATCTGCCTTCTTAAGATTAGGTGTTCCTGAAAGGGAGCCATGTTTCTCTACAGTTATTATGGACCACAATACTAAATTATGCATATTTTTAAAAGTATGTGTAAAAGCACTCCACAACTATATAATTTAGCTGGTCTGGGATTTTTATTTTTAATCTACAGGGATGATTTTTACTGATTACAGAGGTAAAGATTAAACATCCATTTGGACTTGAAGCAGGGCAATCAAGAAGCCATATGGACCTTAAGGAGGTTAATGAGCCTATGGTCCCTGAAATCAAGTATTGAAGAACTTCAAAAAAAGGTGCTGGCCCTAAATTCTGTACAATAAAATCAACTGAATAGTTCTGCTATGTATTCAATCAGAATCTTGGTGGCTTTTGCGCCCATAACAGACAACAAATAATTCATGCATCTTTAGTTATTAAATATATGAAACAAACAAAAACCCCAATGACATTTTCCTTACCTTCGCTGCTTATTGGATTGTCATTTATTTTCCATCTTAATGTCTTTCTCTCCAGATTCCAGTTTCTTTTATTTTTTCCCCTCTTTCAAATGCTTTTGTCTTTTGCGTCTGTCTTTCTTTTAAAATTAAAAATTCTGTTTTTGCTTCATTTGATCATCTTTCAACTTCTGTATCTCTCGTTCCCATTCCTTTCCTGTCTTGCTGCTTCATTCCTTTTTTTCTTTTCTGAATCTCCTCTTTGTTCCCTCTCTACCTCTCTCCCACCACTCTTATTTCTCCTCTCTCCCTGCTCATCTTTCTCTCTGTCTCACTCTCTCCTTCCCTTTCCTCTTGTTTTTTCAGTTGTGGAAGCTGACCAAACATCAGCTGAACTATTCAAGGAACAAGTTATTTCCCCAAATTTTTGTATTTAAAATACTTCACAAATAAGAGTCTTTATGGGAATTTTACCAGCAGAAGGAATTTGTCATCCTGGGTTGTTGTCCCAGGGGTCTGTTGGGACTCTTACATGGTCTTCGTATTTAGGTGCCTAAATTTAGACTTAAATGCTTATATTTTGGTGTCTGGATTTGAAAATTTTGGGCTGCATTCTTGAGTTCAAGAGTAGAGTAAGAAGTCTCAGAAGTGACCTCTTTCCTAGGATCCATGAATTCACTATTGAAAGGAAATGAACTTCCCTTAGGGAAGCTTGCAAAGAACTGATAGATCAGCTCTTTTGGATGTACTGTAATAATATTATTCAGAATCAGAGTCCTATTGTGCTGGGTACTGCATTTATAAGAAGACATTCATCGCATAGCACTTTACAGATGTAGGGTATAACCCTGCAAACTCAATGTACACACAACCCACATTTAAATCAACTGGAATTCCATATTCAGAGGGCTTGTGGGGTCAGGCTTTGCTCACAAAGAAAATGCAGCCACCTCTGAAGTGGATTGTGGTAGTTCATTAACAATGCACAACAAAACACTCTTCTACCTTTTAGGGCAGGAATTTCACAATTATCACTACTAAAGTATCTGAATATGTTCACTATGGCTTCAATCCTTTAACCTGACACCAAAGTAAGGTTAATCCAGAGAAGTTGGAATGGTAACTTTTTGACTTAGCAGAACAACAAATCTTCATGATCTTTCATAGAAAGGTCCTCATCACACTAATGAGGCTTGTCTGAGGCAATCTCCTGCTTCTGAAAATAAATCCCACATTGCAGAAAGTATTTTTCATCATAATTTGTCTATATTCAGTGTATTTTCTTTCAGGAACCCTTCCGTGGTATTGTTTTTCTTCTGGTATCCTCTGTATCAGTGGACTCATCAATAATCAAAATGATTATTTTTTGAATTTCACTTCTTCAAGGACACTGCTGCTCAACCATTCCATTATGAAAAAAAAATGGTGTCTGACAACTGGAATGCATGGATTTTCCTTCACTATCTTCACCTTTCATGGTGTCCAGAAAAATAGGGTTTCGGTACCTCCTAGAAAGCACAGATCATACTCTGCTTTAGCACCAGCAAATGGCTTCTTATGTTTCCTTAGTATGTGGCAAATTTCTTAAGAAGCTTTGCGGACAGTCAGTGGTTCCTTCATTTGCGGCTAAAACATTTGTTGCTTTTGCAATTTACAGTGATTGCTTAAGAATGGAATGGTTTGTTTTTAGAAGGCTACTTTGAGTTCAGTGGGTTCTGTGCACGGTTAGCTACACTGCCTTAATTTTGTGGTGGTGGTGGTGTGGATGGTCCAGATTGTGCTTCCTGGAGACGTTGCTGTGTTCTTACAAATCACACATGTGGCAGGAAGCCTGCTTTTAGTTTATATCATATTTTAAGTAATCCCTCTCTCTCTAGTTTTATTAGACCAAAAGCCAATTCCTGGCTTCTGCTCCAGGTGCTGTGTGCCACTCTGGTGGCAAAAGACAGCTGAAAAGCAAGCATATCTTCTCCCTGCGGATTGTCTGACCAATCTCCAGTAACACAGGGTAGACGTAGTGGCTCCTTATGCCACCTCATTACGGTGCCTGGGGAATGTGGAGATTGGCTGGGATACCAATGTGTCCTGTTATTCCTCACCTACCAGAAAAGCTCCTGGAAGGGTCATCAGCTGTGGGGCAATGCTGGGGACAGCCCAACCACACAAAGACCAAGGGAGTACAAATGTGGCTCAAACTACCTTTGCCTCTGTTTCTTAGTCATCTGCCAAGTGCAGGTCAGCCAAAGCAAAGAATTTGCTCCTTCTTTAAAAAAAACAAAAAACAAAAACAAACCATTGTATCAACCCTCTTTAAAAAGCAAAACAGTCTGATATGAAACACCCAAGACAGAGAAATGGCCAAACAGGGTCAGCTCAGAAAAGGCTGCTGAGCCTGGACCCACAAAAAGTACCTGGGTATTTGGGAGCCTCACCCACCAGGAAATGCTAGTGCATTATTTACTGCTTCCAGTGCCACCAACCATCTTCACTGAGGGGAGTGATTAAAGTGGAGGGCCCCAGAGCTGAAAGCATAAATCTGCAAGCATATGTCTACACAGCCTATGACAGCCTGCAGAAGAGAACCTCCCAGCTCGGGTTGACTGATTTTGGCTTTTGGGGCTTGGGCTAGCACTCTAAAACAAGCTGCAGAGACAGCACTTTGAAGTTGTGGCTCAGGCTGGAGCTTGTTCTCTGAAGCCTACGGAACAGGGTGGGGTTCCATAGTCTCAACCACATTCCCTATAGCCCCTCACTCTAACAGCTGTCATTGTGAATGGAGGTAGGGTATATGGAGAAAGATTGCACAGTGACCCTTGGGCATTGCAGTAGAGAGGTCCCAGTTAGTATGGCCTTGCAGGGCCTGAATTTGTCAGAAGCAGCTCTGTCTCCAAATCAGATGAAAATACTAGTTCTCCCCTGGTACCAAAATAACACCGTATGCCACATAATCTAACCAGAGAGGAAGGTAAAAAGGGTATTTGAAAATCCCCTGGCATGTTAGTTGAGATCTGCCAGATAAGCACTCAAACACATTAGCTCCCAGTGTCTAAGTTACAACAGAATTAATTTATCACTATCCTGCAGCTCAGCTGAAAGTTTTCTGAAAGGCCATATATATAAACTACCTCATTCTGCTAGGGTCATGCAGTGTAACAAATGCCACAAACCTGGAAATTCTTCAGGTAGGTGTGCCCTTGATGAGGCACTCCTAGGTTGTGCAGGAAGAGAGTTCTCTCTGGGGAACCCCCCTTTTTTTTTAAAAAAAGGGGCATGGGTGTGTACATGACTCCAGATAATGTCTGGACTATAGAACCCAACTTGGAACCTCCTTTAGAGATACGTTTCTGGGAAAGATGTTTCAGAGATACTAAGATGTACAGAAAAAGTGATTCCTCTGGTTAAGAGAGAGCTAAGCTCCAGCATACCTCAGGAACTGTGTATATGGAAGAGTCACAGAGTGATAGTTCTAAAGCTCCCGATATGAGATAAATAAAGGCTCTAACCTCCAAAGCTGTTAAGGTGCAATAGTGCTGTGTACCTTGCCTCACTTTCAGAGCCTCTGTGGGTCATTCATGTGGTGTTTAGCCACTTACATTACTTTTAATTAATAGAGTTTACACCTGGTGCTTATAGAGATTTGAACTCCCAGAGAAGTTAATTTGATTTTTATCACTTATTTTAATTTTAAACAGTTTTTGTATGGAATTTCCTATGTTAACAGAGAATTAAGGTTAAGCACTTGGAAATAAATATCGAAGTTAAGGTCACATGTGGAACTTTGTACATATGTATTATGACACAGTCTTTAATTTCATACTATTTTGAATTTGATACACTATAGTATCAGTTTTTCCATCATTTAAATTCACATGTGTAGCGTCATGTAGTTCTGTGATATTCTGTGTATACCACACTAATGACATCCATAAAGCCTTCTTTATTAAAAATACACAGTAACTCATACACTGTATACTACAAATGAAGTAGCAGTATATTAAATATTAAAATTAGCAGCTAAATTAGTTATGCATTTAGATGCTATTCAGTGATGAGGCAGTTAAGGGAAACTGTGCTTTTGACTGAAAAGGAAATGTATCGTATATGGGTACTAGATAGATTAAAATATATAGCTCGGAGATAAGAGAATTTGCTGTATACAAAGGTTACATCAATAAAGCTATACAGAACCATTCTGAAGATAGTTCAGTATACAATATTTTTTTAAAAATTACAAGATGGTTCTAAGATGGTAGAAAAATGGTGTGCTATATTTATTTGAGAAATACTAAGTTATCATGTAATTAAAGACTGCATTTTAACTCAGATCACAGATTTCTTGAGCATTAAATTAAAGTAAACAATATTTAAAAGGGAAAAGTTAGGAAAGAACTTCTCTTCTGAATTTCATCTGTAAACTTCCGATGGAGAGTCGCCCTCAAATATTCTGTTGAGGTTCTATAGAATGGAGGTTTTCTCAAAATATTTCATTAGTATCTTATGTACCCTTTTACCTTTAAAATTTGTATTAAATGCCAGATGTAGTAAAAGCCACCTTCTCTCTATCAGTAGGAACAGCTGTGTGAGGTAGCATTAGTTTTCAGTGCCCCAATGTTTTGCAGGATTTTTGGTGACTCTAGTGCTCATAATAGATTACATATTAACAGCTATGTAGACTAAATTTCACTCTATTTTACCGCAGAAGAGATATAATAGGAGAGATATAAAAAAAAAGTAGGGCCAGTGTATGCTTCACATTCCCTCTTGCATGCAGCCTTCCCAGCCACTAAACCTCCACATCACTAACGTGCCTGATCTATATTCTAGAAGGATTACATTGGGGGATGAAAAGATACTTTTGTCTCCCTGTCTTGTTGATCTGTAACTGCTTTCCTGATACTGCTTAACTAGTGCCACTTATGTTCATGGTGCTTTTGTGATGTGAACCATTGTGGATAGTTCTCTGAAAACATTCGCTCAACATGAAGCTACAATCAAAAAAGCTAAAAGAATGTTAGGACCCATTAGGAAAGTGCTAGATAATAAAACAGAACATATCCTAATGCCACTATATAAATCTATGGTGTGCCCACACCTTGAATACTGCATGCAGTTCTGGTTGCCCCATCTCAAAAAAGAGATATTAGAATTGGAAAAGATATGGAGAAGGGTAACAAAAATGATTTGGGATATAAAACAGCTTGCATACAAGGAGAGATTAAAAATACTGGGGCTGTTCATCTTAGAAAAAAGATGACTAAATGAGGGCAGGAGTGTGATAGAGGTCTATTAAATCATGAATGGTTTGGAGAAAGTGAATTAAAAAGCATTATTTACCCCTTCACATAACACAAGAACCAGAGGTCACATTAAAATTAATAGGCAGCAAGTTTAAAACAAACAAAAGAATTGCTGTATCACACTGTGGAACTTATTGCCAGGGGATGTTGTGAAAGCCAAAAGTATAACTATGACCAAAAGAGAATTAGGTAAGTTCATGGAGGATAGTTCCTTTCCTGGCTATTACCCAAGATGGTCAGGGATGTAACTCCAAGCTCTGGATGTCCCTGAACCTCTGACTCCCAGATGCTGGGATTGGATGACAGGGGATGGATCGCTTGGTAATTGCCCTGTTTTGTTCACTTCCTCTGAAGCACTGTCTGAAGAAGGATACTGGGCTAGATGGACCATTGGTCTGACGCAGTATGGCCAGTGTTATGTTCTTAAGTGAAATGTAGATAACTTTGAAATTAATTTTTTTGACGAATTCCTTCAGATAAACGTCTATTACTAGCTATGAGATAAGCAGTATCAGGAAAGACATGTTGCCTAACTAGTGCCACTTATGTTCATGGTGCTTTTGTGATGTGAACCATTATGGATAGTTCTCTAATGTATCACCAATTTTTAAAATGGTTCCAGAGGTAAGTCTAACTTCAGTGTCAGGCAAATTGGTTGAAACTATAGTAAAGAACCAAATTATTGAACACTTAGATAATCTGCTGCTTCTTCCCCCGCTGAGTTGTCTGCTAAAATACAAATTATTTGGTTCCAGATCCATCTTGTGTAGATGTATGAACATTAGCCATATGAATGTCAATCTCCTCCCCAACCCTGATAGTGTGAGCTTTGCGTCCGCCTCTTGTTAGCTTGATGGGTCTGTTTGTGCAATATGTATATACATTCTCATTGTCTTTCAAAGTACAGTACTATGCAAGTAACTCTCAGGAAGGGAAACCGCATTCCTTTTCCGGGGTTGGCTGGCAAACACATTTTAAGAATTATAATTTCAGTTTTGGTCCATAACATTTCATCAGTTGCTTGTACCTATATTGTGTAATGATATTAATCACTAGTAAGTCATGAATTTTTCATGGACACCCTGCACAATGTTTATCAGATACATTTCATTCCCTTCAAGAATTGGGGTACATTTGAATTGTTTAAGACAGCTTCAGTTCATTACCAGATATCTGCCTTGGGCTGTTCTTAATGTCACAGTGCCAGCTTTACTCTATCTAAGGATTCCCTTGTGCTGCGGGAATCCTCAGGTGCCTGCTTGAGGCAGCTCTGTGTCCTTTGCACCACTGCAACTGAGTAAAGGCAGCTGAGAGTCATAGCTCTGCCTGTACTTTTTCTAACTTAAACAGTTTACAATTACGTTGCAACCTTCTAAGGCCCATTTTCTAGTAAAATAGTCGTTTTTAATTGCTTGGGGTAGGCTTGGTGTGACATCATGCCCAATGACATGCTGTTGGCATATGGCAGCTGACTAAAATGGGAAGAAGAGATTCAAAGGCCTGTTAACATTAACGCCTCTTTGCTGCTTGCTGCTCTAGGAATGCAGTAGAAGCAGAGACATATGTAGTTTATAGAAGAATTGAATATATTCCAGATGTTAACCATGCAACCAAGTCTTGTATATACAAAAAGGGTTTTCCCAATGCCTATATTTAATTTCCACATGAAAATATGGGCTTTCTAAAGCCCTTCCCACTATATGTCTGCATAAATCAAAGATTTTTTTCATAATGAATCACACATTTGGAAAACAACCCCCACCGGTGTGAGCACTTATTTATTTTTTATTTTTAAACATGTACTCATTAATGAGAAAGAAAGCTTAAATGTTGGTTTAAACCAAAAGCACTCTAAAAATCTGAGCTAACGCTGTTACTCCACTCTTAAATTGTGCCAAAGTGCTTAGATCATACTGGCACATCAGAACAGCATGGGGTTTATTTGGTAATGGATCCAGACCCAACAATCATCACAGGTCAGTGACCTGATCAGAACTGGGATTTGGACCAGGATGGAGACAATCTGTTTTGTGACTATATATAAGCTATATACTTAGGGAACTGCTATTCACCCATCAGTGTGCGGTGACTTTAAGTGAATAAATTCTGTTACCATTAACTATAGTTAGAATTTTGCAATTTTATAGTGCAAATTTAACCATGATGAAACTTCCATTGACTTCAATGACAACTCACCTACTAACAACAGGGTTGAATTTGGCAAATGGAGACTAAATAAAAAATCATGTTCTTTTGTATTTATATGTATAAATAAAAAAATGTATTTATTTTAAATATTTATACACACTATGTGACCTATGCATCCAGTCCAAACTAACTGATGTAGCTCACATTTAAAATATCCAATATTTGCAATAAACTACTCATGTACAGTCTATAGTCCCGAAATGATAATTGGTGGAATAATGCTAAATGAGAACAAACTCAAGAGCATTATTAACTGCTTGCAATGAATTTTGGGAAGAGAAACAGAGAAGAAAATCATCAAATTATTCACTGAAAATTATTTGTTCATCTCTTCTTATTATTAGAGTGATACAATATACATGCTTCCCAATGAGTAGTAGGAACTTTATTTTTAAAAATTAATGCATATGCTTAGTACCAAGTTTGAAAATGTTAAAAACTTGGGACCCAATTGTCCTCTCCATGGAAAAAAAATGTGTGTGGGAGTAAATGAGAAGAGTAAAGAGGAAATCTTTGTGACATTCTGCTCATGGAACTGTGTCTCCAGTTGTTTTATCGGGGATGAATAAGCCACAAACCAGTCCCCAGCTGTATATATCATGGCCAGAGTTATCAGTGTGGGTCAACAGCCAGGCACATAGAGACTCTGTGGCACTCACTATCTCTCTCCTCTCAGCTCCTGGTCAATGAATCTCTAATCGAACTATGTGTAAAGGGATTTCATTCTCAGCCTGCAGCTGCTCCTGGGGCTGTGTTTTCTTACTTGTAGAATCAACACAGCATGGGTTGGGGTAGGGTATGATACACATGTCCCTTTCAGTCCACCCAGTACCCATACAATAGGGTGAATGATGCTGCTGAGAGCATGGATATTCTATATTATTTCTGTGAATATTATACATTCCTTAGTTTACCTGCTCAATTTCCTACTGCTCCGTACTCTGACTGAAAGGGTTAAGTCAGACCTGAGCTATGGTCTAGAATGTATGAAGGATGTACAGATAATGACTTGCGATAAACGCTATCACCATATTCAAAAGACAATATACATGTGAAATCCTTGAAAGCATCAATCCCCTCCCTTGCACCATGGGAGCCTCCTAAGCAAAATCAGGGGGGAGGAAGTCCCCTCGTGAGAAGCATGAATCATTCTCCACAGATCAAGGGCAAATGAAGAGCCTAGGAGGGGGAAGGATAAAGGGAAGATCTGGGGGGGAAAAAGACCTTTGAATTGGATAAAAGGTCAACTCTTGTCACACAGGGAAAAGAAGGACTCTGGGAGATCCTGACAGAGAGTCAGGAGTAGGAACTTCAGTTGCATGGGCTAACCCAGCCCAAGACTGAAGGCTTTCTGGGCTAATCAGGGCTACTAAACTATGGAAAGAAAAGCTAAAAGGTTAGGTAAGAATAATGAATATAGGCCTGCTTTGTTATTTTAATCCTTGTCTCTAATTACTGTATTCTTGTAGACTAATAAATGACACTGTTTTGAAAAGGCTGAACTGTCTCACTGCATACGTTTGCTGGCTACAAGAGAGAAGCCTCCTGCAGGGACCCAAGCCATACTGGCTCTGCTGAAGGAGCCATGGTGTGGAACAGGAGTGCTGAAGCCCGGGGACCCAATCTGAGAGTGGCAGAGTCATGGGACTCCCTGGGAGTGAAGTGAAGGCCTGGGGCCTATCATTAGGAAGGGTACACTGTGAAGATACTGCAGAGGAGTACAAAGCATAGCAAGCTCTGTGATCTGTGGCAGCTGCACAGAGGATCTGGCATATTATCAGGCCCTTGGTTATTTCGGGAAGTTTTGGAGTAATTAAAGTCCCTAAAGGCTACACGCTGGAGTGAAAATCAATTTGGCTAGGATGGGCAGGCTGGAAGGTGGTTTCTTTCAGGGATATTCAGGAAAAATGCTCTATGTTCACCAGGCCCTCTGCCTGTGTAGCACCCCCAGCCTCCTCCTGGCTATTAGAATTTATTTTTAAATACAAACAACCACCAGTTCAAGGTGAGGAGTCAGAGCCTGCAGCATTTGTATGAAAGCACATTGAGCACAAACTAAAGAAAGCATACAAGAGTTAACCCATATTTGTAAAACAAAGAGGAAAAAGCCTTGTGATTTGTGAACCTTCACCAGCAACAAAATTCCAAGTCTGTAGAGCACGGAAAACTGAGAGTATGAGAGCCAAAGGCTTTCACTTTAAATGTAGGGTTTGACAGGAGACCAACAGGATAGGACTTCAGGGAATGACTACGCAAATAGTTAGATAGGAGGTCTGTGAAGTAAGTGGGACTAAATTGGTGCATCGCTTTGAAGGTCAGCAATGCAATTTTATATGTAATACTAGATTTAATGGGTATCCATGGCAGAGCCCAAACTACAAGTGTGATGTGCTGAGAAAACTTAATACCAACATAAGTAAAAGCTCTGGCTGCAGCACTATGCACTGAGAGGAACTGAAACAGAAGTCCCTTTGAAAAACACCAAAGCAAAATTAGATTCAATTGCGGCAAGGTGCTTTAGGTAAATCTAGAAAGATAGTATGTTATCAGTCTTCAGGGTCCACTGGTATTTAAAATAGGGGATAAAATCCCCTATTTTATCCCCTATTTTAAAAGGTAATTGAATATAGAATTCTTTTTAATAGTAGTTACCAAAGTGAATGTTTTTTGTCCTCTTTGCTTTTAATTCCCAAGTACAAGAATGTGTTTATATTCACTAAAAGTATGCCAGGAGATTTCAGTTTGCAACATTCACCTCATTGTAATAAGTACATTCTTTCAGAAGACGTTTTTTTATCTTAGAAACTGAAATGCTTGTAGAAACTGCCATTTTGTCCCCATTGACTGTGCATAAAAAGTATATCCCAGCTACCAGGACTCAAGTTCTGTTATTCTGAAATCTGAATAATGGCAGTAATCATAACAAAATGAATATCTGTTCATGTCCCAATGGATTTCTTTCCTGTGTCAGTTCTTCCTCTGATGAGATGATTTTGTGTCTATATATAAATAAATACATCTGCCTGAGATCCCATCTTTCCTGTCATTGACATTACTGATAATAATGTATTTGTCCTTCAAACCCATGCAAATAGCATCCTCAGGCTCCAGATATTTAATACTGGCTACTCTGATTATTTGCTTTAAAACATAAATTAAATTATTACCATCTCCCTCCATTTTCACATCCTTTATAAATTCCTGGCAGAAAAAAAGAGACGATAGATTAAGAGATACTTGAATCACTTTGCTACCTTGTAATTAGCACATGAGAAAAGAACTCATTGAAAACAATAATTCTTCCGTCATTTGTCTTTATTTTATTTTTGCTTTCAAGCCAACATATTTTCTCTGTGATTTCATTAGCAGCCATTTTGTAAATGAGCTTCTAGCTTGTAAGAACCAACTTCAAGTATTGTAACAAATTAAGATTTTACACATTTTGTATGACTCAGTGTAGTTTCTTCTTGCAAGGTACCTGTGCTGTAGCCCTCCCAGTCTGTAAAGCATCCTCTTTGCACCAACATATCACTATGGGCCAGACTCCGAATAAGGGAGGGAAAGGACACAAGATGTCTCTTCCTAATTGCACCCCAATACAAGAGCACCATACCAGAGCCCTTATGTTCAGGGAAATTGAAGACTCCTCAGGGCTCATGCCCCTGATAGAACCTGCCTCTGCAAAGTGGGGTGGGAAAGCATGGAAAGGAGAAAAGGCCATGACCACAGTATCTTCACACAGAGCAGGAACTTCATGCTCTTCAAGAGTGGTGCAGCAGCTGTGTTTCCAAGCACTTTTGTAGAAACCTGGGAATAATGCCTCCTGAGATTCCTTGGACACGTAACACTAACATTTAGGCAGTTGTGGCTAAATGCTGTTATCCAGCTATAACATTCTAAAGCTAGAGCACTTGGAGGCTGCCTGAGTTGCTGTGCCCCCCTTCTGTCCCCCAGCCTGTGGGCTCAATGCAGGCAGGAAGCCACTCAGGGCAAGCTGTTTTCAACTGAGCAACCCTCCCAGTGGGACTTTCTTTAGTAGTATTCCCTGTACAGGGTCCATCACTTCCAGACTTTCTGCTGGTCTTGATCAGTTGTTCTGTTCAAATCTGGGCTGCTCTGATGTTTATTTTTTTCTCTAAGGGTATGTCTACTCTGGGGTATGTCCTGGTTTGGGTAGATAGATTTGTGGTAGCTCTGCTTGAGGTAGTGTGGTAAAAATAGCAGTTGCAGCACAGGTGACATCTCAGGCCAGACATCCAAGTCCAAGGCAACCCGACTCCCAGGATCTGAACTCCAGTGCTTAGCCTGAACTGCTGCCCATGCTGCAATGGCCATACTGCTATTTTTAGCAACACCAAGTGCAAGTCTCTCTACCCAGGCTGGGAAACAAACTCCCATCTGTTCTGTAGGCTTACTCCATAAGTTTTGACTTGCGTTTTCTAGATCAAATCTCATTTTATCTCCTTACTGTACTCCAATCCTCTCTAGGTCTCTTTGGATTACTTCATTTTCATGATGGATAAAGAATATGACAGAAAATAATGTGATGTCTTTATATGAACTGATGGTCAACTCTTATTTTTGTCACCCTCTTTGAAAATAGACAGAGTGGAAATAGAAGTGATCCAGAGACTGGTGACAAAAAATGATGAGAGTCTTGGAAATACTCCCATGTGAAGACAGACTGAAATGATGAGAATAATTTAGCATAGAGGGGAAATGAATAAAAGAGGACACAATGTTTATGAAATAATGGATGGTACAGTAAGGTATTGACAAGGTAAATTAGATATTTACCTTTCTCATGTAAAATAAAGAAAATAAAAGAAAGTAAAACAAAAAAGTTCTGAAGAATTCTGTATGCCTTGAAAGTTTTTCTCTTTCACCAACAGAATTTGGTCCAGGAAGAAATATTACATCACCTATCTTGTCTCTCTAAATAGAAAGGAGCCATTCAGCGGAAATGAATTGGTCCAATAAAAATATATTAGAGGAAATTTTCCCCATGGGTTGGTTACATAATTATCCATTGTGGGATTTCTTGGCATTTCTGCTGGAGCATCTGGTACTGGTCAATATTAGAAACAGGATACTGGGCTGCCAGTCTGACCTGGTGACTTCTTGGCTAGGTATGAAGGGATGAAATCCAGATCACTGCCACTGTGTGATCATTAAATAGGAGCTGGGACTCTCACTAGGCTCCCAGGTTGTGAATTTATGTGACCAATGGTGGTACGTGCATTTTGTATACATTTAGATCTAATTGCTGTCCAGCCAGCCTTTCCTTTGTGTAGTTTGAGGGATTTACAGTTTTAGTATCTGTTTCAGTTCAATGCAGCCAGCTTCTCCAGTGATTCACTTTGAAGATAATTACTAAAGGTGATATTTTCTGGTTAATCAAATCAAACAATCAGAGTTGCCTGGATGGTTTTGGGTCTGTTGTTTTGTTGGAGGAGTTAGAGGAGAGTTGCGGGGAGGCTGTCCCTCTCTGTTCCTGTCCACACTCCAGATCCTGTTCTTTTCCTCTTCTCTGCCTCTTGACCCTTTGCATTCAAACAAGTGAAGCTGCTTTCTTCCTCTCCATGCTGTGTAGGCTGTAGTAGGGACAGTATAGACAGCCCACCAGATGGAGTATCCTTGCTCTTAGTGATGCTGCCTGGCAACACACTAGCCCACAGCAGTAGGAGGAGCAATTGCAGGGAATGTTCTACTCAGCCCTTTAGCCTGGGATACAATGTGTTCAGTTACTTGGCTTGGATTGGATTGGCTCTGATAATATGCCATATAGACTGAAACTGGTTGAAAGATGGGCAAAGATAAAGTAAAAAGCAATGTATCAAATTGAAAGACGTGTCCAAGGAGATGCTATATGCACCAGTGTTAAATGCAGCTTGGTTTGATACTCTTTCAGCATATCAGTACATTTGCAGATGATACTAACTTGGGAGGTGTTTCAAACCCAGCTGAGGATAAAGGAATTATTCCTTTATTCAGGATAAAGGAATAATAGAAAATGACCAAATCAATTGGAAATATGGACAGGAAGTAACAGCATGAGAGAGTGCCTTGGCAAATGAAAGTCTATGACACAGATATTCAGTTAAAAAAAGTCATTAAAGGTCCATTTAGGACTTCACAGGGGAGGAGGCAAGAAGCCGCCTCCACTTTGCATCCAACACAGGGGCCAGTCACCATCACTGACCTAGGGGTTGCTCCATCCCTGCAGTTCTTGGATTCATCACCCCAAAGGAGGCAGGGAGGGATATGGAAGCCATGGCTGTATCCCTTCCTCCACAGTTGTATGGTGCACACTCAAAGAAGCAAGCTGCACTGCCTGCTGGACTTCATTTTTCCAGGCTCTATTTTTTCCATCCTATAGGATGATTCAACCTGCCAACTCCCCTTACACAACCTGCTGACTCCCCTGTCCTTCAGGGGACCTTGAGAAGGACAGTGCTCCCCTGAAGGACAATCCCTATCCTAGCTCCATTGTCAGTGTATTGTTCTTCAGGTCTCCATAGAAAATAGTGTACGTTCTATTTTATATGGGAGCTACCTCCTCAGTGTGCAAGTTACTCCTTTAGACTCCCTTATATATTACTTGAACAGATTTAAGTAGATCTATGAGGTATAAAGGAGTGTAAAGTCTAACTTACGACACCATAAACATCCTTTCTGAATCTGCCCTGATGCATTGAATGACTGCTATTAGCGGAGGAAGAATACTTTCTTACCTACTTGCAATTACATAAGTAGATGGGACCCCATCTGGTTTATCTTGAATGAGCTGCTGAAGTAGGTCTTTGCATTTTATATTTTGGCAAGAGTCTCTCAAGCTATCACCAAGTGATTAAAGTGCATGTGCATACTGTGTACTTCAGATAATGTGGACATCTCTTGATGTTCTCCGCCAGGCAAAGTCAACCTGAGCAGATTAAAACAATAGGCAAGCAATGGATGGAAGTAACCTCAGAAAATCTGTATGCTTTTGTTTAAAATATATTGCCATCAGCGTTCATCACTAGGAAACCACATGGGAGACCCTGTGATGGGATTAATCAGATATTCCAGTTGTTTTTGAATGATCTTAGCTCTGATACTGCAAAGCCAGAGGAATTCTTCCTCAGTCTAGTACACTCACTTATGCTGTCAATCCTTGACCCAGAGCACATTCTGTATAAGCACAACCAAATCTTGGACAAACCAGAATGACAGAAGGGGCCTAATTTCAGGTTCCGGGTTTATGTGGGAAAACTGTATTTCTGACCTGCCAACTCAGCAGCTCTCCCATGTTCCTAGGTTCTGAGACCTGAGCAGTAGCTAGGGAAACACTGGAGTTTCCATAGCAACTACTCTTAAATTCCTATGCCAAGCATCTGTAGCCTACAGCTCTGTGGAGCTGGCAGCAGCAAGGAGCTGCTCTGTAGATGGGAAGAGAGAGGGTATAATCCCTGGGCACAGACAGGAGATAGTGTAGGCCTGCTATCCACTCCAAGATGATAATGGAGGGAGAAGCAGGCAACTATTTTGAAAATGCCTATTTTGAAAATGCTAATCCAGATAAGGATAATATGGGACTTTCAAGGACGAGGAGAACTGGCTTGTGTTAGGACAAAGGATCATTGAACTTGGTGGGGACTCACAGTATAAGCATCTGAATTTTCAGATTGTTACCCAATCTAAATTGTAATGCGTTTGTACATTTTCTGTCCTGTGGGTTCTTATCAACACTTTTAACTATGCTGGGGTCTTTTTACTGTGGGCCTCCTCTGCAAAAATGCATATAAAACAATGTAGTAATCTGGTAGTAGCACAGAAAAAATACATAGACAGGCGTATATCAAACCATCATGAACACAGGAAAAACTACATATACACACAGTAAACTAGGACTAACATGGGAAAAATGCACATAACTGGATTTTTTATTCCTGCATATTCATATCTGCATTTCTGCTATGTTGAAGATGATTTACCATGTATACATGCAGCATCTATGACTATATGTAGGTAGAGTTGGCCATGTTATTTATTGTGATAATTTACTGAATAATTTTTGGCTTATTACTTTGAATGAATTAATTTCAAATGTATTTGGCCAAAGGAAATAGATGGTTGAGCATATCATTTATTCAATGGATATTGAGACTAATTATTTAAGATGAATAGTCTTTCACTATTGGACCAGCCGTATAGATATGCACTTTTATTGCATGTATGTTACTTTATGGGTATTTTTTGCTGTAATAGGCTGTTTTGTTTTATGCACCTATGACCTTGCCATTGTGGACCCAAACCAAACAAACTTCCTCATTCTGGGTCAGGTCCTCAGTTGATGCAAGTTACTAAAGCTCCATTGAGTTGGCACTATACCACTTAACACCATATGGGGATCTGACCCTATATCTGTAATTATTAACCAGGGATAACTGTTTGCTTTAATTTTTTTCATTATATAGTAATTTATATAATGTTGAGATTGCATTTTTACTCAAAAGTGAAATGCCTACCTCCCAAGGGAGGGATATGAAGTCTCGCTTAATAATACAGGCCATGAAGTGCACTGAGTTGTTAACACCGATGGAAGAGATGAGACTATATGTAAAGGCAATGGTTTTTAACCAGGGGTATGCAGAGGTCTTCCATGGGGTACCTCCACTCACTCATCTAGATATTTGCCTAGTTCTACAACAGGCTACATAAAAAGCACTAGCTAAGTCAGTGCAGACTGAAATTTTATACAAACAATGATTGGTTTATCTTGCTCTATGTACTGTACGCTGAAATGTAAGTATAATGTTTATATTCCAATTGATTTATTTTTTATATATTGTGACAAAGCTCCAAGTCTGTACTTGTGGGTCCTGCGCTTTCTGGCAGATTTAGGGGCCTCAGAAACTCATCTAGGCCCCAGAGTGACCTCCCTTTCTGAGTATAATTGGCAAGAGTCACCACCTAGTGAGTTGCCTTCATCACAGGCCAGTATGGAAGATGGAAAAAAAAGGGGGGAGCCCGGGCCCGCCCTCTACTCCGGGCTCCAGCCCAGGGACCCTAATAGTATCAGCTAAGATGGCTGACCTTTTAGGCACAGAACACAATACAATTCCCTGGGCTACTTTCCCACAGCAGTCCCTGCTTCTTCAAACTCCACTTCACCCTTACCTCAGGGCCTCCTTCCTTCCGTATGATATGTTGTCCACCACTCAGTCTCACCAACAGCATAACTTCCTTCCACAGCTCCTGACACCCACACCCACCTGACTAACTGGGAGGTTTTTATCTGGTTTCAGCCAGTCCCTGATTGGCTTCAGGTGTCCCAATTAGGCTAGCTGTTTCTACTCCTTTCTAGAAGGTTCTTAATTGGCCCCAGGTGTCTTGATTGGCCTGGAGTAGCCTTTGTTTGGCTATCCAGGGAACAAGGACCTGCACATCCTGAGACTAATATACCTGCCTTCCAGCACTCTCCTATATCCTTCTGGTCTGACTCCGTCACAATATATATATATATATTTCGGTAACAGTGTGCTGTGACATTTTTGTATTTTTATGTCTGATTTTATAAGCAAGTACTTTTTAAGTGAGGTGAAATTTGGGGGTACACAAGACAAATCAGACTGCTGAAAGGGATACAGTAGTCTGGAAAGGTTGAGAGCCACTGTCTCAAGGTGACAGGTTCCACTCTATGCATCTGATGAAGTGGGTTCTAGTCCATGAAAGCTTATGCCCAAATAAATTGGTTAGTCTCTAAGATGCCACAAGTATGCCTTGTTCTTTTTGTCCCAAGGTATTGTCCTTTTGTCAAGCGTGCATTCCCTCAGCAGTTACAGTAGATTGAAACCGGAGGGAGAGCTCTCACCATATGAGCTAAGGAGGAGGAGGGAGAAAAAATCCATTATATTTTTTATTGTTTTCATTACAGAAGATACTATATGCAGAATAGTGGCATTTTTTAGAAAATTGGCTATTTCATGCTTGCCATGTCTGCTGCAGCATTAGGCTTCTATGCAGTGGGAGACAACCCTCCATGGAGAATGTTCAGTTTGTGTTGTTCTGTTTCCAGCATTCACCTGTAAAAGCCTTCAACTAAATCACAGTGCTATTTATTCTTTGGTGTATAATGTTTTATCTGAGGTTTTTTTGCATTGTTTGGTAGACAGTATAAATAGAGGATGTGCCTAAATGCTGCAAAGTTTGGCATCCTGGAAAAAAAAACCCACCATAAAGAACTGCACAGCGTGCTGGAGAGAAAGTTTTATATTGTTGTCATAAGTGTGAAGTAGCCTAGAATTAGCGTTTACCTGTAAGGGGTTAAGCTAAAGGTAACCTGAGAGGTGGACAACTGACCAATGAAAAATTCCTCAGGAGACAAAGGATTTTAAGTTTCAGTTTCTCTCTGGGTCGCTCTCTGTTCACCTGGGCTATGGGATGAACACAGCTATGTCTTTCACTGTAACTATAGATTCTATGAAGTACTGTAGTCAGTAAGTTTACCTTCTTTTTATCACTTGGAGGGTTCTCAGTGGTGAGTGTTGGCTGGGTGCTTCTTGATATTGTAAGCTTCAGCAGAGATATCAACAGTGGGAGAAAGTTGCCTCGGGGGAGAGGTTTGGTTTCTAAATCCTTTTGTTGATTATAGTAGATGCTGTTCTATTAATGGTTATAAAAGATTTATTCCTTTCTTCTTTTCTTTTATTAAAATCTTTCTTTTAAGACTCTAACTGCTTGTTTTCCATTGTGTAAGATCCTGGTTTTGAATCGGGCATGTCTCGCAGGAGCAGGCGAGGTTTTTTTTTTTCTCTCAAGCTTCCCAGGGAAGGAAAAAGTTTGGGTGGTTAGTGGAAAGGGGAAAAAGGTTCCCAAACTACCCTAAATTGAGTTTGGTGGTGGCAGCAGTTAGTTCCAGACACAGAAAAAGTTGTGTTCTGGGGAAAAACATTTTAACCCAAGCTGGTAAAATAAGCTTGGGGGGGTATTTCTTTTTTCATGTGGGTCCCCACATCTGTACCCTAGAGTTCAGAGTGGGGAGGCAATCCTAACAATTGTGGATTGTGGAAATTTTAGTTCAGAATGTGGCAGGGCAGTGGTGGAAAGGACTCAGCTAGCAACAAATCTTCAGGGAGTCATGTTTTGCCGTCCATCATGGAGCCACCTGCTTTGGGGCCAAAATCACAAAGCCAACCAGCCCTGGTGCCAGTGTTTTAAAAAAGAATTTCCCAGACCTTGCATTTATTTATGTATTTATTTTAAAAAGAGCAGTTTGTCAAACATTTCGAGTTGACAGATGAGTCATGTTGTTGCAATGCAGGTAAACATTGCCATGAGTGACACCGACTGTGTCACTATGTGTGGCATTAGGCAGAGAATTTGAGAAGACAGGTTCATGAAAAAAATATGAATGTTGTCAGACAGCCCTGCATTTTTCATTATTAAAATCTTGAGTGAATTTAGTGCTCATGAAAGTGAGGGCTAAGCTTCTCCACACATCTCTTTCAATACATCTCAGTTCTGACCTGCAGCTACTCTGCTATTCTAGTTATGGGCCTTGGGCAGACACTGCTCACCATGGCACATTGTGGTAGTTTTGTGAAATAGATAATGGAAGTCTCAGATGAGACCCTCAAACTCATTTTCACTTGTGTCCCAACAATGATTTAATCTCAGGTCCTCAGCAACAATGGGCCAGTACTAACAGAGTATAATGAACCGACTAGCAGCATGTGTACTCTGGTTGGAATCAGAACTGTTCAGTTGTGTGCCACAGACTTGACAGTGCAAGCACCTAAAAAATGCTAACTATGGTTATTTGAGAGTGTTGCTTCTGTCTATTAATACTTATGAGATGTGCCTCCTGAAGCCACTGTGCTTAAGGAATCTTCAGGAAACTGATGTCTTGAGCCTCTCACAGCACTGCATCTTTGGAACAAAGGTAGAGCCATGTGACTCAAACTTTCCCAAAATGGCAGATGTGTGTGCTGACCTCCAAGTAGTAATCCTGCAGGTTTTCTATGTGGGACGCATGCCTGTGAGGTAATTGTTGCTGCCTTAACCCTGGAAGAGTGATCGCTAAGACACTGAGGTACTGACACGCTGGCTAATGCATTATATGTCTTGATATAGAGTTTAATTCACTTAGGCAAGCAGAATGGAAGTATTATTCCCTTTTCACTGAATGCCATAGGCTACAAAAAGTCTAAGTGCTGGGGGTCCATTGAAATAAACACTCAAAGGCCTACCGACATGTAGGGTATTGATTATAGTTTCTCAAGAATGAGAATGGGGTTTTGAGAAGAGTTTCTTTCACTCTTCTTCAGATGTAACTGCCATTAAAAATTTTCACAGCATTCTCATAATTTTTTCCTTACCATTTGCAATTCTGAAGTCTGATAATGGGCTCCCAAAGTGCAGGAGTCCACTTGCTGACCAGGTTCTTACTACAGTGGAACACCTTCCATAGCTATGGTGCCTCCCTGAAAAGTCACCATAGGAAGTCACCAATCTAGCCTACCTCTGAAACCTTCACAGTTGGGTGGAGAGTTCAGGGCTCATAGTCCTCTCCTTCCTTCCCACATCCCGGAGGAGGAGCTTTCAGGGGCAGAGGTTGCTTCAGGCTCATCTCTAGCAAAGCCCACAATATGGCTAGAAGATGAGAAGGAATAGATCAGCAATAGAGCACTTTTAAATTGTAATAAAAATATACCAATAATTTTATTTTTGTCCTCCCTTGTACTACATCTAAGGCAACAATATTATTTCAACCTTTGCTTATTTGTAGTTGCTTTTTAACATACACAAAATAAAATTCTGCACAGAACATAAAGAAGATATTGTATCTCATTAATTTTCTGTCCATTATGAGAAATTCTGTCCATTATGCTTTTAAGTGAAAGAAACCAATTGTCCTTGTAAGTCTCCCATTGCTTGGCTAGAGTCCACTATTTGCAGGAGGTGATGGTCATAACGATTTATTGTTAGTTTGAGTGGAGTTACACTGCTTTGCAATTCTGAGAGCTCCATTAGAAAATTGTGAGGTGGCATTAAAATTTTAACAGGCAATGCCTTGTTTGCATTTTGTCCCACTTAGCATCAGATTGTCAGAGATTTGTAAAGAAAACTTATATTTTCATAAACCACTTTTACAAAAGCTAAAATTCCAAGGACTAAAGAACACACAAGAAAAATGATAAAAATGATTAAAAAGAATCAAACCCCATTCATTTTTTATATTTATTATTATTTTTATTATATTGCTACACTCAGCATTTACCAAATTAAGGCTGTTTTTCTTTTCTTCAATGGTTGTTAAGGTTGACCCCTGTCAGCACAGAACACTAAAACTGTCCTAGTTCTAGTTAGATTTTGTGAGTGTAAATATAATCAGATTCTCAGAAACCATAAATTGTGTTTATACATCACTATTGAACATTCTTGTACTTTCAATACATTGTTTTCCAGTGTATCAAAATGTCTAGGGACAATTTGCTTTCTTTATTTGATTATTTTGGCTTTCAGCACACTCTTTTGTTTACATACCATAAAAATATATGTTCTTTCCACATTGAGTCTGTGTGGGCAGATTTAATATCTACATAATTTTAGAGTGTTTTCTTACAAAAGGACCATAAATGGATCTTTAACTCTGCAGAACCCCTGATAAAAATGTCTCTCACTAACACCAATAGGGATAGAAGGTGTGTGTTGACTTTGAAATTTGCTTTTACAAGTGCAAGTCCTCAGGGCAAAATAAACAATATTATTCCAGATTAAAAAAATATATGCAGAGCTGATAAGAAAATTGTGATGTGAGAAGAAAGCTTTGCTTTAGCAAACTAGGTGTATGTTAGTATGTTTTTTCTTATTTCTAAGTTTTGCAGTACCAAAATGCATGTTTAAATTATTGCATTTGACAAAGGAAAGACAAGGAAAAATGGTGCAGCATCTTTAATTTATCAGTTTACATGAGATGCAGGCAATTGCCTGTGGGTACCAGATTGTGATTTTTCTACTCAAGTACATTCTCATGTTTTACTGATGAGCTATATGCTAGACCCTTGTGTTCTGTATAGTAAGAGTTTCAGGGAACATCCTCTTCAATTGCTCTATCTCTTGTTTTGTTTTGTCACTAAACTCACTTATACTACAGAGGCATTGAGTATAAAAGAAACTACTTTAATTCAATAGCATATCAAGGAGCCAGATTTTCTAATAGTAATAATACAGCTATTTATGTGTAATGCCTTCCTTTGCACCAAAAGTGATTTGACCATTGAGACAATATTCTGTCATACTTCACATGAGATACACAGTTTTCTGAATTAGTGCTATATTAACTATAAAACATACAGATGAATATGTGTGAACATATCCATATGTTCTGTGTAGTAAATTACAGGAGCAAATGTGTTGTGTTTTGTCACAGTCACAATAGAGGTTAAATACACACTTTAAAAACACATACACACACACACATTCATGTCTTTTTTCTCAGCCAATTTTATACACACACACATACGGACGTATGTATATAT
Source organism: Dermatemys mawii (assembly GCA_007922305.1). NCBI lineage: Eukaryota > Metazoa > Chordata > Testudines > Dermatemydidae > Dermatemys > Dermatemys mawii. The sequence goes on along the minus strand of ML677334.1, from coordinate 77,375,940 downwards.
GTGGTCATATACTTATAACTCTAGATATAGATATGAAATCATGTGTCCATGTGTGTGTGTGTATAAAATTGCCAGAGAAAAAATAAAGTTCTTCCCTTTTCCAAAGACGTGAATAAAATGAGAATAAGAAAAGAAAATAAGTTGATCACCTAAGGAAACTGAAAATTCACACTTGCTGTATCCTGAACCATTAGAACTGCAAGTGAAATGGGATTAGAGGTCTGGAATGAATCTAAAATGGAAGGATTAAATGGTTCCCAAGTACAGGAAACATTATTTGGAAAATTAAAACAACATATTACATCCACTGTCAGTTTATCAATCAAGCCATCCCTGGTTCCATTTGATAGGCTTGGTTATCAGAAATCTCTCTGAAATGAGTAGAGGGATTTAAGCTTGCAGTGTTAAGTTCAAACTGCTATTAAATGGCCAAAGCCTGCTGAAAATGAATTTTGATGAACCATATGGAAACATAATGATAAATATTTGTTTAAGTCAAAAACTCCGTGTCTGCTGGACATGAACTTTGTGATGCTTTCTGACAATTTGACAGATGAGAAGTGGTGAGGAAAAATGGGGCTTTCAGGAAGGACATGTATGATATTTGCCCTGCAAATAACAGTTCCATTCCCTACTTTATATTTCAGGTGCAAATAAATGCGGAAGCCTGAAAATCCTTTTTTTATGATTAGGATCTGATTTTTTTATTCTAATTTCATCCACACTGGTGTATGCCAGAAAAAAATTGCTGTTGGGAACAAAGAAACTAAGATCAGAGCCTGAAACCCTCTTTAGTTTCAATGTCATTATCATTGGGAGGATTTTTTCCTTTTTTTTTTTTTAGAAATATGGTTTATCATTGTAGGAGAATTGCCATCGACAAGGCTGGTAATTAGCTGCATATTATTTTCAGCATAGTTCACATCCACACATCACAGGACAGAAAATGGGAGCCTTAGACAAACAGAATCCTTGTAGAAGATCATTAGGAATCCTACTGTGACATGCCACGTGCAAACTCATTGATTAAAATTAGTCATCTGCATTGTTCTATATTTTAGACTGCAGGAGGTATTAACTTATTTCACAAAACCACAATGGTTACACATTTATGGTCAGAGAAACATTCTGCATTCTCAGATGATACCAAAGATGACATTTTAATATGTACTCATTACAGAGTCTTGTTTGCAACACTGCTTAGGGTTTCATCAAAGTCTAGGTAGGAAAACTATTTTCTGAGGGCTTTGTAACTGAGCTGTAAACATGTACTCTCAGTGAAATACAACACTGCATACAAAGTATTATCTTGGGCTCAGATAATAATAATTCAGACAAAATAATTTGTGATGATGGGATGTACCAGTGAAGTGAATATATCATATTCCTGATTTTTGTGTATATTCATACAGTGCAGACCCAAGAGTTATTAAGCCCATTGTGTTCTATGTAGTAAATTACAGGAGCAAATGTGTTTTGTTTGTCACAGTCACAATAGAGGTCAAATATGCACTTTAAAAACATACGTACAGATCTTACAGATCAAAGAGTAAATGTTCCTTTTTTGATGGCTATTTGATCTCCTTCATGTCCTTATGCAAAGTTTGTTTTGTGTTTTGTTAATGTCATTGTTTCTGAAAATGAAATAGGTCATTTTCCCCAGTACAAGTTGGCATATCTCAAGAATTCCTGGCTCATATTCCCTGAGGATATAAATTGGGGCAGATTCATTTATTTTAACTGAGCAGAGACAATTTACTCTAGCAGACAATTTAGCCCATTGTGTGAAATCTCACACTGTCTCCTGACAAATTACTCGGTAATCTGAGCAAATATTTGGGTCTGCACTATACGGACAGCATATGTACACAATCCAAGACAAAATTTGTCCTTGCCAGGGGATGGGAGGGAAACTCCAAAATGCACAGGTTAAAAAGAATGTGATTATTATTTTCTAGAAAGTTGTCAACATTTTAATGTTATTACAACATAAAGGCTCTTTATTTAACAGATTTTTATATATTTTAAGGAATTATTCTTATGTATTTTCATTCCTATGTGAACAAAAATCTGCAATCTGATGTATTCATTTCAAGAGTACCTAACATGACATTGGGGAAGAAGAAATTTAAGGGTAGCAAATAGCTCAGGAGAGTGGTAATGGCCTAGGTTGTTGGTTCAAATCTAATACAGATTGGTAGCACATGCGATTATTGTCATCTAATGGCTTTTTGGTGATGTGTATGAAATAATTTTTTGTTCTCAGTGTAGTTTCTTACATACAGGTGCCCATATCACAGCTGAGCTGGTGGCAGCCTCAGTAGCAAGACCAAGGTCTGACCAGCCCTGGAGATTGACCTGCTTTCCTGTACCAGGGCAGGACTGAAGTACATTGGCAGGACACTGTAGGAAAATCTTCATTGCTATTACCGATCTTGTACCTGTTCTGGAAATAAAACATATTTTACTCTTCATGCTCTCCAACAGAAATCTTTCATGAGCATGTATTGCTTCTTATTTACTAAACAACAAAGATGAGATACCTGTCTTAGCAATCATATGAAAAAGAAGTATAGGAATTCACAAGACGGTATGTAAGAAATACCTGCTTATATGTCTGATTTTATTTAATGATTAGGATGCGTTTATTAGTTGAACTTAAGTACATTAAAAGAGACTAATTCCCATAGCAGCTTGCAAATCTTTCATGCAAACTATGCAGTGATGATGATAATGATGTTGATGCAGCTTCTAATATCCAAAAGGAGAGATTCACAATTCACTGATGGAAAATATCAGTTTTCCCTCTGTACTTGCCATTTGCATTAGCATTGAAGGGAAAGTCTGTCTAACTCAGCTAGGTCTGCTAGTCAGAGATTCACCTTGAGCAGACTGTTGTTCATATCATGTATTACATTGCCCTGTCCTCTGCCATATCATTTGAGTATGCTAGCTCAATATGAATGGGCAACTCAGTGGCCTCTTGGTGCTTAGATATGGTTTTGCCAGCTCAGAGTTTGCACAATATTGAGGAACAATATTGAGTTCCTGTACAGATCTTGCTTCTGCAAAGGATTGCTAAGTAAAAGGTTATTTGTACTGCCACATCCTATGCCAAAATCTCCTCCAATTTAAATTCATGAGCAGAATCCTTTGGACAAATGCTACATATTAATCAGAAAAAAATCATACTAAGTCATGTACAGAATTGTACATTTTCATGTATGCTGCTCATCAATTTAGAAAAATGAGAGTTAAAAAATCATATTATTTATGGACCCTCTAAGGACAACCACACTACAAAAGGACTGATGTGTCTATATAATAAACACAAATATGTGCGCTTAAGGCACTAACTGGCAATTATGTATAGTTATGGGTATTTACATTTCCAGAAAGGAAATATAATTATTAGGAAAGTTACATTTTTTAATGCTTGCCTTGTACTTTTAGACAATTTAGCAGAGAACCAGGAAATTTTTATCAGTGTAGGTATGTTTATAAATGTTTGCCCTAAGTATCTGGCAGGCAACAGCACTTCTACAGAGGATTATCTGGATCTGAATTACACATGATACTAATTACTAAGTAGTAAAGCCAGTAAAGGAAAAAGAAAGCCAAAGAGAAAATCTACCATATTTTTTCTACTACAGGTGATAGATATGATTTGTATTATGATTATTTTACATTATTCATAGGACACTATAAATGTTATAGGTGTGTATAATATATACATGTAATATACTATATACCGTATAGATGTAAAGAGTTTGAGAACATTTGGTTTTAATTCCTACATATTTTTATTGGGAAAAGATAAATCACAAGAGGGATGAAAACAAAAAGAAAATAAAGGGAAGGAAAAGAGGAAAGGCTATTAGAAGCAATAATAGAAAAAGGAAAGAGACTAATATTGTTAATAAATGAAGGATTAAGAGATTCACACAAAAGGAGACTTTAATATATGACAGAGAAAAAAGAAACTGAAGCACTTTTAAATTTAATAGACAGTTCATAAATTAGAGAATCTGTCATGTAGTATTAAAAATCACACTTAGTATTTTGCTGAGTAATATATTATTAATATATGTTATGATATGTGATGCACTATGGTGCTAATAATTTATATTTGTGTAGACTTCTAAGTCTAGATTCTAGCATTAGTAAGCCTTATAGTTTTCTCAGGCTTTCCTGCCTTTAAGTTTCATCTAGTGATCAGATATTTCCCTTGTATAAAATATCTTTTGAGGTCATGACTATATTGGTGAATTCACTGATTTATTAAAGAGGAGTGTAATTTGTAGAACCTGAAGAACATTATAAAGTTCCAAGTACTTAAAGATAAAACATTTTATCTTTAAATTTCTAAAGCAGGGTGTGGGTTTTAGTCAGAGGTCTCTCTCTGGCTTTACAGTACAGATGCTCCCTGAGTTACGTAAACCCGATGTACGCAAATCTGAGCTTACGGAAAAAGTTCCATAAGCTAGAAATAGGAAGTTTGGGGTTATTTTACACGTAATGGTCAGAGATACGTTTCCAACTTACGTGGAATTCAAGTTACGCAAGGCATTCCGGAACAGAATGCTTATGTAAGTCGCAGAATATCTATAGTTGTAGCTAACTTGTCAGACAGCCCTTTGAAAATGTGGGGACTAATGTTTGTAAAAAACTTCTGTCAAGAAAAACACTACTTTTTCATGTGAAATTACATAGAACAGAGTAAAATAAAGCCCATCCATCTGCTCCAAGGCCACTTTTTGTTTCTCTTCTCCTAAGCCCTCCTCTTTGCCTCTTCTGGGCTCTTCATCACAAAACTTCTGTTTTTATGTTTCTTTCTAATGTACTCTTTCCTCTTATACTCCACCTATCCCTTTTACTATACCCACTCTCCCCACTTCAAGCATCTCTGGCTTAAACTGGATTTAACTGTGAATAGCATACTAATCTGAATAAACTCCCCTTCCTTCAGTTTGACTCACTGCATGGTGTTTTAGTTGTTCCACATATCCCTCCCTATCTACTAATACTTACACAAACATCAGTTTGTGTAGGTTGGTTAGAAAAACATCTGTCACAGTTGGTCCTACCTCAGCATGGGGGCATGCACTAGATAACTGCCAGTCCTATATTTATATGATTCTATGTACATTTATTAGGAATCGCTCCTAAAGTGGCTCCATCATATCCCACATCCCCTCATATATACCTCCAGCTCCTAGTAGACCCAAGGAGAAGTAGCCCTAAGGACTCTTCCAAACTCCCCTCTCCTGCATGGTAGCACCATCAGAATGGCCAATTGTCAGGCCGTCAGTGGACAGATTTTCATTTTCATACAATAATATAAGGTTCTGGTTTAAAGAGAAGCTGCTTTAAGAGCCACAAGCTGAACAACCAAACTAGGATTAAATAGTGTACTGGGGTAGTCAGAATGCTTCTAGTAATCAAAGAAAATGTGCCGCATAAATGGCTCATGTATCTAAAGGGCAAAGAACAGATTATTCTAAAAAGACAGGTAACTGAATGGAAACATTATTTTGATCACCTATAATCTGACTGGGATGGGAGAATGGGTAGATGTACACTGTGCAGTCCCATAGTCAGAGCAGGCCAAAGGAACCTTGTTAGCCCCACCGCAGCCCAGCCTCAAGACAATGAGAGACAGTTCCACAGCTGTTTGTAAGGAACCTAGCCAAAGAAGAAACCATAGAGCCATCAAGAGATCCAGATTTTGCTGCTACTATTGAAAAGAGATATGCCACAGTTTGTCATCTGAGTACTACAACTGCCAAACGTGACTGCCTTTGGCCACAGTTGTTGACTTTGTTGCTGGAAGACTAGAGAGCAGGGAGAAGAGTAGAAGCAGCACCAGCACAGTGGGAGGCAGCTACCAAGTTAATGCTAAAGTAGGATACAGCAGTTCTCAATTTGCCCTGTAATTGTTTTGCTTTGCTGGAAAATAGTTGTGCCAATAAAAATTTAATTTGTAGCTGTGTAACAGTAAGTGTGCACATTGAGTGTTGTAGATGTGCAGTTTGTAGATTTATGATGAGTGAGAAGTGGGTGTCTGTGGAAGACTCAACACAAGGAAAACAATAACTAGACTAATAAAGTTCTCTTGTCTGTTGTAAGGCATTGATTATACTCCATAACCACAGCCCACCCTTTTTGCAGGATAACGTTAGAAGGAATAAGCAGATAACAAGAGAATGGTGTGTTGGTTGGGCAAATGAAGTCTTTAAAACCCTCTGTTTTTTAAATCTTTTTTTAAAATATACAAAATAAGATATTTTTGAGCACAAGCAAAAATAGTAACATTTTACATCAATGCCTCTTCTTACTGGGCCGGTATAGAAACACCATGCCATAAGACTTCGGCTATGTAGTCCCCAGTGTCCCAAGTCTGGAAAAAAATCCATAAAAAAACTTCTCTAAAGGCCTTTTACCCCCATGTCTGCCTTTGACTATTTTGCAGTTCCCTTGTAGGGACATGAGACTATCCTGCAGCATCTTTCTAAGTGATAATCTCCCCAGGAGAGACTTGAACTCAGCAGTGCTGCTTCTCATTCTCCGACTCTACAATTTCTTTTCACTGCTTCCAGGCTTGTGTGTATGTCTTTCATTCTTTTTTCTTACTTAACCTCTCTCTCTCTTACCCAGCCATCTCTTCACTCAAGCAGCCATCATTGCTTACCATTCTTCCCATGGACGACTGCCAAACATCACTCAGTATTCAGAAGCATCACTCCTGGCCAACGTTACTAACAATGCTGCTTTTTGATTCTGACATTCCTCCTCCTACATTTTCCGACCACATCTGCTCATTTTTTGTCTGCAGTTGCCCAAGGATGGGAAGTTAATCTGAGATATGACTCCTGAGCAATCACTCTCACATGCTCCTACCACCTCCCCAGTCTCGAAGGAGCATAATTAAACTGAATTCATGTCCCAAATGTTCATTTCTTTTGGAAAATTTCTAAAACCATTATTTGAGTTAGCCTCTTAGTCTCTGAAATGTAATCCCACACACCTGCTAAAGAACAAGGGATGTGCATGGGATGATATTTAAAATGTTATTTGATGTTGTGTAATAATCTGAATGTAGATTATACCAATATATAACAATATGTGCAATTATACTGCTCCCTTCAACATCAAACAAGCTTCCTGAGACCTCTAAAAGTAAGTATTGTCATTTCTGTTTTATAAATGAGGAAAGTGAGGTAGAGAGGTGAACAGGGGTGCTGGAACATTTTTTTATAGTTAAGGTGCTGAAGGTGGAAACATGTATTTGGGTTATTACTCTTTCAAGCCAGGGGGTGTGGCCGCATCCCCAGCACCCCTAGTTCCAGCACCTATGGGAGTAAAGTGATTTACCCAAGCCCACACAAGGAGGCAGTGTCAAATCCAGGATTAGATTAGATACCAAGTTTTATGTCTAGGCTAGACAGTCAAAGCAAACACAATATTACAGTGCAACTCTCTTAAATCTTCTGCAAGGGACTATAATTGCTGGGCATAAAGATTTAACACAAGTCAAACAAATGTTTAGAGTGGGTCAGATTCACTTTGGCAGTCAGAGATGGGTGCAAACTGCACCAATTTAAGCCCTTGCCAGAGCCATCCTGGTGGCGGTATTGGCTGTCAGGAGACGAGCAGGGGGTTGAGTTCTGCATGCCTTTCCCCTGGTATTGCCAGGGGAAGCTAAAATGTTATATCCAGAGCTTCATGGACAGCTCACTGCTGGCAGTTCCAAAGGAGCTGCTGTCTTGGCCAGCCTTATCTCCAACACTTTGTGGGCCGCCTTGTCCGGCTTTGAGCATCATGTTCAGCTATCAGAACCCAGTGCTGGCAGAAGGCATGGAGTGAATATGGTCCGTGGCATATAATAGTGATGAAGTTAGGATTATCACTCAGGGCAGAATGGCTTTTTGTCTTTCCAGTTCAATTTACTGAACAGCTATGTTAATTGGCTACTTTTCATAGAGTGAAAAGCTTCTTGAAAAGCACATCCCATTTGCATTCACCAGATGTATTTCATTTATGGTTTATAATGTATTTCCATTCAGTAGCTCATATAAAAATAAAAATTAACAGTAATATGACAATACTGTAGAGAACTAGTTAATCTGATGATGCAAATTGCCTAGGCCCAGTGATAGTTCATTTTGAACTGTAAGTTTGTTACATTGTGGGATTTTTAGCCTATTCTAAAGCTTATCGTACTGGAACATGTTGAAAAAACCTTCAACAAAACCCAGTTTTTACTTCAGGGACCATACCAGTTCTAACTGCCAGGGCATGGTGAAAGGAGCGACATGTTGGAAGTGGAGGTGGATTACTGGATGAAGAAATAAGATGGCATTAAGGCGAAAAGGGATCTTGGTAACAGGAAGAGACTTTAAAAGTGTACATTGACATTCTTGATCTACCAGCTGTGCCAAAATCTGGTAAATCAGGCCAATGTCCAGCCCACACCAATTGTGTATAGTTTTTTAGACTTGGTATATCCTTATGTGATGTAACCTATTCCAGTGATCCTCAATAATTTTTCAAGTGTGGACATTTTCATAGACAGATTCTCTCATGGACCAGCTCCCTCTCCATTCATGACCACATGGACCACTTTCCTCCCTGCCACAGACCATCCCTGTGGCAACTGCAGCAGTTTCTGATGTGGAAAAGTAGTGCTAGGAGGCTATTTAATGTGGTTTATCACTGGAAAACAAGGAGGACATTTAGCACTATGGGACCAGCCAGCTCTCCTTGGACCACTGGTAGGCTAGACACCACAGTTTGAGAACTTGTGAATGACTGTTTATTTGTATTATGGTAAGGCATAAGGGGCCCACTCAAGAATTTGATATCCCATTGTGCTAGGCACTCTAGAAAACAAATTAAAAGGCAATCTCGTCACTCTAGGTTAGAACAAAAATGCACCAAGTAGATGAAACAAACCAGAAGAATCAGGGAGAGGAGATAGATGAAGGAGGAGATAACAATAAAATAAAAATATATTAGCAAAATGAATATTAGTCCCAGGTCACCACCTGTTTAGCCATTGGTAGCTGGCACTAGGTATCATGGAGGTAGTAGGTAGGTGGCATTGTCATTGGTATTGGTAGCTGGTATTGGTATTGGTATTGGCATTGGCAGCTAGCAGTAGGTATCATAGAAGAAGTGAGTTTTAAGAAGGGATTTGAAGGATAGATGATGGTAAGGTGGTTTTTCCCATGGGGAGTTTTTCCCATGTAGACAGGATGTTATGGACATGCTTATAGGAAAAGCTGAAATGGTGGGTGGTGGTGGCTAGGGACATTGAGGCAAAGGAAAGCCAGTGACTGACACCATGATGAGTTGGTAGACCAGCCAGGTAGTAGGGGATTAAATCATAGACGGCCATGAAGGCAAAAGGAAGAACCTTATACTTGATCTTACTAATACCTTGTTCTTTTATAGCATCTTTTATCAGTAGGTCTCAAAGCACTTTACAAACGAGGTCAGAATCATTATCGCAGTTTTACAGATGGGGAAACCAAGGCACAGACAAGTGAAATGACTTGTCCAAGGTCACCCAGCAGGTACAGAAGGACAGCTGATGCATGGATGCAAAAAGGAGAGTGATACAGTCAAAGCAGTGAGCTAGGGAAATTACTTATGCTGCAGCAGTTTGAATAGATGAGAGAGATGATACCAAAAGTGGGAAGCGGGCAACACACTGGGAGAAGTTCAGGAGTTTAGTTTTGGTCATTTTGAGTTTAAATTGTCTGCTGGATGTCCACAAGTTGATGTTAGAAAGGTAGGATGAGATTTTAGTTGAGCTACACACTGTCATGTTTTATACTGAAATTTGACGTCAGTAGCATCCAAAGTGTAAGTTTTAAAATGTCTGAGCCTCGGCCTCTAATGAAGCTATATAACTCTGGTTATATAACTGAATGGGAATTTAGCTTTGTTTAAAACAGACAGAGGCTTTTGTAGCATAGAAGTTAGTGCTAATTCTTAAATGCAGTTGAGATACACACAGAACTATGCAAAGTTACCCAGAGGCCAACTATTATTTAGAATTTTTCTCTTCATTTTGGAATGAAAGAATAGAAGACATGTATGTGACTGAGCTTTGTGTTTTCACAAATCCTGGCAACAGTATATAGGAATTCTGTGTCACATCAGTGCAGTTTCAGTTGTGAACTCTAATGCTTTGAAATATTAGAGTGGAGTGTATCTTTTTGTGCTTACATTGGGTGAAACCCTCATTATTTCTGCATTTGTTAAAATATGGCTCCCTGTTCAACATACAGACAAAGCAAGAGGCTTTGATAAAACCTGATCTACATTCAGAGATTGGCTATGATCTCAGGTTTTCTGAAATGGCACATTGGAAGAGACACAGGAATTATAAAAAGTACTAACACCGGACACTTTTAACAGCTTCTCTTTACTTTTCCTTACCACACTGTTTTCATTTACATATCTGAATCATGCCATTATTGCTTTTGCTCTTGCTTTTTCTGGCACTTCAGTGATTTATTACCTTTTTTAAAAAAAAAAAAAATAGTGTGCACTGTGCATCTATTGTGTTGACTTCCTGAATTAATATTCATGATCCTTCTTTTCAAGTTGCAGTTCCTCTGTTAATGTTTGCTTTGCTATCATTCTATCAAATATATTTAAGAGAAATAAAAGGTCCTTACAGTTTCAGAAGACTTTTGGCTGGAATGTAGGCAGTTATCAGCCATCTGATATGTTCTGGTCTTATTATCTGGATAGAAGTCAATTTTGCTGACCTAACTTCTGCTGTCTGCGTTTTTAAAGAAACAGTGCATCCAGAATACAGACTCCCCAGGTTAAAATGCACTTATGGTGAGCACCATTAAGACAAGATTACATTTTCTCTAATTCAGTATTTACTTTTACTATGGTTTTGTTGTATCTCCTATATTTAGAACAGGAAATACCACAAGTACTACGGTAAATTTTAATTCCTTGAATTATAAAAGTCCATTTTTTTAAAAAAAAAGGTTCCCAACTGTAAATTACTATCTGTAAATAAATCAAGCCCCTTCTTAAGATTTGATTGCAAGAACTGAACTTCCCCTTCTCTCCACGAAAAATTACATCCATGGTATATATGTATAAAACTTATTCCTTCCTGAGAAAATTCCACCTCCTTCATTTTTGTCTTTCAGACTGTAATCTGTTTAGAGTAGCGGCTGTCTTCATTTGTGGCTCGTGCTGCTCATATGACTTTGTTGGCACTTTAACAAATAATAACACTGCTCTACAGCCAAAATGCTTCTGAAATAAATGTAGTCAAACTTTACTAATTCTGGGTCACTGAGAATGAAAATGATGCTTAAAATTGTTGATTGGCTCTAGTTTTCAAGATATGCTATTGGGGCAGTATATACAACCCTTGAAATGGGAATGGTGGAGGATAAGTGAGTTATAAAGGGAAGGGATCTCAATTTAAACCAGAAATGACTAAAATACATCTTTGACTGGATCTATGAATAAATCTATGACTGGGTTTGGACATTACTTGCTTTTTAGGCAAAACAATGAATGATGCAATCTGAAGCTGGTATTACGTCATACATGATATGAATTGCATCATGTTATTCCTAGAAGTCATGGATGATGCAATCATAATGAAGCTTACATCACTCTGCTGAACAAATTGCCCTATATCAGCTCTAGAAATCATACAGTGTCGTGCTCTCTTATTTGTCAGTGTTTGCTTTTGCAAAGGGACACATTTCTGTTTAGCCAAAGTGAGCAGAGATGCCTCGTACTTGTGTGAACAGTGCAGATAACTTCTGCTATGTTTGTGGTGAAGTGGCTTTTGCATCACAAAAGCACAGTATAACCACTATGGTTAAGAAAGACTATCACCTTTCTTGTGGCTGCAAAATTGGAGATCAGGACAAGAGGTGGGCCCCACACCTATGCTGCAACACTTGTGCAACAAATCTTTGCCAGTGGTTGAACAGGAAAAGGAAATCTATGCCTTTTGCAGTGCCAATGATTTGGAGAGAGCCAACAGATCATACCAGCAATTGTTACTTCTGCATGGTGGCTCCAGTTGGGAAAGGTGTGTCAAAGAAGAAAAAGTGGACTGTGCATTATCCAAACATTCCATCAGCTATATGCCCAATACCCCACGGAGAAGGACTGCCGGTTCCTGATGCACCAGAATCGTTCTCACTTGAGTCAGACAAGGAAGAGGAAGAGGATGAAACTTCTGGTCCTGAACCATCAATATCACAGGACCCACATTTTCTCCCATCCTCCTCCTCTGAACCACACCTCCTAACACAAGCTGAACTGAATCACCTTGTCAGGGATTTGGAACTACCCAAGAGTAAGGCAGAGCTGTTGGGCTCCAGACTACAGCAGTGGAATCTCCTGGCAGGTGATGTTAGGGTTTCCATGTTCCGTGACCGTCAAAAGGATCTTGTCCCATTCTTCTTCATGGAAGGTGATCTTGTAGCCTGCAAGAACATCGATGGTGTGATGGCAGCTCTCAACATCGTTCACGATCCAGATGAGTGGAGACTCTTCATTGATTCATCGAAGACGAGTCTTAAAGCTGTTTTGCTGCATAATGGCAATGTTTTGCCATCAATTCCAGTTGGTCATGCAGTCCATATGAAGGAAACCTATGACAACATGAAACAACTTTTGAGGTGCATAAACTATGACCAACATCAGTGGCAGCTTTGTGGCGATTTGAAGGTTGTTGCTCTCTTGCTTGGTCTGCAGACGGGATACACAAAGTAGTGCTGTTTTCTCTGTGAATGGGATAGTCGTGCAAGAGATTCCCACTACATCAAGAAAGATTGGCCACTCCGACAGTCATTGGAGCCTGGGAGGAAAAGGGTTCAGTGGCCACCATTTTTTGAATCAAGGAAGATTTTGTTACCACCCTTACACATCAATCTGGGTCTGATGAAGAACTTTGTCAAGGCCATTGACAAAACACAAGCAGCTTTCAAGTATCTCCGTGGAAAATTTCGACGGTTAAGTAAAGCTAAGATAAAGGAAGGTGTCTTTGTTGGTCCTCAGATTCGTGAACTTCTTCGAGATGATGCATTTGACCATGCACTGCGTGGCAAGGAAAAGACGGCATGGAAAGCCTTCCAGTCAGTGGCAATACATTTTCTCGGAAACAACAAGGCAAACAACTACAGGTTGTTGGTGGAAAACCTCCTCAAGGCATACAAAAGCCTTGGTTGCAACATGTCACTAAAGATACATTTTTTGCACTCTCATCTAGATGTTTTTCCACTGAACTGCGGAGCAGTGAGTGACGAGCATGGTGAGCGATTTCACCAGGACATTACAACAATGGAGAAACGCTATCAGGGCAAATGGAGCCCATCAATGCTTGCAGACTATTGCTGGACAGTGACAAGAGATGCTCCATTTAATGAATACAAGAGACAAGCCAAGAAGCGCCGAGTAGACACTGAATAGGACTAAACTATGTACATAATAGTTTTTTGCCTTTTGTTTCATAATACATTTTATTTATATAACCCTTTTGGTGATTTTTAAAGTGCTATATAAACAGGACAGGTGAAATATTATCATGTAAAGCAACCATAAACAAATGAAAAGACCTAGGTTTACAATTTATGATTAAAACTCTATCTGCACAATATACATAGACATAAAATGTAAAAAATTAAATATCTTAGAAACAGTAGCCAATCAGTTGTTTTAATTGTCATATTTGAATTCAGCACATCAAAATACATAATAAATACCACATTTTATCTCTGAAGCAGACGACCTCTAAAAAATTGTAGACCAGTGTAATACTAATCATTAAATAATTGCTGTACATCTGCATTCCACAAATATTCTCTTCACCCAATCAAAATCTCACTACACAATATCTGTTGCACCCCTTATAGGTGTTTCTGGACATCATAGTCAGGTCATCCATTTGTCAATGACAGCCCCAAGATAGCATCTACAGAATGCCACCTGACTCCTACTTCCCTTCCATGCCTAGTACTATCACGTTGAATTCATTTGCAAGGCTCCTGGCTTGTTTACAGTTAAGTTCATCTTAGGATCCACTTCTACCATATTGTTTGCATTGAATCTAGACGATGTGTATAAAAAAGAAAGACTGTTTTTGTTCCTTGCCTGCATCTACTTGCCTTCCAATCCTTAGACTGTGAGCTTCTTGGGACCAGAATTGGCCCTTCTTGAATGTTTGGAATGGACCTAGCAGATTGCCTACCCTAAACAAATAAGACTAATGGAGAAGATGTAGCTTCTGGAAAATCAGTTATTGACAGGAAGGAGGTCATTGCTATGTTACACAGAAGAGGATGGGCTACCTCTGTGCACCACCCTGGTCCTCCCTCCACCACCTCCCTACATATTCCCATGTTATTACGCCTTGTATCCTAGCAAGATATTGCCTGCTTAAAGGAGCCAAGTGTCTGGATCTTTATCTCACTTCTGCCCATATGCACTTAGCCTGCCAGTCATTTCGGGGAGAAAGTGACTGAGCTCTGTCCTGGATGTATATGCATGCAGCAGATAGACTCTGTACATAGGCATTGAAAGGTATTATATGACAGGGAGAAATGTGAATTTGCAATGTACTACAGCCAAAGCTATATTAAATGAGTACTGTGTTAAATAAAATGAAGGCATGCTTTTGAATTTGTCCATGAGGAATTACCCAGTAAACCCTCTGTTAAAATTTACCTAGTATGCTGACTTCCAGTTGCCCTCTTTGATAGTTTCATGCTTCCTCCCAGTAATCAAAAGGATCAGTTCTGGCATCACCTTTACATAAGAGTCCTGTGAGGTCTCCTGAGCAGCAATCATGGAGTACATTGCATTGATTCCAAGGCAGGCTGGCCATGTCCACATACCGTCTCCTGTACAAGCTAATGAGGGGGTTGTGGTAATTTTTAAAATGGCAGATCACAAATATATATTGCACCCAGAGATGATGCTAGGTAGAATTACCACTCCCTGTATGAGAGGCTAGTGGTTTAGGTAGCCATAGCCATAGGCCCAATTGACAAGACTCCCCATCTCCTAGGCCAGGATTCTAAATGGTTGGTGCCTGCCAGTATCTCTGGTGGTGGAATGTCATTCAGATAATATCAAGGGAAAATACATTGTGTGTGTGTTTTTTTACTAAGAATTTGAAGGAAAAAAGGCAAAATGGAGGCAACTCTGCAAAGCATCCATTCTAGGTCTAGCAAAAGACCTCGGGCATGGTGCAAAAATAGGCACTGATGTAGGGGTCCTGTGGTGGTTGGTATCCTATATAAAGATATTAGATTAGATTAGAGAGAGATAAATATAATCCAAATAAGCAAGTGGTTTCAAGTAGCAAAATACAGGGGATGTCAAAATGTGAATTCCTTTTGGCCTTTCTTATTTAATAATACAAGCTGAATTGTACAAAGACTCCCAGTGCTGGGCTTCTTGAAGAGGATTCAGTGATGGCAGTCTCAGCTTTGGGCTCTCCACAGATAGTCTCCATCTGGAGAACCCCAGTGATGGACTCTCGGCAAATAATCTGGGGGGGGGGGTGACCTGAAATCCTACCTGGGGCCCATCCCTGACATCCTCAAGACACTTTGGACCTGATCCAATGCTCACTGAAGCCAGTGGAAATAGTCCTTTTATTTTCAATGGGTGTTATTTCAGGTCCTTTGAGTCAAGTATGTTTAGATATTCAGGTCTTTCGAGTCAAATATGTTTAGATATTCAGGCAGGATGGACATTGAATAAAACTACTGGTCCTTCCCATTAAAACAGAGCCTTAGTTCAAGAAGAGTTAATATCTCACCATTATCAAATATGCATAGTCTACTAAGGACCATTTCTTCAATCAGAATGATCACAGTTCATGGCATTGTAGCAGGTTTTGCCTACTAAATTTGGGACAGGTCTCCAAAGCAGCACTTCTGGAAATTATGGATATATGTGTTATGTCCAGTAGGTAAGTGAAGGAATCAATATCTGAATTTCAGTGTGCCAATGATTACAGTACCTTCAGCCTCTCTCATGTGCCCAGAACCAGGCTGTCTGAATTTTCATGGGAGTACTCAAGAATTGCTAATAAGTTGAGTGAACACATTTCACTTATCAACAAGCAAAACAACAATTTCTGATCTGCTGCATTCCATACTTTGGTTCCTAAGTCATTTCATAGAGACTTCTGGTAACAATTAATACTACCATAAAAAGAAAATAACAGGGAAAAACATGCACACAAATTGAAAGCAGACATCTGAATGTTGTTGTCCCACAAATTTAGATCAACTGCATGTCAGCCTGGAAACTTGTAACTCGCATTCATGAGCGATGTTATAAAACAAAGTGTGGTGGAGAAATGACAGTGTAGCCTGTTTGTACTTTCTGGAATTAATATATATGTGCAGATAATTAAAAGAAGAATAAAAATTTGCAGGATGAACATACACAGGGGAAGGTTTAAACATCATCCAAACACGTCATACGGTGTGGGCCTTAGGGATATAAAGCCTTACAGGATACTGGCAGACAGTACTGCTGTGGGTACCAGAACTCAGCAGTTTCACTGCTTGAAAATAAATCCTTTTAGTTAATGCGGCTGTGTGGGTGGAATTACACACACCACTCCCATTATTGTTAGACTGCAGAGCAAGACTAATTCTCATGAACTTTGCTGAAAACGTAAGCTGGAATCTCTCCTATACAATGCTTTATTTATTAGGGCTTGTCTGCATGGTGTGGCAATGCACACAAGGGCATGGGGGGTGATTTCAACATGCTGCACGCTAACTGGTTCATGTAGGCCCTGCTAGCACTCACTAAAATTCTCTAGTGTGTTTTAAAATAGTACTAGGAAATGTAGTGTGCAGGAGCAGGGTACATAGGCCAGCTAGTGCACAACATGTTGCTGTGCTTTAGAAATAACATCCCCATAGTGTGTATTGCCATGCTGCGTAGACATGTCCTTTGAAATGCTCTGAAATCCTATCATCGTATCATTAGATGTAGCTGACACGGGGTCGGAGGGTAGATCTTTCTTGATGTGTACCTGCAACTCTTACGAGCATGACAGAGAATTAGACATGCATGTCAAGAGGAGAATATACCACATTGTGAATTCTTTCACACCCACCCACCAGTGTGCCAAAGGGAGCAAATTCTTAGTGGCCAAATGTTAACAGCTGGCACAGTGAAGAGGCCCCCACAGACAGCCAGGGTTATTTAATGGGAATGCAGCAGCACTGTAACTATACCATCTGGCGCTCATTCTAGAATATGGAATATATATCACAATTACACGAGTAAATGAAAAGATGTGCAAGTAACTTAAATGTATGTGTTTCTCTACTTCATTGTACATGAAACAGCCATCTGGGAAACAGTACATCTCTCATTTCAAGCACTAATCAAAGCAAACAGCAATTTGCTGTGTAAAGTGCACTTTGTAGTGAACTGGCCTTCATTATCAAAGACTTAATTGCTTTGGATTCAAGTTTTTTGTTCCCGTTTTTTAACAGGTTCTTTTTCTCTATGGATATAAAACAAACCTATGTGGAAATGCATGGAGAATATCCTTGCTAAAACTGTATTTGGAATGGAGGGTGATTTCAAAAAGAAAAAGAAAGCATATTGGCCCAGACCATCTCTGCATTCCTGCCTGGGAGGCAGGATGAGGCACATACTCTTTCCCTCCCGCTCTATTCCAGGCAGAGCTATCTTTTCCATGGATTATTCCTCCTCCGCTCCCCAGGACCAGTACTGATATCTTATGCAATGGTAACATGATTCATACAGAGCTTCACTGACCCCAGGATTTGGGGGCTACTGGGAGCCAGAACAGCTGCTGAGACACAGGTCCCTGACCTGCCATGATCTAAGGAGATCCATTATGTTTGAAGGCAGACACCCCTCATCTTTTTTGTGGGAAAGAGTGCAAACCTCAGCAACGGAATGAAGTTGGGGGAATCTTCATGGAGGGTTGCTCTGACAGAGCCCCTCTGAGGAGGAATCCATGGAAGGGGATGATTACAGTCACTGGTTTAATGCACACTTTCTGTGGCTGCACTTTGTGTGTGTTTGTGTTTCAGAGGAGACACCTGAGGGCACTGAATAGACTGAATACACTGAATAGAGTTTAATAGACAAGGCATAATAGTTTTACAGCACAAGTAACTACAGAACAATGAGTTACTGTACTCTCATTTCATATATGTCACTTTTAACATATCTGGAAAGAAAAAGCTTTCTCCTCTAAATGAAAAGCAAAAATATCACTGCTGAAAGATTCTTACACATTTGTCTGCTATCCAAATTTCAGTAATCTCCTCAACTCTAAGAGTTGACTAATTCCATGGGCTCTTAGTCAAGCTCATGAAAAATAAAATTAAAGAAAAAATATTAATGGTTGAATAGGAGCCTTCCTGTCCCTGCTCTTTTATGAGCCTCTTCTCAGCAAAAATGGTTTATGCAAGGCCATCTGAAAGAAAACAACTTTTAATGTCTGCTAAAAAGACTGGCAATGTGAATTCCTCTTTCACAAATTAAAACTGGCTCTCCGGGAGCTGCATACTGGGCTAGGTTTGTGTGCCTTTGCACAGCAAGCTATATGTATGCAGGAGCACTTTATTGAGAAGAACAAACATGTGTGTGCAGAGAACATAAGTGTGAGACCTTATTCTCTAACCTATAACTAGTGTGGGGGTGTGGGACGGGTCTGGAGAGTTATAGCAGACTGAATATGTGCTGGTGGCAAAAGCAAATCTGTAGCTCCCAGGTATTTAATATGGCCTCGATGTGACAAGGTGCTGGATACACCCTCTGAGCTGCTGAGCACCCTGGGGGCCCACTGAAATCAATGACAAAACTCCCATGAACTTCAGTAGTTCACCATAAGGCCTCAGACCACTAGTTCGTCAATGGAAGTTGATGATCCTCAGCTCCTAGAGGGATAAAGCTCTGAACAAGCAGCAGAGGCAGACGAAAGGCAAGAACCAGAGCTCCACTGAACCCCTGTTGTGTGAATTCTCTTCATGAGTGTCAGAGAGAAAATCTGCTTCAAATATGTTTTCTCCACTTCTGTTTGAAAAAAATCAGGGTCAAAGAAGGGGCACTGTAAATTCTGAATATCTGATGATGTGGAGCTGATGTATATCCACTAAATGCTAACATAATTAGGCCATGACATCATCCTTCAAGCTTTATGGGTGCTGTATCTTATACTGTAAATCTTTATCAAGGTTATAATGGCTTGCTAAGGATTTTGATCATTTTTTTTCTCTCTGCATCACAGCTATGTGAGTTTAAAAAAATATAAAAATGCGAGTCACAATCTAATAATTGTTCATTAACTTCATTTGTTGTTCCATTAATATTTCATACATGCATTTATTCCTGCAATATGACATTGCAAGGGGTGCAACTGAAAAATTCTGCAGTAATCATTAACGTGTGCACACACACACATTAAAATGAGTTTGTTCGTTATTTAATTGTATTGTTTATTAAGGTCTCTATCCTGTTTTCATTCAATTCAGTGGGACATTTGCCATTTACTTCAGTGGGAGCAAGGCCCCATATTTTAAAATTAGCTTTTCCATCCAATTATCATTCAGATTCTTTTAAAAGTTCAGTTAAATTCAGAATGGTGATGAAGGGAAAGAGGATAATGGACCAGATTCTGGGGCCCATCTGCAAATCCTCACAGGAATCATTCAGTTGAAATCATTGCATGGGGAAGGGTTTGCAAGACAGTCTGCCATGCGTAGTTACCATAGTAGAATAACTAGGTTCAGAGTTCACTGAACTCACATATGGCACAGCTGAGGCAACAGGGAGGGGGGCTCTAATCCACCTTGCTACTGTGCAGTCTAGGGCTGCCAGAGGCTGACATGGCCCTGAATGTAATGGCACAGCTCTAAGGGGCTGAAGTTGTCCTTTAGGGCATAGTGCTCCAGCCCTGTCCACCCCCACAGCAAGCCTCCAAGCATGTCATGGTGCATGTTGGGGAGTATAAAAGTAGCATAGCTACCTTTATGCCATTTGACAGCTCCTTTTTGCTGGGGAAATCCACAGCTGTTTGCCTGGGGCAGTTTTCAGTGTCCTCTGTGTCACTTGAGTACTTAGGGCTGAGTATCAGGCCCCAAATCTGATATAGCTCTTTTGTCTTTGAAGGCGTTATTGGGTATTTACAAGTTTCCTGACAGTAGAATTTGGCCCAAAACATTTGAACTTCATTTATCCCAGCTTGTGAAATCCGGCAAAATTGCAGCCCTCCTGCACTGTAGGTACCATTGCATCTGGGGGAAAATGCAAGTGATGTTTGCGTTGCTCTCCAGGAGACTCTTCGGCGGAGAGACAGCTTTAATTTATGGATAGAAGCCACACTACCAGTGAGTGTCTCCAGCATGCACTAAGCCAGCTTCCCACCACTACCACCACCAATATCAGAGGATTTGTGAGCATCTTGCAACCCCGCAACTTCACTTCAGCCAGATTTGATACCATCCAGTGCCCTGGGTTATGCAGTCACATGCTCAGGCAAGCCAGGGTTGAATCAAGCCCACTGGGGTAAGAATGGACTCATCACCTCGTGAACAGCTGTGTAATAGAAGAGGCATGTTAACCTGGTGCAACAGGCATTAAAAGGAGGGCAACAAAATTTTTCCATCACTAAAAGCCAATTCAAGCAGCATTCGCAATGAATAATTGAAGGGGTAGGAAGCCTGCACTGTAGGACTTTTTAAAAAGTTAATCTTTCATAAAGTCTGTTCTACTTCTGTTAGACTCTCCTCTTTGTCTTGCCAAAGGACAAGCACAGTGTGAATTCACATCATGCTTCCACATGTGGTTTACGTATTTTACGTGTGGAGTCTGAGTGGTTCCTCTGACCTTAGTGTGCGGATCACACATTTTTCACATATGCTTTGTGTGATTCGCATCTGTTTGAAACATTGTTTCTGACAGCAGAAATCATGATAGTTTTACAGCAGGCTCTAATAATTTAATTCAAGAAGCAGAACTTGGGTAGACTGAGAGTGTTTTTAATTTTGGTTTATGGTTCGTGTTGAGTGCTATCCATTATAATTGCATACCAGGAGAAAGATTCACAGCTCAGGCCACAGGTCCCAATGGCAAGGAAAAAAAAAATCTGCTGGGAGTGTTGTGGGGAATAGGGGGATGCAGCAACCCAGACCACCCACAAGTTTCTTGAGCTGGGATGGCATAGAGCTCTCTGGCAGACCCCATAACAGGGGCGAAGCAAGCTAGTGAGTTTGAGGAGCTAGAGCACCCACCCAGGAGACAAGATGATTCAACTCATCTTCAAGGACAACTGCCAGCCCAGCCTTTAAATTTGCTCTGTTCTGGTGGTGAATCCCAACTCTATCAAATCCATGTCTGCAGGCACCAAGGTGCAAACTGCACATGTACTCTGCACCCAAAGGGCTCACTCCAGCCCCATGTCTCTTAGTGGACCCAGCTAACTTGCAACTTCAATGAAAGATGCTCTTAAAAGCCTGGGATCCACATTAAGGCTATATGAGTTATGCACTGTATGTTGTCAAGAATCAGAGGGGTAGCCGTGTTAGTCTGGAATTGCAGAAGTGACAAAAAGTACTGTGGCACCTTAATGACTAACTAAAGTATTAGAGCATAAGCTTTCATGGGCTAATACCCACTTCGTCGGATGCATGCCTGGGATGCGGGCATGCATCCGACGAAGTGGGTATTAGCCCATGAAAGCTTATGCTCTAATACTTTAGTTAGTCTTTAAGGTGCCACAGGACTCTTCACACTGTATGTTGTAACTACAATATAAATTGCAATCCAAACACAGAGCCAACATTTGGTAATTTGTTTGTTATGGTCAAAATATGCCATCTGCTCTGCTGGTGCACAAGTGGGGGGTGGGTGCACAGCACCAAATGCCCTCCCAGCTTGTGTCCATGTGATGAAGCCAAGCTCAACTACAGACCCTGCGAGACTACTCCCTCCATGTGCTCCCTGTAACTCAACTCACACCATAGGAGGTATAGGGGAGGGAGGCCCCTGGTGTGTAGCTGGGGAGGGCATGCTACATGCTCTAAGGGATGTAGCAGTGGGCATACACCTCTTGTATGTTGAGGGCTCTGGGAGGAACTCGTCCTGGGTGGGGCTGTGTCTCAGTGGCCCAGCTGAGCCTTGCATTTATCATCTGTCCGTTACAGAACACTCCTCCGTGCTGTGGAATTACTAACGATCCCTCATTCAATATTTACAACCCCGTTTTCAGGCAGGGCAAATGAGACACAGAAAGGTGAAGTGTTTTGCCCTAGGCGGCCCAATGAGCCGGCAGCTGAGCCAGGAGCAGAAGTCACATCCTCGGCAGGGCTTTGGAGGGCGCGCTGATCATTCTCCTAACGATGTGTTCTTTACATGTCCTGTTACTGACGTCAATTCCTTTAACGTACTGTGCCCTAGTAGTTTATTTTTTTTAACAAGCTATTTGTGGATCAGCTGTTCTTTCAAGTGAGAGCCCCTCTCAGAGTTATATGTGTGTGTTTGCATTTTTCTTAAAGAGCACAAATTCGCCCCACCCCCTGGGCACAAAAAGCCTTAAATGCAGTGGAATAACCATGACTCCACAATTCGGGGGGGGGGGTCTGGCAAGGGTGAGGTCATGCAGAGGACGCCATGTGCCCTTCTCACTACGGACAAGGCACTGTGTCATCTCTCTTCACAGCAGCATAGAAGGGTGGGCTTGGGGAGGTAGATGGGCGTGGGCAGCATGCCTACAAGGATCGACAGACCACATCACACCTTCCTCCTCTCCCACCCTCTGAGGCCACAGCTTCTCCGAACCCACATAAGCTGCAGTAGTAGCTTCAGAGTGCTGTGGTGAAGTTCCAGGCTTTGTGGAGAAGGACTCTGCACTCCTGACTTAAACACAAATCCCATGCACATGGCCTGTTGACTTAAGCTTTGCACAGGCATCTAGGATTTGGCTCAGAAGGAACACTCCTAAACCAGAGACACGGCCCCTGAAAACAAAACATTAAGTCTGAATAGCTGTGATTATCTAGTCTCTTCTCCTTGCTGTATACATGTAAAGCTCATTAATGGTAATGATAGTCTAGGAACAAATGAGCCATGTTGCACTGCAGCTACTTTATCCCATAGGCAGAGCAGGAATGTGGCACCACTCACCAAGCAAGTTACGTAACACAGAGTTGGCCTGATGTTAAAAGAGATTTGGAGCTGTAGGCAGTTAAATACATAGCCTGCCCTTTAGAACTGCCACCGTAAATAAGCATTTTTAAAAGAATCCCAATCTTTAATAAAGAACAGAGGGAAATTTTGATTGTTAATCAGAAACAGCTCTGGAAATCAGGGATAGTGGCGAGGTATGCATGTTTTGATTTGGTGCACAGAAAATGCATTGTCTCAGAGCTATTCCTATAAGAGGGTTCACTGTACTGTAAAAACTTTAGGGAATCCTGTGGCGTTGGTGATTCTGTGAGTATTAAAAGGAATTAGAGACAGTCCTCTAAAGTAGGCAAAGGCACCATAGTGAGAAAAGATTACCCACTTAAAAAGTAACCCTGTACAATTAAAAAAAAATTCTTGAAAGAATGAGAGAATAGATGCACATAAAAAAGATTGGGGGCAAAGGAAAGGAAAAGATTATTTAAAACTTCTAACTCTTAAAATCGTTCCAGGCACATTGTGAGACTGCATGTGCTGAAGAAGAAGAAGAAAAAAATACGCTTATCTAATCGTCTGCAAATTACAGTAAGGGGTACATTAATGAGAGTTAAGGACCTATCCCAGTTAATGAGTCATCAGGATTCTCAGGAGTAAGTGAAATTCCATGCTCATGTGGTAAAATGTACTTAAGTCAGACCAGAAAGACATTGCATGTCTGAGAAGATATAAATATAAGAGTTGTTAATAGTGAAAACTGTAATCAGTGAGGCCCCCTTTGTTGATATGCCAAAACTTCCATCAAATTTCAAATAAAATAGCTACAATCCTACACATTAAGACATGGTGCAAAGGCATAGCTGCCAGGAATGAGAAATACCTTTTGAATTTCAATAAAAAAATGAGGTATTGCAGGGAACTGAGACATGTAAATAAAGTGCTTTGAGTTCTTTCAAGATCAAGTCTCTAACCCAAACAATCTGACTGAGTTGGCCTTGTTCCTCTGAGGATGCCATTCTGCCAACCTGTCCTGCTACTGCATCCTTGGGTACAGCAGCTTTCCCTCCTTTGGGAAACTCATAAAGTCTCTAGGGGATGCTGTAAAGCCTACAGGCTCAATACTCAATTACAAGACAAGATATAAATCTACTGATATTACCTCTAGCATTCCACCTTAAGTCTTCTGTCCAAGCCCAGGCCTGCAGGATCCAGGGTGTGGTTTGACAAATGGCTGCCTAGGAAGAATTTTATTACAGTTCCTATTAGTCATAGGGTAGGGTTTTATTCTGCCATTCGTGATTTCCCCTATGCTTCTCTAATTTCATGTACTGCATGATGTCTGGCAAAATTCAACCCTGGCACAATTCCATGGAGGACAAAAGAACAAATAATTACAACTAAGTCACCAAATTACTTCTTTAAATTTGTCAAAAATATTGAGACATGATGAATGTTCCTTAGTGTCAGCTACAGCCCAAGTGACTGTCTTCTATCTGGCCTCCTTAGGCCATACCTGATTGTTTCTGGGGCAGTTGTTCTGTTTCCCATCATTGTCTTTTTATCTATCTCCTCCAGCCACATTCTAGAATCAAGCCTTTTGAATCTCTTCATCTTTTAATGAACAATTGATTTTAAGACAAAGAAAAGCTGGGCATTATAGTTACAAAATACATTTTAAAACCTGTGAGAAGAGGTCAGTTTATGTGCCATAGATTATGGGCATGTTGTTAATTTGAACCACTATTGGGAGGGGCTCTCGACAACAGAAATCCCACGTGATAAGGCACCTGTTATGTTAACCAGTATATTTCTGTAAAAGCATACAATGTGGTTGTATAATCCCAATTATAAACCCTGAAGTATCAGGTTTTATATCCTCCCCAGAACTCTGTTTTAGTATTTACTTTTTTAGCATTTTAGTATCATAATTCTAGATAGTCTTGTTATCCATATAAAAGTGCAATCCCTTTTTAAATCTTGTTACGTTATTGTCCTTAGGAAGTTTTTATAGCAGTGAGTTCCACAGTCTACTGATGAATTGTGTGAAAAAGTATTTCCTTTTAAGAGTTTTGAATTCGCTGCCTTGTCCCCTTCATCTGGTAAAGTGAGGCATGAAAAATAAAAGTTCCCAATATACCTCCTATGCACCATTCATTGTTTTATATGCTTTTGTCATGCCCACTCTTATTTGTCTCCTCAGTATACAACCCTGGTCTTTTCAATCACTCTTCCTCTAAGAGTTTTAGTGAAGCATCAAAATTTGAAATTTAGAAGGGAAGCAGGAAATTGGTATATAAACTATAAAACATAAAATGAATGCTATGTACATGACATCGATTTGATCAGGAAGCAGGTGAATCAAGAGAAATATTTACATAGTATTTATAATTCCATAATTGAAAACATGTTCTTCTATGTAAGAAGCTTTTTAACCTTTCGGTATATCGTCAATGCAAATCGCAGAACTGTATTTAGCAGAACTTTACAACTGACTTCATTTCTTAATAATTGCTGTATATTTGTTTAGATAGAGATAGTGAATTGGTTTGTAGTGAATATAAAGCAGTAACACGATGGATTTTACTGATGTCACAGGCAGAGAGAACTTATCTATTCATACACCAAATTATTATTTCCTAGTATTGTGTTTAGTTATTACTAATAAAAAGGTATAAAGATCTTAAAAAGAAAGCAATTACGATTTCCTAATCTAACATTATTATTTATTTTAGTTCTTGGAATTAAGAATTTTATGTTCACTGATGTCAAAGTAGGTTTATCATAAGGAAATTTTATGCCTCAATTGGCATTGATGTGTCAGCAATCTGTATCCACTGATGTCAGTGGCAGGGAAAGACTGGTTCATTCTCTATGACCCTTTACAGAGTAATAAACAAGCGTTTATATATTATAAACAGCTTAACAGCATCTTTCATTTTAATCTAAAATCACAATCACAATGCCAACTTTTAGTGCCGTTTTGATGTACCCCTTGGTACAGCAGGAAAGCACCAAGAAAATGAAGACTAGGGATGGAATTCTTTAGGAAAACTTTCTAAATCATTGCAACCAGAACACCCTAGGCAAGCCTCTGTGATACAGCTATATAACTTTGCTCTGTGAATGTTGTTGATACATTCTGAAAGGACAGAAAATGTGAATGAACTATAATATTATTTGCCAAATCTGATTCTACATTGAAGCATGCATGTCTTGGTTAACAGCCTGCTAATATAGGGCCTGGTTGTGGCCTAATTAAAGACCATGGTAAAATTCCCATTAACTTCAAGAGCATCCGGATTAGGGGCAGTATCAATGACGGCTGAAATTTTGCCTGTAAAAACAGATCACCATTTTTCATCATCATTAAATGATGCTGGGAAAAAAAGCTTCCTTTTGATTGTTAATTTTTTTTGCAAGTTTTAGTGAAAAGCCATAATCCAAATTTAACAAAATTACTCATGTGCATAAATGTTTGCAGGTCTGTCCCTGTGTGCAATGCTGAGCACACGGACTCCAAAATGGTATTGAAACAGAAATGCTTATGATATTCTCTTCTTTGTTCCTTTACCTCACTATAAATTCATAGTACTGTACAGGATAGAGCAGTGGTGGTGAGCATACCAGGTTTTTATTGTTTTATGTCATAATGACATAAAGTAAAAAATAATCAGCAAAACCTAAGATAGGCCTATATCACATATGAAAATCAGTACAGTAATTAAAGTTAAGATTTTGTCATGGTTATTTTTAGTAAACCTCAGGAACAGGTCATTGGAAATAAACAAAAGTTCATGGAAGCCCGTGACCTGTCCCTGAGGTTTACTAAAAATAACTGTGACAAAATGGGGCTGATTGGGGGATGAGAGGTCAAGCTCTGCTGTGGAAGGGAAGTGGGGGATCCAGCATCTGCCACCAGTGTGGTTGACAGCTCTGGGGCCCTCTCTGCCTGCAGTGGCTGGGAGCTCCAGGATCTCCCCCGCCACCTGCAATGGCTCAGAGCTGTGGGGACCCCACCACCGATGGTGGCTTGGAGCTCCAGGTCCCCCTGCCACACACGGGGCTGAAGTAGAAAAAGTCATGAAGGTTTCTGGAAGTCATGGAGTCAATTACTTCCATGACCTGCATAACATAATCTTAGCCTTAATCATGATCAGTAAGGTCCTGGAAGAAGATCCACATATTTGGAGAAGGGGAAGGCTCCCCTTTCTGCCCCTCCCTCCCTCCTACCTCACACACAATCAGGCATATTGGCCTGTCCTACTCCACCAAGACCCAGTACTAACACAGCAGGGAATGTTTCAAGTTAAAGGAAAGGTACATTGGCAAAAATCTGAGGAGAATATCATACAGTATCTACTAGCATTCTTCCTGGCTCTTTTCAGTTTTATTAGCCCCCTTGTTTTAATAAACACCAGATTTTCCCACAATATTTTTAAAATGAGATAAAGAAAAGATTGAGACAGATGAATACAAACCATACTGAATAAATTGTACAGTGCACAAATGGCATTCATTTATTCATTACATAGTACACAGAGGCAGTTCTCTGAATAAGGTTAATTTGTATATTTCTTGATTGTTATTAGTATTTTTAAAGCCTTTAAAATCAGCTCTTTTACATTGTTAGTCCTTTACATTCTGATCACTTGTTAATGTTTTGATTAGTTATGTTAATGGGAGCTTGGAGAGAGGATTTATATGTGAAACAAAAGTCATCATAAATTGGAAGAATATTGTTTAATCAGAATCCCTAATCAGTAAAATATTAAAATTCAAACTCTATCTCATTGAGTTAGCAACTCACTTTTCACCTGGTTTATTTCTGAAGCATCACTGGCCTAACATCTTTGAACTGGTTATAGCTTTGCTTTCTTCTTTCTTAAGTTTTGCAGGGCACTAACATGAATTACTTGCTAGCAGACATCAATAACATGACTGCTTCCTTCACAAATGCTTTCCCTTTTTCTTCATTTCTAAACAATTAATAGTGTGCGACTGCACGTCATGCTTTTAAAAAGGCCATTTTTGACAGTGTATAATGCATGAAACCAGACAGGGAGAAAGTGAGAGAGATTGAAAAATACATTTGGTTTGGAGACTTGACACGAATAGAATTGGGCAAATAATGCAAAAAATTATTTAAGAACTTTTGTTCAAATTAAATCCACAAATTAACTTTAACAGCATCTATGATCCCTTTTATTCACTTTTAGGGAACTTGCATATAAGTGAAACATTTTCAGAGAAAGAGAAAGTATATTAACAGCAGTAGTTGCATCAGAAATGTTCATGCACCCGTCTTGGAAAAGTTACCATGGGTCCAGATAACCTTGCTGCAGTTTCCTTCCTCCCGCTTCATCAGTGCAAGAAAACTGTTGTGATCTGCAGGTATAGTGGGAGTAGGGTGCATTTAGGTCTATGGCAGTAACTCTTGCATGATATTCCACTGCTGTGCCCATGTATTTTCATTGAGGATGCACTGGAATTTACCTAAGTTGCAGATCATTGTATTTGAACCACTTTCCTGTTAACCAGCACAAGAAAATGAATGGCTGACAGACACAAGGGATGAGTTTAAATGGAAGACCATTATTAGTTATATCTTGCCTGCCCCAGGTCTCATGTACTGGGCATTTAATTGATTACAGTTTAGTATACAGTGTTTGTACCATGAACCAACCAATAACTCAGGGAAGACCCTTTCTGGTCTATCACATGGATTCCATTCAGTTGTGAAACTTTTGCCCTCTCCTGCCCTATCACACATAAAGGGGCTGGAATGACTGAGACCACAAGTCTGGGAGGGGGAATGTCAGACCACAAAGTCTACAAGTTCTCTGCCACATGTGAGTTTGGACGTATCTCATCCCTCTGCTGTCCAGTCAAAGATCCTCCCCCGCTAAAGGTGGTAAAAGGGTATTTGCAACATTGGCTTCTCTTATCCGTGTGGAAAAGGTAGTTGTTTCCTGTATCTACCTCTAAACTACAGATATAATCTAGAGTGTGGACTATGATGTGTGTTGATCTGCAAATCGCCTGTACAAGGCATGTGGTAGAGAAGAGATTTGGGGACATTACGTCAGGTGATGTCCCTGAAGATATTTCTGTATTCTAAGACTGTGATCTTTAGGAACGTCATCACTTTAACAATCAGCAACTTTCTGAGCTCTTATAGGAAACCTTTACTATCTGGACATCTGTTGATTAAATTGATTTCTATCGGGGTTTTTTACATTGATTCACAAATGAAATGGATACACTTCAAGGTTTCTGTTTTTACCGGGAGCCTTTCCTGCATTTGATATTGGACGGGAGCACAATGGTTACTTTTATTTCAATTTTGTTCATGCTGAGAGAATGAACTAATTTGAAGGGATCAGCCAAGCCAACAGCTGGCTTATGATGTCATCTAACCATAATGCAGTAGTGCAAACAAAGGTGGGGTCTCACTGGCAATGAGATAAGAAATGATAAATCATTTCTTGCTGACCACTGATCTAGCACTGCACAGCGTTAGTCGGAGGCTGTGACTGTTATATTCTTATGAGGGTTCACCGCAGTTGTATGGACTGGAGTGGCTATAGATTTGTGTTGGTTTTCCTTCCAAATGAAGGTTGTTGTTTCTTCCTGTCACTTCTGGGAAGGTAGATTGATGGTGGTGACACGATTGCATCTGACTGTGACATATTAATGTGCCATCTTTCAAGGAAGCTGCGTAACTGCTCAACTCTGCATATATACCACCTGCGTTGAAAGGAAGGAAATGTGGGCACCAGTAAAGGGGTCTGGTACTTTAGAGCCTAGTACCCCACTAAGTAAATGATACCGATTTCCCTGAACAACTAGAACCGCTCTGCTACTGGTAGGAGTCCCTTGTGCAGGACTCTGATCCTTTAAAATCTAGCTCCCCCTGTTGGCAGAAACAGCATAGAGCTTAATATGTGCAAGGGGCATAAGTGCCTGGCTTCAGCCAATTCCACTTACTTTCCACTCTGGGGCTGAATCAAAGTGGTGTAGGGCTTTTGTGCATTTGTAAGACAAAGAATAACATCAAACACAGTGAAAGCAAATAAAACAGTCTTTCTGATCTTTAATCTGCACACCCCACAGAAAACATGTCTGGCAAACAGTGAGCAGCCTCCAAGAATATGGTATTTTTCCAGTGAGTGAACTGCCCAGATGTACGATTATTTTTTTAAAAGATGAAAATATGTTTTAAACATGATGTTTTATTTACAATTTACACCTCAAGAATAATAACTTGTATAAGGGCTTTAGAGGTTGATCCTGTTAAGCATGGAATGCTTCCTCTCATGGAATTCTGAACACACTCAATGCCTGTTGTATTCTGTGGAGACTGAGGGCAACCATTATCTCCCAGAATCAGACCTAAGGATTCGTATAGGTCCTAAATCAGTGGTTCTCAGTCCGCAGGCCACTTGTGGCCAAATCAGCACACAGTTGCAGGCCATGTGCCAGAACCTCTGTCCTAAATCAACATCTTCAAAACTTCCATCTACAATTGCTGGGGAGGATGTTGCCATAACAGGAGGGAAGAGGGAGGCCCTGGTTTTAGGTTTGGCCAAATCGTACCCCTTCTAAGTAATCTCTGTGTGGGCTTGGGAAGTGTTTACTGATTTTTGTGCCCCCTTACAAACTTAGACTTAGACATACTGTTTAGCAGCTAAGCACTGAGGCTGATGAAGTGATGCAGAGTTTTACATGTATGAATTGACTCATTTTAATGAGCAGAGAACTGTTTGATTTGGTTGCTCTTCAGCTCAGGCCCTGATATCTTCCCTGAGGTTGAATGACTCACAAACTGAATGCCTTAGTTCATGGAGAAATGGTAGTAGAACAGGCCAAACGTTACAGCTGTTTCATGGACCTGATCACGTATAAACGCCACAAAATCAGTGAATCAAACTTCTCATTTTCCTCTTGCACATACTATGTTAGTACATCAGCCTTAATAGTTTTTACTGCAATTTTACTCTGGATAGTATCATTATAATATCTCCTGTACGTGATACACTCAGAATTATAATTAATGCACATTGACACTGTGAATTTGTTGCTTAAATATCCATCAGTCTATGATTGTACATCACGACACTATACTGAATGTTGAAATAATCTGTAAATATTATAATATATTGTCAATGATCCACAAATATTAATGACTGGTATTCAGAGGCTATATCATAAGCAACCATTCCAGAAATCCCAGTTACTGCAAAGTGGTGACATATGACAGTGAGTTACTCGCCTCAAAGAAGCCCATTTGATAGAGATCAGTGATACACCATTTTGGATAAGTAAAGTATGTGTTTCAAAGTTATGTACATGATGTCTTTATAAACTACTTGTTATTGAGAGCAGTGCTGCTGGAGAGAGCTAACATATTTAGATAAAGGGCTATTAGTGTTCTATATTGAGATAATATTAATAAATAACAGCCTAGCCAGAAAGTGCATTGACAATTGCTACAAATAACTGTTTCAAGAAAGGAGGATAAAGCAAGAAGACAAGCCTTAGCAGTCTGGAGGAAATAAGGATATTTAATCAATCCTGACAGCGGTCAGGTGAAATGAAGGTATGAGTCACCTGTAGGCGAAAGTCTTTAATGTGGATACCAGAGGTGGGTCAGGTGGCTAGCAAAGGAAGTCTGAGAGAGGAGGCATGCAAATTGAGTGGGAAATGTAAGAGGAGAGTGAGGAACATAGCTGAATATAGGATATAAGGTTTCTTCTCAAATGTCACCTTGTCCGAAAAAGAACCTTTCTGCTTACTCAGTGAAGTTAGCAGTACCCTTAATTTGTGGTGTGCAGTAGTTCAATGTAATTTGATTTTCATTTATTCTCTATTTTTTTCATTTGAAATACAATTAGTTTTTATGTTAGTCCAGTTGGATTCACAGATCGGTTCTAGTGTTAATCCTCCTGAGACATCTCCTGAGGCTGTACGAAGACATTGAAGGTGGCCCAAGCTTAAGCCCAGCTACAATTCTCAGTCTAAAATGCTATGTGATGCCATTCCATAATCATCAGTACTCTTGCTGTGACTGAAACAAAGCACAGGAAAGGCCTAAAGATCTATGATGAGAAGTTTGCTCTGACGGGCAGGGGTAATGTGACAATGCATTAGATGTTGAAGAGGGAGAAGATGAGAGCGCAAGAGGGACATAGGGAGAGAGATAATGGAGAGGAAGACAGCCTAACAAAATAAGAGTAGAAAACAGATATTGAATGGAAAGAGAACAAAAGGTTAAAGGACAGGGAAAGAAAGGCCATATGGATGAGCTGGGAGACTTCTGGACTATTCATATTTTCTTGAACTCAGATATTTTCTTGATTGCCCTACATACTAACTAATTCCCTGGTTCTCAGTGAGGCTCCATTTGCAACTTGTATTAACAGCTGTCTGGAAGTCTGATAATATTACAGTACATAAGTTAAAATATACAGAAAAAGAAAATAAACTGTTACTCACTGTGGTATCTATAGATAAACATGCAAGCATGGCATAGTACAGCTCATCTGTGGCTCAGCATAGAATCAAAAGGAACATTTAATGTCCACCCATAGAACTCATATCTGGGGAATGTGCTGAAGAGGCTGGCATAAGCCACAATGGGCATTTGCAGTTAGGATGGGTATTTTGTGCCTATAGTTTCACCAAACTCAGTGGTTGCTGATAACTAAACTGGTCCACTCAATGCCAGCTTTGAAAGTACAGTCATCTTTCTTGTAACAGCTGCAGGATCAGAAGATATGAATTGCTAGATGGCAGTGTTTTGGGGGGATAACAAAAGATAAAGGGACCACCTCCAATTTCATGTTGTCATCCTGTAAGTTTAGGTGTTTGTGGGTTACTCTAGGTTCCCTCACTTGTTAAGAATATATCTCCTGGGATAAAATCCTGACACTTCTGGAGTCAATGTGAGTTTTGTCATAGTTTCACACTTAGTATATTTCTTCTCATCTGTATATTATGAAGAAAGGGAAAAAGCATTAAAAGTCAACAGTTACAAAATTGCCACAGTGGTATAGCTAAAATTTTGCAGTTAATTCTCATTTTCATACTGGGAAATAATGCAATATCACATGTGCCATAGTATGGTAGCTATATGCAAACTGTAACTTATTACTGAAGACCACTGTAAATGCATTTCCTCTGTGCAGTGTTAAAAAGGGGTAGAATTCATTTGCTTGCAATTGTTGACCCTTGGCATTCACGTTCTTGTAATCTTAAGGAGAACTGATTGTCATTGTCTCCAGGGGATACTCTGTGCCTAGGTAACTAATACAAGGATCTAAGCAAGAGGTATAGCAAAAGACATCTCAGCAATTTTATAGAAGCTGTATAAGTTGAATTGATTTGGATCACAACATATCTTTAAATTGATGAGGGATCCAGGAAACTGGCTAATAAAGAGGCTTGAACGAGTTTTTCTGTACAGTCTCTTTGTCTGTGACCAACTCTAAAGGAGTTAATATTTTCCACCAATATTCCCAGAACCAGAGTGATCAAATTAAGGACTGTTTGTATCAGAGACCCAATAAAAATGTACTGAATTATAAGAACAGCTAATAGTGTAGAATTTATAGTGATAGTGAGACTTACATTTACAATAAAGGAGAGAATCTATCTTCAAAATAAATTATACAGGTAATAATAATAATAAAAAAATCATTGTTGAGGGATTTGTTAAAGCCAGATCATGGGACTCAGTTTTTAGTGAATTTATTTTGAACCTTCTGAAGCAGACATTGCAAATTTTTACATTCTAATGAGTGAACTAAAAACATATATTTCAAAGAAAACAGCACTCATAAATTACATTTATGACATATGAGGTTGTGGACTGCTGTGCAGGGAGCACAGAGTAATGGTGCTAATATGCACTCTAGCTTGATTTTTTCAGTTCCCAACATGCTCTAATTCCATACTACAAATCTTTAAATGGCAGTTATATTTTAATTAATGTGATTATGTGCTGCCATTAGCAAACCCTCCCCAAGCACATTGCTCCTGCCAAACCCATGAATGCCAGTAAACCATTAACATCAAAGAGCTGTTTGCTTATTAAATTCATCTACACAAATAGGCAAGGGTTGCAATTGTTGATTTGCCATTGAAATAACAGAACTCGAAGGAGTTGCACAGTAGCTGGCAGTTGCAATTATCTAGTGTAATTAAGTCTAATTTATAAGCCCCCCTCAAATGAGAAAGTAACAATTTTTGTTAATTAACAAGAGCATTTGTAAAGCTCGTTAATTCCATCATTCACCGTCTGCCTGCATAGATGGAAGCATGTGGCTATTGGTGGGACATGTTGCATATGTGTGTTTGTGCAATAATCTGTTTGGAAGGTCTAATGATTGAAATGGGAGATAGAAATGGATGTTATATTACAGTGAAAAGAAGATATACTGTTTTCATTTATCTTTACAGCAATGTAAGTGCTTTGTCATTATCTTGCACATACGGTTTCATTATTCTGATACAGCACTCTGTTACATTGCCTCATACCATCATCCCTATAAGCCTGCAGGGTACAAGAGCACTTATCTTTCCTGATGACTGTTGAATCATTTAAAACAAGTTATTAGTGAAACAATTAAAATGATATTGGTTCACAATTGTATTTATAGCTGGCAGGCATAATGAAACATTCTGAATAGCAGTTGGGGGTTCTCTGAATGGATAGAAAATGCTGTTAATCAGAGACAAGAGAAACCTCCAAAGAAAAACTAAATTGCAAGAACACATTAATTGTATTGGAACATTTCATTTAACTGAGAACAAAGGGAAGGTAAAAATCATATTATCAATGTTTCATGAACATGAAGGAATAGGAAAATTACTATGTCATTTGTCACATATCTTCTGTCGGAAATGAAAA
The DNA here is from genome assembly GCA_007922305.1 of Dermatemys mawii. Classification (NCBI taxonomy): domain Eukaryota; kingdom Metazoa; phylum Chordata; order Testudines; family Dermatemydidae; genus Dermatemys; species Dermatemys mawii. The sequence continues at coordinate 77,340,830 of ML677334.1, read as the reverse complement.
TTAAAAAGGCAGTATTTAATGTTAACAGGGGCAGGCCAAATACATCATGTTATTACACATTTTGTTTTTCACTGGGATTGCAAAAAATGGAGGGAATAAGGGGTTTTTTTCCTCTAAAAGGTGAGTGAATAAGCAATAATCAGAGTTACACTTTGCTAGTCATCCACATAAGGAAGCAGAAGATCTGTGCTGTCCTGTCCATTCATTGAAGTCTTAAGAAATTGCCACTATAAAATCAGATGTGAGCAATGTGTAAATGACACAGCACGTGCTATCCTTTCCTTTTTCTTATTTTTTTGGGAGAGGGTGATGGTTAATGTAGTGGAATTTTAATGCTTATGAGAAGGAGGCACTAATAGGACTGGTTAATAATTTTGCCTGATCCAATGACCACTGAAGTGAAGACAGAGAACTCAGACTGGGCCTGATTCTCATTGATACTAAGAGCCTTAGAGTGGTTATAAATGTATGTAATTTACACACTTATCTTGCTGAGTGGTGTAAAGGGATTTACTGTAAAGGAGAATCAGGCTCATAGACTTCAATGGCCATTGAATAAATACGTCTTAATCCTATCCCCCATCATCAGAGCTCCTCTAGTCCTGGGCCTCATCTGAATGGAGGATTGTCAAGTGTATCAAATCATATGGTGGTTTTCTGACTGTCCTCTGGGACTGTATTGAGATCACCATATTTATTTTACCTGTAACTTTGTCCAAACCAGAATCTGTGTGTATGAAAACTGAGCACTTTAAACTGTTAGACCAAAATTTGAGTTCAGTACTATTTTTACATGACATGTTTCATAATATATTTCTAAAATAAATGTTTACAGTAAGAGTTAAAGTAGTGAAAAAATTGCTTTGCAGAATTTGGTATGCAGATAGGAAGACAAATGATGTAAAGAAAAGGTCTAGAGTGAAAATCAAAGACAGCTATAATTTAATGTATTTATAATGTGGATAATTATTCTTGCACCCTATTTATAGAGGTGTGGAGTGGCATATCACAAGAATAATGACTGGAGTAAGTCAAAAGTGTATAGGGTTTACTGTTACCTCATTTGTCACAGCCTACAATATTTTTTGAGGTGGGATTTCAAAAGAGGGAGTGACTCCATTCTTGGAGGAAGGCAGACTTCTAGATAGGGTTGTCAACTTTCTAATCACACAAAAGCAAACCCTACCTGCCTCCTGCCCCACCCCTTCTCTGAGACTCTGGCAATGCCACATCCTTTCTCTGAGGCCCTGCTCTCATCCTCATCCCCCGTCCCTCCATCACCTGGTCCTCCCCACTCTCACTCACTTTCACTGGACTGGGGCAAAGAGTTGGGGTCCAGGAATGGGTAAGGGCTCTGGGCTGGGGATGCAAAGTCTGGGTTGGGGCTGGAGATGAGAGATTTTGGGTGCAGGAGAGGGCTTTGGGATGAGGCCCAGGGGTTTGGAGTGCAGGTGGGGAGAGTTCTGGCTGGAGGTGTGAGCTCTGGAATGGGGCTGGAGATGAGGGATTTAGGGTGTGGGAGGAGATTCTGAGCTGGGCCAGAGGGTTGGGGTGTGGGAGGGTGAGGGCTCTGGCTGGGGCTGAGGATGAGGGGTTTGGGGTGGAGGAGGGGGCTCTGGGCTGGTACAGGGATTTGGAGTGTGTGAGGGGATGAGGGTTCCACTGGGAGTTTGCGCTCAGGGGTGGGGCTGGGGATGAGGGGGTTGAATTGCAGGAGGGAACACTTGGCAACCCTACTTTTAGATCAGTGGAGTAGCTGACATGAAAACGGCATCTGTTTGAAACATATTGAGAAGAGTGCAGAAAGGAGACGGGGGAGCAAAATAGCATGGTATGAAAACAAAGAGAAAGGGAAGCAAGTAGGGCTGTTTTGGGATTTTGGGGTGGGGGAGGGTGTTTAGGGCGTGGGGTCCTGGCAGTGCTTTCTGTGGCTCCAAGGAAGTGGCTGCCAGGTCCCTGCAGGCTCTAGGTCAGGGGTGGGCAAACTACGGCCCATGGGCCACATCCATCCCGCAAGCTGGGCCGGGCCCATGTGCCACGGGTCTCTGCGCTCCCTATCCAGGCCCACCCAGCACTCCCTGGCCGGGGACCAGGTGGAGTTCAGTGTGCTGCGGCTCCCCACGCTCCCTGTCCGGGGGCCGGGTGGAGCGCAGGGAGTCGCTGGGCCCCACGCTCCCTGGCTGGGGACAAGGAGCGGGGTGGGGGGGGGGGGG
>ML677334.1:77182494-77338517 GCA_007922305.1 Dermatemys mawii | reverse complement strand
TGGGGGGGGGGTTGGATAAGGGGCGAGGTCAGGTTGTTTGGGGAGGCACAGCCTTCCCTACCCGGCCCTCTGCGCAATTTTTAACTCCAATGTGGCCCTCGGGCCAAAAAGTTTGCCCACCCCTGTTCTAGGTGCATGGGTAGCTAGGTGACTCTGCTCAGTGCATGCTGCCTTTGCTCCCGCAGGAACTACTCTCTGCATCTCCCATTGGTCTCGGTTCCCGTCCAATGGGAGCTGCGGAAATGGCACTTGGGGTACAGGCAGTGTGTGAAGCCTCCCAGCTGCAACCCTCCCCAGCTCTTAAGGGCCTCAAGGACCAGGCGGCTCCTTCCAGGAGCCACACAGAGCTAGGGTAGATAGGGAGTCTGACATAGCCCCAGCCCCGCACTGGACAAGACTTTTAACAGCCAGCCTGGCCTTTGAAGACTGGACACTTGGCAACCCTACATTTAGATCAGTGGAGTAGCTGACATGAAAATGGCATCTGATTGAAACATACTGAGGAGAGTGCAGAAAGGAGAAGGGGAAGCAAAATAGCACAATATGAAATCAAAGAGAAAGGAAAGCAAGTAGGGCTGTGAAGTGTTTTGAAAACTATAGGGCAGTTTTGAGCTGGATTAAAAGTGGATGGGAAGCCAATGAAGATCGAAGATTTGGGGGTGGTTCGGGTGAATGAAGTGAATGAAGCTCCTAGTGGAGGAACAGTGAAGGGACTCCACATGCTGCTCTCACCCCAAGCGCTAGCTCCACAGCTCCCATTGGCCAGGAACTCTGGCTAATGGGAGCTGCAGGGGCAGTGCCTGCGGACGGGACAGCACCCAGAGCCGCCTGGCCATGGCTCAGCGTAGGAGGCTAGAGGGGGGACATGCTGCTGCTTCTGGGAGCTGTCTGAGGTACATGCCACCCAGAGCCTGCACCTCCCATGCCCCAGCCCCCTACCGCAGTCCTCATCCCTCTCCCACAGTCTGAAAACTTCAGACCTAGACCAGAGCCCCGTCCTGAACCCCAAACCCTGCATCCCCAGCCCCACACCAGAGTCCACGCCCCTAGCTGGAGCTGTCACCCTCTCCTGCATCCCAACCCACTGCCTAGGCCAGAGCCCCCTCCCTCACCTTGAATCCCTTATTTCTGGCCCCACCCCAGAGCCTGCATTCATGGCCAGAGCCCTCACCCCCTCCCACAACCCACTCCTCTGAGCCAGCCGAGTGAAAATGAGCGAGTGAGTGGGGGTGGGAGGGCTGGAGTGAGCGGGGAGTCAGGGCCTTGGAGAATGGGTAGGGCCTAGGAGGAGGGGTAAGGCAGGGAGTGGAGCAAGGGTGTTTGGTTTTTTTCAAGTAGAAAGTTGGCAACCCTACCCAGCAGTCTTGTGAAGGCAAGGTCTGGGGGCCTGATTCCTCCCCTTGTGCTGAGATAGGCACAGGACCTTGCAGGAAAAGAAATAAGCCACTCTGGTTCTGGGCTGTTTTTAACCAGTTTAGTCTCCAGCACAGGAAAGAACAGCACTAAAGACTGCCATAATGCACACCCCAGCCCCTATGATCCTATAGTTCAGGATAGCCATTGCTTAGAAATGGCATGGCCACACACCACTCCTCCAGCTTTGACATTCCCAGGGTCGTCCAGTGGAGGGTGGTGCAGAGTTGGTTGTATCAGCTTTGCATCTTCCAGAAAGGCTGCTTGAGCCAGGGTTTTCCCTCCAGGGAGATCTTAGAATTGCTGCATAGTCATTTTCTGCAGCACTCCAGGTGGTGGAGCAAACTAACCTTCTGCAGATGAAAATGAAAATACACAAGAGTACTCCACAGCAATCTTCGATACACAACAGCACACTAGGCCACAAGTGTTCCCAACCACACTGGCCCAAAACACAAGTAATCTAAGTTTATTCCTGAATCCCTTCTTTTAAGAGGAGGACATTTGTAGTACCAGAGGTCATCAGGTCAAGCAACCTCAGATACAAATGTCTGTGGTTTACTTAGGAAAGACTCTGACTTTTACAGGAAATCTTCTGTGTCCTGAGAATTTTGTAACAGTAGGCAAGCCCTATAAACAACATAATGCTACACTGTGTTTCAAAAGTCATTTTGAAACAGAAATCATAAAAAATGCTACCAATGGATTATACTTTGCTTGCTATTTACCACAATATTCTATTCCCATTGCACCTATTTGGAATATTTCTAGGGCAGATGTATAAAAAGAAACTGCCTCTGTATGCTTACACTGTAACAGAATAGTTCAGGACATTTTTAAATGTATCTGACTCTGAAGTTTGACTGAGACAAGGAAGGCTCTTATGTTCCAAAACCATTCTGGACGTTTCATATTACCCTCTGCTAGAGTATTATGCCGCAATCCGTCAGTGCAATTGGAAAGAAATCTTGTGCTTCAGCGCTGCTCAGCAATATTAAGAAGGTGAAGTCTCAAGTCTCATCTATTGTCTGCTGAAGTAACCAGGTTGGTGGGAGCCTAAATCCTAGCATGCCACAGCTGGACTTTGTTCAGTTGGAAAAAGCCAACATATAATAGCCTATAATAATTGATAGGTTTTACTTATACAGGAAACACTCCCGGCCACTGCTTTGACTTCAGTGACCTTACTGTCCCACACTTAAGACTGGGAAGGCACTTGGCTGGTCAGAACCAACAGTTTTCTGAATTTCGGTTGGCAAGAGTGTGAGCTACTGAGAGTACATGAATCCTGGGGCAGGAGGGCAGCTGTGATTGCAGAGGCACGTCCCAGCCGCTCAGTAAACATCAGACTTTATACGACATGTGTGCTTTGTCAGAAAATTTCTCCTGATAACTACACCTGATCACAAACACTTCTCTTTATTTCTCTGCCTGATGAAATTCTGCGATGTGATGAGAGTCTTTAACGTTGCTTATGCCTCAATTAGAAGTGCACGATCTCAGAGCTTAACAAAGCCATTGCTAACATCCTGGCTGAATCCAACCTTTTCTCTTGGAACTCCCATCCACTGACAGGTAAGTTCAGAAGATTAAAAGGCAGGTGCCTGTTTTCAGCAGTCAGAGCATATCTTCAAAGCAACTCTTTCTGCATGTGGATCTGTTACACATATGCCCTGCTAACCCTGTTTTAAAAGAGCATTTCTCAACCTTTGACAAGGACTTTGAGGACAACAATCGCCTCTGCTGTTTTGATACACTGGCCTTGTTCAAGTGACTTTCTGGAACTTGCATTCCGTATAAAATGATCGGTCCTATTTGTTTAATTCACATTGCATTTAAGTCAACCTGGCTAGCATATTCTGCATCCCTTTGTACAATGATATGCATTAGTTTAGATAGTACATGGCATGCCCAAGATTTCTTGAATAATAATTTGCATTTGAAACATGCTGGATAGGGGAACATCATGCTGTCTAACTAACTACTAATATAACTCATACAGAAAGCAGATAATCAGTTATAATAATAACGTATTTTCATTCTTAGACCAATATACTACAGTACACTTTGTCCTTCTCCAACCAGTATTAACTATACTATGCTTTCACACACATCCACCTTCTTTACATTATAATTTCTACTCACATAGGGGAAAAGTATGATTCCCAAAACACAATATAGCAATAATCATTGGTAAGCCAAAAAAGAAAAAAAAGACTGACCTGGCATGCAATATGCTCCTTGCTTCTGTGTAAATCCTATGTGGATGTGGATGATTTGATTTACTTTCCATATCAAAAGCAATATCTCTCCTAAGGCAATATTAGAATAGTTTTTAATGATAACACACTGTACAGTGATGACTTTTTTATATATAAATATAATGATTTTTACTGTAGGCCCTGATATTTGAAAACCTATATGAAATAAAATGAATGACAGCTAAATACCCTCTACTATAGGTGAACTATAGGTGGATTTTAAAGAGATAGTGTCTTAATTGCACAGATTGCATCTACTGAACAGAGTGATGACAAGTTTAAGAAAGAATAACATTTCAGGATTAATGTCTTAAATTAACAATCCACAACCTTGTAGGCTCAATTGCAGTTTATCTTGTTAAAGATAGTCAAAGTTAGTATTCAGTGATCCTTCTTACATTTTCCAGGGTCTCTTGGCCTTATTAATTCAAATCCTACTTTCAATGTATGCATGTAGCCAAGATAATTATTAGAAGGAGAGATCAAAGCAAGCATATTATAGTCCTATTCCATTTTCTGCTGATGTGAGTGATCTGACTCTTCTTTGATGTTGTATGCTTCTACAGTGAAAGTACAGAGGATAAAAATACTACACCATGTAATCTGGCATTTATCCCATGAGACCAGAATTCCAAATTGTGACACATGTCAAGAAGTTAAAAAAAAAAACTTGAAAGAGCCCTATGCTTTATAAAGTGACATACTCTGCATTTAAACACCAGCAAACATCATTTTCCATTACAAATTTAGTCCCCAATATAAAATTCAAAGAATTTCTGTAACTTTAGTCAACGAAAATGACAGCAATACTTTATAAAATAGCTACCATATTTACTACTAGTTACACTAAGACTGCAGCTTCGCTTTATTCAAACCAAATTCTTTAAAATCAAAGAGGGGTTAGAAAACACAAAAATAATGCCTTTGTACAAGCACCGATGCATCTCATGTACAACCTTCATTCAGTCATTGCCAGCTTATTCTAGTTCAAGTTGGTGCTTTTGAACACTGTGTCAGCTTCTGCAATAAGGCTGTGTGATTCCAAATGCTGAACCCAGAATCACTGCCACACTGAAACAACTAGCCAATTGGACTACTTGTGTGAGTAAGGGGAGAAGGATTTGACTGTATATTTAAAAATCCATTGCCCCGCATTGCTTTGACAAAGGTCTGTCATAGTACCAGCATCTACTGAAAGCTGAACTAGCCATATTTCTGCTACCATAGCGTAACAGTTGATTATTTCAGTTTAAAAAGAACACAGAGAATGTCTGCTGCTTTAGCATAACATTTGGCCTTCTTTGCTTTAGTGGAAAATGTCAGAAGTCTTTGGACTGTTAGAGACTGTATCCTGCATCATTGAAATAAGTGGGTGTTTTGCCATTGACTTCAACAGGTGCAGGATCAAGACCTGTGATTTTAATGTCTACAGTACTGTACCTAGATATGAGTGAACTAGCTCAGATAAAATAAGAACTTTGCCAGACCTTCACCCCAAATTATAATGACTCCAAACATAACCCTTTTTGAGGTTTGAAAGGTGTGCTTAATTTATTTTTGCACACCTGTGAACTTCTGAGTTCCACAGGGAGCACAGCAGAAATGTGTTTTTTTTAAGTCTGCTCTGCTGTTATTGAAGTTTTCCTGGCCATACTGGGGGCAAGAAATAGCAGAATTCTCCCCTGATGACCTATTTCAATAGGATTTCTAGTTTATTTTTGTAGTCTCAAAAGGTTTGCCTAATTTGAGAAAACTACAAACTTTGAAAAAACAGCTGAACTTCTGAGAATTTATTCAAGCTGAACTCCAAACTAATTGAATTTCACCTGTTATTAATAACATCTTACTTATCAGAAACTGGTGTCCATTTCTCTGACCCCATCCTTCAAAATAAGTATGCTCCATATCTATTGCTTACCAGCTTCTCAGATATGTTCAGACTTCTGGCTCTTCAGAGTTCTTTCTCTTGTGAGCTAGCAGGGATGGGAATGTTTGTTTTGTAAATGATTTTATTCCTTAGCTTTTCTTGGCACTTTTGCTATAGACTGAGGGCCATATCCTTATCCTTGAGGGGCAACCAAGGATTCCTCTGACACAGTCCTGTCAACAGAAAGTGTCTGCCATCAAATCTGTAACCTCAGAATCCTCTTCAACTCAATATTGTATTTGGATATCTAAGTAGTCTGAGCAGAAGAAACACCCACTTCCAATCTACATTTGGCCAGGAGAGTGCACCTGATTTCTTTCAGACTCTGATCTGGCCACAGTGATCCACACTTTTGTGACTTCTAAGCTTGATTACTGCAATTCTTTGTACCTGAGAATGCGGCAGCGTTCCAGCTGACAACACAGGCCACCAAAAACATATCACCTTTACACACACCCCTCTGCATTGGTACCCCATTGAACACAGAATCCAGCTCAAGGCTGTTGTTTTGAGCTAGTCAGGAATTTTCCATCTCAATGGTTTTTCAATGGAAAATTCACTTTCCACAAAATCAAAATTTTCTGTTGTGAAATTTACATTTTGTCAGAAAATCACAATTTTTGGTCACAAAATCATTCCCAGCTCCGCAGCAACTCTGTTTCTCCTCAGCCCACCTGGCAAACTTCTCTGGTGCCAGGGCTGCTGGGATCCCAGCCCCTTGGCAGCTCAGAAACCCTGAAAGTTCTGGTTCCTAAACTCCAAAGCTCATTGAGCTGTGCGGGTCCCAGGCTCTATGAGTGGCTTGGTTCCTCCACCAGGCAGGCTGCCAGGGATCTGGGCAGCTCATGGAGCATCATAAACATTTTGAAAAGATCAAGATAAAAAGTCATTTTGACTGTTTTAAAAATGAATCCCATTTACCAATACATTTCAATTTTTCCTGCAATTTTGGAACTAGCAGAATTTCCCAAGGAAGGGGAATGCTTATTTCCAGAAAGCTCTACTGTTCTGATTTTCAAATCTCTGAATGGAAGCTAAGCCCTGCTTAGCTACCTGAAAGGTTGTTGCTCCTTCTGCTCCCCGACCTCTCACAATAACTATCTTTGACTAGAACCATGAAACAAATATACTTGTGACCGCAAGAAAGAGACCTTTCATGGGGCTGCCCCAAGGCTAAGGAAATCAGTCAGGTGAAATAAGAATGATGGCTATTTTTTATCACATTCAGAACTAAAGGTAAACCTCACATATTCACCGATGCTTAACGCAGAACTCCATTCATATACTTTTATTTTCTCTCCTACTCTCTCTCTCTCTTTCTCACACACATACACACCCATTGCCTGCCCCCTGCTGGCAGGGGAGGAAGAGAGCGAGAGAATTGCTGTCATTCTTTTACTCTCAGGAGGTATTAGATACTCCATTAGTAGACTAGAAACTGAATAGATAAATAGCACTTTGCTCATGAAATTCTGTGTGCAATGCCAGCAGAGTCACACAATGGATAAATGAGTTACAAGCATTAAGTGCTCAGTTCTTTCTCTCAGGCACAGCACGATACTGGGAAGGTGTAGACTGTCACAGACCCAGTGTATGAAGAATTCTTGGACTCACTGACAAATAAGGGGAATACATCCACTTCTGCACATCTTCACATTGGGCTGAATTCTCCCTGACAGCATGCTTGAACAGCTCCCTGGCCAACTTTTCTCTGAATCTTAGGGGTGCCTTATGCCTTAGCACTGCATAAAGTGAATGGTCTTAGGGCTCCTCAGAGTGTATGGACTGCAGTTGAATCTAGTTGTTATGAAAGGCTCTTGTACCTTCCTTACTATGACACCAACAAGCTTAATATGGTCCTAAATGATTTATCTAAGACCACACAGTTAGCAAGTGGTTGATCAGGATTTAGAACTCGAGTTCTTGGCTCCAATTCCAATACCAATTGAAACAAAATAGTGTTATATTGTAGTTTTTTTTTTAATGTTATGAAAAATGTCTTACATGCATCCCATATCTGCAATTCAGAGTTACTGCCATAGTGGGGTAGACAGAGGTGCATAGGAACACACTTAACTATAAAAATATGTATTCCTTACATCCTCAGCCCATGAATATACCACAACATGCATTGCTGCATGAGGGAAGGCCTTCTCTGAAGAATGGACAGAATTCAGACAGAAGGTGTGAAGATGATACAGATATTTCTTTCCCTTCCCATTCCCTTCTGGGACTACCGGTGAATGTGTGTTATTCAAAAATTAGGGTAAGGAAAATTGCCATTTTTGCCTGCAGGACTGACCACATAACAAGAGCTAGAACATGTCTTAGCCATCTAGCAGTGCATTCTCAGAACAGCAAAACGATGATTTCACTAGTCAGACAACTAGAGCTTTAAATGCAAGTTATTTGTATCCTGCTGAGAAGAATAAGACTCATGAAAAAAATCATCTGTATTGGAAGACTTTTTACCTCAGAGATTCCAGAGGGTAAGGATGGGCATGTAGTTAGAGCACTGACCTGTTTTAGGTGATCTAGGTTTCAGTTTTCAGTTTTGTTACACACTTTTCGTGTGAGCTTGGCAAATCACTTCATTATCTAAAGCCTCATTTCTCCACCCTTCCCTACTGCAGCAGGCTGTTGTGAAGATATATTTGTTAATGTTTGCAAGGTGCTAAGATACTATGATGGTGGAGGAACCTTACAAACAGCTATATAGTAACTCTGTAAATCTGTTATACAGTTTTTGACATCTTTTTGATAAAAATTTAATCTAAGCTGTCCAGTGAAGGGAAGCCATTCCCAAAATTCTAGCCTTGTGGATTAGTATCTACACAGGCAATGACATCACATGTGTTGCCAGCTGCTTATTTGCAGGCAGGCAAATTCTGTCCTCACAGTGAGGCATGCAAGTCCCAGTGAAGTGAAATGCAGTTGCACACATGCCTCTCACGGTAGAAATTAGACAGTAGCACTTATATGCAGAGGATTCCACTTTATAAAATATAGGGTATTTATCACTAGTTATAATTACATATAAGTAAAGTACTGAACAATTCTAGTTTTCTGGGGCCCTTAATCTGCATCCCATATCTGCAATTGAGAGTTACTGCCATAGTGGGGTAGACAGAGGCGCATAGGAACACACTTAACTATAAAAATATGTATTCTTTACTTTTTCTGAGAAAACTCCTCAGATACCTACATAAATAGTGCATAAAGTTTTCATGAATCAGGCCTAAGGCTACACATTTAAGTGGTCCCGGCTGTATTCACATATAAATAGTTGCACAGTATATTAAGAACTCTAATAATAGCAAAATAGCTATAAAATATTAGCATGATTTTATTTTTCTTTTATGGCTTCTTGACTAGCTTGACTACTGACTTTTAGGAAATAACTAAAATGCCAGTTAAACACTATATGCATGGAGGACGGTGGTGGGGTGGGGACTGTGAGGGGGAATATTGTATAGCTTTTGCTTCCGTTCACTGTACTGAAAAAAGCTTCAGAGATGATGTCTGAGTCCTGGTTATAATGAATATATTCCACATAGAGTCCTCCTACTTATCAATTAATTCAACTTCCTCATCAATTCTCCCCCCGCCCCCGTCCTGACGGTTTTATGACCTAGACCCTGGCGATACCCTTAGGCAGTTCATCTGATAATTGACATATTTTCTAACACAGTATAGTGATGCCCAAGTCAGTGCTTTCAGGCCGTGTCTTCAGCTTATTGGAGTCTGCAGCAGGGACTCCTTTTATCCCTCATACATCAGAATACACTGACAGCTCTCCCAAGCAGGGACGAAGCAGATCTCTCCCTCAGGAAAATGTATGCAAACACCTCTGGAACATTGTACTCGTTGCTAGGCATCACAATGGTGATATCTTTATGATAAACATGGTATGCAGAAGAAGGTCTAATAAAAGAATAACAAATTATTACATCCAGAGGGCAATTTTACAAGATTAACTGGTGTAATAAATTAGTGCTGCAGTGAGAATACTGTGTTACCTTTTAAGGTATTTCATAGCACAGCCTAAATGAACCAGCCTATAAAAAACACGGAATGTATAGCAGAAAATAATAAAGCCATAGTTACATTTTTTTAAACTAGTCATGATACCAGTGTGTGGTGTTTGGCTTTTTGCATGGTAGCTTCAGCAAGCACTTGCTATAAAATAGGGTTACACGTGCAATTCATGCCAAGATGATTATGGTTAGCATTATATTGTATACTGCTGCTGGATGTTCAGTACCATTGCAATCTACATAATATCAATTTGAACAAAAGCCCGTAGCATTTTATTTCTAAAACTATTTTCATACATAAAACATTACAAAGAAAATGCCAGAAGCCAAATATCTTTCATACTAATTATCAAATATTTTGATTCTTTTTTTCTCTGCGTGTTATATATATAAATAAATGAAAAAAGTCTCCTATTTCTCTCCCCATCTCTCCATACTTTTCTGAATATTAAAAATGTGTTTAAATCCAGGTTTTATCTTTTTAATACTGAAGGATATATTATTGTTAAACAATAACAGATGCTTTTTATTTTAACCCATGCCTTGCATTTTAGTTCAGATAGCTGGAAAAAAGAATCTCTCTTTCTGAATCTGAGGGAATATCCAATGTGCTATTCTGTACTATTTTTACACTAAGACATCCATGAACGTTCAGATTTGCATTTCATTTGTAAATGAATGAAACTTATATTTTTCTGTGGTTATACCAGTCAGAATCCCAAGATTTCCCCCAACCAATAAAAGACAGAGCCCACATCTGGAGTTCAAAAGCCAGGGCTATATTACAATTTACCATAAAATCTCATATGTTAGTCTAACATAATACATTAACAGGATAACACTGCTTCACATTTGTAAGCTGTAACCCATTTGCAGCTGATTAGAAGGTCATATTCGCCCAGCTTCACCAGTTTGGTATAAAAAGCTTTCTTACCGAAAATCACCCAATCCCTTCACATATAAAAATACAGACACTAAACTGGGCACTTGTTAGTGGTTTTAGACAAAAGTCCATTTGAAAGTTGTTCTGTACAAGCCCTCTCCTATCCTCTGATGGTATGTGTTGCCTTTCCCTCCTTGGTATAAAGGGTACATAGTCTTCCATAACTTACTGACTCCTATGGGGACTACATAGGACAACTAGTGCATTGGCCGCAAAGAACTACACAATGCTGCTTTCACAAACTTTCACAATGCTGCTCCTATGGGAGGAGGGGAAATTCAGTGTTGTGAATCTCCACAGTAGCACCTTCCAATAGTTTAGTCAGGTAATTTTATAATAATTACATAAAGCCTTAATCCACAGCTGGGTCTATTGTTTTGTCAGCTTTATTGTAACTGAAACTGCATATACTTTAAAAGTGACAAAGAGTCTTGTAGCACCTTATAGACTAATAGATGTTTAGGATCATAAGCTTATGTGAGAGAAGACTGATGAAGTGGGTCTCCATCCATGAAAGCTTATGATCCTAAACATCTGTTAGTCTATAAGGTGCTACAAGACAATTTGTCACTTTTGCAGATTCAGACTAACACGGCTACCCCTCTGATACTACATATACTTTGTTCATTTATGGTAGTGCCCACAAATCTAAGGAGAAGCAGGTAGATGTTAGGGGAAGAGGAACAACCCATGGGCATTTTGAATGCACATGTCAACCTGATTTGCTGTAGTAAGCAGATGGTCTTAAATATGGACAGAATATTGAGTTTGCAAATGAGCTCAATGAGGTTGCACCATGTACAGGGGCAGTATGGAAGAAGGCACAGAAATGTTTGTCTGAAAAGCTGCATAAGGGTAGATCTAGCTGAGTGCTTACGGCCCTCATGACTATATGGTCCAGGAGTCACGCAAACATTAACTTGTGTGTTTTCACAGCATCCCTGTGTGTTACGGAAGAATTATCATCCACATTTTGTCAGTGGCAAACAGAAACCTAAAGAGGGTGATTGATTTGCCTAAGGTCACACTAGATTCTGTGACTAGAAGAACATCTGTGGCAGCGCTGGAAGTTGAACCTGAAGTACAGGGCAATGTTTTGACTACAAGACTATGAGCACAGGGGAAGGGGATGCTGCAAAGTGAGATGAAGTAGGTACAGGCAAATTTGAATAGATCTTTTCAGGAGGTGACAAGACTTTAAAATTCGATGCAGTAGCAAATGGGGACCACTAGAAGGATTCAAAGTCTGAAAAGACAACATCAGAATCACAGGCAAGGAAGGTGATATTTTGAATGGACTGAATGGGGGCTATGTGGTTATTTAGGAGGCCAGAGGGGAGGAGGTTACAGTCACTGAGGTGGGCTTTAAAGGTCTGAATGAGATATTTAGCTGTGGAAATGGATGTGTCATCAAGATGCTGAGGAGGATTCAGAATTCAGAAAGGGCTTGGATGTGTAGGCCAAGGCAGAAGGAACTGCTGGCTATCCTGTACTCCTTCATGCTTAGGACAGGGGGAAATACCTGATTGTTCATTCTAGTTCTTAGCTCATGGCAATAGACAAAATTTGAGGCATTTATCTGAATACATGAATATTAGCCACAAATATTCTGCAGCATTCAGATAGCTGAAAAGCCAGTCAGGAAATTTTTAATATTTTATTTTGGAAGATGCCTATTTGTCAAAATCAAGATTGTTCATGGGAAAGGGTTAGGAATGGAAATGGGACAAATTTCCCGTTTTAAAACTTTTGGGAAAAAAAAGGGTTTGAAATTATCAAAACATCCCATTTTGACACTATAGAAACAAAAAGTTCGGCTTTTGGGGTTAAACTGATTTTTGTTTCAAAATGTAAGTTAATGTATAATAAAATCTAGTAAAAGTCAATATCAAAATAAAAGATTTTAAAATTATAAAAACAAATAGTTTCAGTTGATGCAGTCTGAACTTTTTATTTAATAGGGGGTGGGTTCTGGAGGGCTTTTTGAATCCTGATTTTTTTCCAGATTTCAACTTGAAATCTTTTTTTTTTTTTTTTTTTGGAAAGCACAAAAATTGTCACAAGATAGCCCAGCTCTAGCACCCATATTTGTGGTCTCTGACTCCAAGAAATGTAATATTCAATTCACCCCATTCTAATGGGTTTCTTCTTTTCCAACATAACAGGAATTTTACTAACCGAAACATCCCTCAACTAAAAAGCTTACACACCCTAGAACTTTCTAATGCCATATTAGCTTCATAGAGGAAAGCCCACACGTCAATATGACCTAATGCTGAAATATTCCACACCAAAAACTCTACAGACCACGTTGCCAAAATATCCTATATCAAAAAGCCCAAGTGCCAATAACCCTTTTAGTGGAGATATTAAAGATTATATGATTTATAAAGAAATCTGTAATTTAAGAAGTAATAGGTGTTTGGCTGCAATTATGTTATCTATATGCTTATGAAATTTATTGCATGACCATACTGGCTGCGAGACCTGTTTTTAGGAAAATGACAAAAACAATATATAGGCTCTATGGATTTTACTTATTCACAGAGAAAACTTGCTGCACAAGTAAATTATTTACACAAAGACAAATGCGACTGGAGAAGGCAGCAAAATGTGTTTTGCATGTAACACAAGTGTGTGCACAAGGCAAATGGAGCTTTTTACTCAATTCATAGTGCTTGGAACATAGATCTGAGGAGATATTTGAACAGGATCTTTATCTCAAAGATACAAAGGGAAGGAAATTCCTCACAATCAACAGCCATTCAAAGGAAAATTACTTCCAGGAAGAAAACATAGCTCATCAGCAGATCTCTTATCAACTCCACAGGCAATTTCTTGAACATAGAAGCTACTGTCATAGTGAAGCCAGCAAAGAGGTTTGGGAGGAAGCCAGTCCCCAACCTACTGTAGAAGCTTGTAGTGGGAAAAGACATACTGGAGACATTAATCTATACCCTGGAATAGTCAAATACACCCTGAAATTGAATATATCAAACAGGACAGAAGAATGCACAAGCAATTTCACCTGAAACAGGAAACAGCACTACGACAGTGAGGATATTCAAAGTATGCAGAATCTGGCGCAAGTAGTGATTCACCAATGACCATCATAACAAAAAAGAGTTACTCAACAAAGTCTGAAGTTCTGAAACAAGTATTTCAGTTTTTCAGTCTCTAAATCTGCACAGAGCAAGGACAAGAATGACCTAGAAATCTTGAAGATATACAGCAGAGGAAAAGAATGTCACATGGATTATTGCAAGGTAAACATTAAACTGTAGAGCCTGGGTTCAGTGAAAAGGTGATGTAGAGTGAAGTTTTGTCATCACATTGATGATACTGCAGTTTAAAACATCTTGTAAACTTCTGTGGTGGCTTCAGATAAACAATGAAATCCTGGAACTAGTTTTGTTCAACATCTTTATTAATGATCTGGATGATGGGATGAATTGCACCCTCAGCAAGTTTGTGGATGACACTAAAATGGGGGGATGGGTAGATATGCTGGAAGGTACAGAGAGGGTCTAGAGTGACCTAGACAAATTAGAGGATTGGGCCAAAATAAATCTGATGAGGTTCAACAAGGAAAAATGCAGAGTCCTGCACTTAAGAAGGAAGAATCCCATGCACTGCAACAGGCTGGGGATTGTCTGGCCAAGCAGCAGTTCTTCAGAAAAAGACCTGGTGATTACAATGGATGAAAAGCTGGATATGAGTCAGCAGTGTGTCCTTTTTGCCAAGAAAGCTAACAGCATATTGGGCTGCATTAGTAGGAGCACTGCCAGCAGATCAAGAGAAGTGATTAGTCCCCGCTATTCGGCACTGGTGAGGCCACCTCTGGAGTATTGTGTCCAGTTTTGGGCCCCCATTACAGAAAGGATGTGGACAAATTGGAGAGAGTCCTGCAAAGGGCAACAAAAATGATCAGGGAGCTAGGGCACATGACTTATGAGGGGAGGCTGAGGGAACTGGGGTTATTTAGTCTGCAAAAGAGAAGCGTGAGCAGGGATTTGATACCTGCCTTCTACCTGAAGGGGGTTCCAAAGAGGATGGAGCTAGGCTGTTCTCAGTGCTACCAGATGACAGAACAAGGAGCAATGGTCTCAATTTGCAGTGGGAGAGGTTTACATTGGATATTAGGAAACACTATTTCACTAAAAGAGTTGTGAAGCACTGGAATGGGTTACCTAGGGAGGTGGTATAATATCCATCCCTAGACGTTTTTAAGACCCAGGCTGACAAAGCCCTGGCTGGGATTATTTAGTTGGTTTTGGTCCTGCTTTGAGCAGGGGTTGGACTAGATGACCTCCTGAGGTCTCTTCCAACCCTGATATTCTATGATTCTATTAATGGTGTTTCGTGACCGTGGCACCCTGGATGTCATAGATATTCAACTACTGCCCAGAACTTCCTTCTGGGACATTTCACAATGGAGAAGAGAAAACTCAGCAAAGAGTAACTTCATTCTCTCCCACAAGATCATGCAGACAAGTCTGCAATTCCTCCCACATAAGTGATCAAGGTAGCTCCAAGTCTGATTAGTCTTATCTGAGATATAAATTGAAAGGTATTTTCTTGTAGTGAAAACACTATACTCTGGAATCATGCTGGACAATCCAAGTTAATCAGCTGCTTACAGCTTGGAATAGTGCCAGTAGTTTAAGTTTTGCAGATTCTATAACTGAGGAGAAGAGTCTTCTATCACTAACATTCCAGCCACCTCCCCTGCCAATTTATCTCTTGTAGGTCACCTATGTAACATGTTAATCTGTCAGGCTGATCGCGAGAGAGGAAGCACAAGTCCATGCGCCATTGTTTCAATGGTTATGAACAGAACATGGTCATAATGTTCAACTGGACTGTTGTCAGAGTGGCTAAACAATAAATTTCTCCAGATTATTCTGAAATATCTTAGGTTCTGTTCAGTTTCTGAGAACAGGCCACCATGGTAGGTCAATTAATCTGACAGGAATGAGGAGAAGCTCTGGAGATGATGATGATCTGAGCCAGAGTGAGGAATATTTGAACAATCACCTTCTGCAATTTCAGATATAGAGTATGTCCAGAGTTGAGTCATAATCTACCTGGCTTATTCCCATAATCACTGTGGAGACCAACAGATCCCATACAAATGCCAAAGAAACAGTGCCCAGATCCAGGCATTTACACGACTCTAATACCAGGACTAATAAGAAGCAATGTCAGCAAACTGAAAAAACCTTCCCAAATTCTCCTTTTCCTGAGACTCACATAGTAGGTATGTAACTCAAATGAATTCTTCCTTGGGACTGGGACTCTCTCCACCTGAAATCAGATGCAAAAGGTACAGCCACATTCCCTCCCTGATCCTTGACTCAGGCTGGACTGAGTGCCCAGGCAAGACAAAGGTGAATCTGAATAAGGTCAGCAGAATCATTCAGCCTGGTTTCAGTAATAAGTGCAAGATCAGATGACTCATCTGTTGTTCCAGTTATATAAACACTAGATTTCTCCAGTTTCACATCAGCACAATGCCACTGATTTCAATGGCCAATATGTATAAGCGCCTCTTTCTTTTCCATATTTATCACTGTTTTATTTTCTCCTGTTTTTTTTTCTTTCCTTTTTAACAAATCAGGATAGCTCTTATTTTCAAATTACTTAATTCACTCTTATGCATTCTTCTGTGCTGAACTATTTACACCTTTTTTTATCAGACTTAGGTTTTTGCATAGCCTCACATTTAATGTTATCTATATGCTCTTCCTATGCAATACTTCTCCAACATCTGGTTTTTGCGTGTCAAGTTCTGTAAAATATCTGTGGCAAACAATTTCCAGGGCTTTCCTTTAAAGTTAGCCATTTGCAAATGGTATTTCAAAACTTGATTAAAATATTATATTTTTCAACTGGCTTGAGGGAAATAAAAGGACACGTATCTATGCTTAATATGTCTTTCTTCCAGAAATCCTACAGACTCCATAGATGTGAACTGAGGTCCATTGTCAGAGTCTAGTTTTCAGATTTCCTTCATAACTGAAAATTGTTAACAAGAACTAGGTTACTGGTGTCAAAGTAACTTGGTAAGTAAAGGCTAATTCCAGCCATTTGCTGAACTAATTAGCTGCTGTAAAAACATAGCTGCCTGCTAGTACTATTTTACCAGGCTCAACTATGCCCAGGAGCTCAATACAATTGTGCCACAGTTGCCCCACATGTTTTGTCATGCATCTGGCAAGTACCACAGAACTTTACAGAACATTCACATTGTGAATACATTTCTCGTCCGTGGAAATCTCAGAGTCTCATTTGATTCTGAGAGCTCACAATCTTCCAGGATCATGGCTCCTCAGCAACTTTGGTTTAGGCTTCCAGGGTGTGTTGTTATGAGACAGCCAGCCAGGTGAACTGCCCCAGTGCTGAAGACCTTATGACTTCCTGGGCCTGTGGTTTCCAGGATCTGTGATTCCAGGGCAGTTTGCCAATAGGACTGCTTCTGACCCAGGACACCAGGGCTTCCAAAATATAAAGCTCTGGGGCAGCTTTCCAGGCAGACTTCCCTGATTCAGGAAAAAAATAAATCCCCAAACTCGGAAAATTTCCCACTGAGCTCTACTACAGATCTATTAGTGATCAGTGGAATCCTACCAAATTCACGGTCCATTTTGGTCAATTTCATGGTCATAGGATTTTAAAAATCATAAATGTCACGATTTCAGCTATTTTAATCTGAAATTTCATAGTGTTGTCATTGTAGGGGTCCTGACCCAAAAAGGAGTTAGGTGCGGGGTTGTGTACTGCTAACCTTACTTCTGTGCTGCTGCTGCTGCTAGTGGTGGTGATGACTTCAGAGCTAGGCAGCTGAAGAGTTGCAGCTGCTGGCCAGGAGCTCAGCTTTGAAGGCAGTACTGGAGCCAACGGCAGCACAGAAGGGTATTGCCACCCTTACTTCTGCACTGCTGCTGGCGGGACGCTGCCTTCAGAGCTGAGTGCCCGGCCAACAGCTGCCACTCTGCAGCCACTCCGCTCTGAAGGCATCACCACTGCTAGCAGCAGCAGCACAGAAGTAAGGTTTAAAATCCTGATCCGGCGGGTAGTGTAGCTGTACCCTCAGAGATATAACATTGAACTGGATCGCCCATTGGTTTGATTAGAAGTGGGAATTTCTGTTTTCCTGTGTATCAGTCCCCAATGATATGGACGCTACAATTCCAAAGTAGCAAATATTTTATGCCCTTAAACTGCAAGAATGCTTCTTCTGTGTGTGGGAATGCATGGCTTATTAGTCTTGCATAGTTCAGACACATGAAAACCACCTGTCTTTTTCTTGGTAACAAGAATATGAGACACCTATTCTGAGGAGCTAGTTCATTCTTTTCGAGCTTTTGTAGCTCCTAGGACACAGCTTCTTTCACAGACAAAGTCAAACATGAGAGTTTCTGTTTATGAGAACCAGATCCTTTCTGGATTTTGTTTGATGCACAAGTGTAGTTGCACTTCCCAATGTCGGGCTCTGTGCAGCCTGCCACAGCGGAGACAGAGGTTAAACAAGTAGGTTTAGTCAGTTCTGTTGGGGAAGAAACACATCCATTAACAACTTGAAGGATTAAAGCAGTAAAAAGTCCCATTTCAAGAATGAGTGTCAGTTTTCACAACATTGAACTCTGCAGGTGCACTAAAAGAGTCATGTGTCACTAGTGCATTGAGATAGCCAAGCTCAGGGGTCGCTTCCTTCAAGTCTCCAAAAGTAGTTTGGGTTCTATGCCCTTTGAAAACATTGCAGATGTAGGCAGAACTGACACAGTGTCGCGCAGTCTAGTAGCAGTAGAATGAGGCTATCCCCCCAGGGAGCAAATGTCCCAGGGTGTAAGTGCCATTGTAGAAAAGCATTTCATGAACAAAATGAACTGAACTGCATTTATCTACACTCAGGACTAGAGCTAAGTGAATAGCCCTGCATGTCAATCACAAACATTTTAACAAATCAGAAACTGAATTTCAATTTATCAGGTTCAGACAACCACTCATGGCACATGAATACCAGGCCTCTTGCCAAAATTTGTTTTAGGGTTAAATTAAATTAATTTCAAGCAGACTTGGAAGCAGTGTGACTACTTTAGAATTTCTTCTATGATGTTTGTTTGAGTGAAGGAATAGGCAGCATACACAAAAGAGAGAAAATTGGAGAGAGAATGGGGAAAGAGAGAGGGGAGAGATAGAGGAGGAGAATGAAGAAGACCAGAAGAGAAAAGGAAGGAGGAAAAGGAAGAATGATGAGGAAGAGGAGAAAGAGATCTGGGACTGGAAGATTCAAGCCTCATGAGTGCCATTTATTTAAATATTGTTAGTGACCCGGACTGGAATCATGTGATAAGCATATATATAATACTTAGGCAAGTTTAGAAATTGCACACGTTAGTTAGTATTCATGTATAGCTAATGCTATTGTTTTCTACATCCTACAGAAAAAAATACCAGTACTTATCTATACTGTAGTTTGATGCACTGTGTCCTAATTATGCTTGGGATTACTCTGATGTTTCAACTAGTAATCAAGAAATATCCAAAGATTTAAAGGTTCAGTACATTTCATTATGGATGACTATTTCAAACCTCATATGAATATCAACATCTTTTCTGAACAATTTTGAACCTATTCCATCAGGGATACCCCTTCTCTTCCTGATGGACACATTCCCCCTAGCCCAATCTCTCAGTTTTATCCCTCCCCGTGATTTCTTATCCTCTCATTTCTATCTTCTATAGTATTATCTCCTTTCCTTTTCCAAAGATCCTTGAATATATCACTGACTCTTCAGTCATCCTAGTTTCCCTGCTCAGCCTCTACTACTTCCCTCCCTCTCTTGTACTGTCATACACAAATACATAACTCCTGGACCAGCTTCCCCCTACATTATTATCAAATCAGATCACAGCATGAAATTATAATTTTAAAAAGTATACTGAAGAGAATTTCCTGCAAATGAAAAGCACCATACTCACAGCATGAGAAACTAAAATTATCTGGGGCATGATCAACCAACCAATTGTATAGATTCATTGCCAATTGACTTCACTATGAGTTGAGCATATGGAACTGTCAGATACCCACATTAGCAAGTTACTTGAATATGTATGTGACTTGTGTCAATAGGACAACTCCCACAAGAACATAAGAATGACCATACTGGGTCAAATCAATGATCTACTTAGCCTGATAGCCTGTCTTACAACACAGGCTGGTGCGACATGCTTCAGAGGGAGTGAACAGAGCAGCGCAGTTATTGAGTGATCCATTCCCTGTTGTCCAACCTCAACTTCCACTAGTCAGAGGCTTAGGGGCTGCATCCCTGATAATCTTGGCTAATAGCCATTGATGGATCAGATTTTCAAAAGTGCTCATTTCCCTCAGTTGGGTAAGATTTTGGGGAGCATTAGTTACCATTTGAGTACCAAAATGAAGTAGCCAGATTGTCAACGGGAGCAGCTGGGTGCTGAGCACATCAAAATTTGGCCACTTCCATTAGGTTCATAAATCGGAATTGCTGAGTGCTGAGCTCTTTTGAAAATCTGTCCCATATACAATTTTTTATTATTACTACTTCTCTTTCTTGACTTTTTTTTTGACCATGTTGTCAGTGAACAGCACTGTTATCACTCTGCTCAGACCAGAACATTTTCACATTTTTTACATTTTGATTAGAATACATTTGGCCTAATTAGAAATGTGAAATCAGGATGGATGATGGTAACCCTAGAACCTCACTTCAAACAACGTTACAGGCATTTCAGCAAGAGGTCAAAGAAATAAACTACAACTCATTAGCCTGAGGCTATGAATGATCTACCAACCATACAGAAAATTGGCAGCCTTTCTGCCTTTCGTCCTCAAGGAGCCTGCGTATTAAACTAATTGTTAAATATAGCAAACAGACTGGCAGGGAACTTGGAGACTATTTTTGCATGTGTAAAATAATGGGTTCTATATGAATTTAATGGAAATACTATCCTTATATGTTTTCCAAATGTGCAAGCATTTACATGCTTAATGAAAAATCTTCCATTTTTACATAACTCGAGCTTGAAAAAAGGAGTTGCACAGTAAGCATCTTAATTCGAGTATGTATACATACATGTATATGTGTGTGTGTATATATATATATATTTCTTTATGGGGAAGAATGTGGTATAAAGAGTATATTTAAATATTTTCAGATTGTTTTGATGGTTTATACAGAATGACACTGGTCTTGTTTGTTACATGACAATCTAACATATTGCTAAGCAACATGCTTATATATTAGAAAGCTGAACAAGGTGAGTGGGTTTTGTTTGTTTGGGGGGGTTTTGCTGCTTTTTTTCAAAACAATTTTTTTCTTTTTTTCTTAATAACATTGTTCTCTTTTTCTGAGTGCAATTTTTTGAAGTTAAAAGCTTGGTGGTGGTCATAAATTTATGGATGGGACTTGTTCATTGTGATTTGATATTATTTCTGTCCTTACAGTTCTCATTGAAAATGGTGACCCAGCACAATGACTTACTCTATGACAAGGAAAATAATCTCATTCTATTTCAGGATTTGAAATTTTGGGGATTTCACCAGTCTAAATTTCTCAAAATGCACTGCCTGTATTCTTTTAAGATGTAAGTGTAAATATATACAGAATATTATTATAGAATCAAATGGAAATAATGTAGGAATTATTATTTTATTTATTTGTCTGTGTGTTTGTTTGAAAGCATATTTAGGTATGCTATTTTTCAAAAATATAAGAATTAAAGTCCCTCTCCCATAGAACTTGCAAGTTTAGGTCTTGATCCTCTGATTGGATACACATAGGCAAATTCCAGAGTGTGTACGTCAAGTGAATGGGTTTTTGCTTGGGTTTGTGAAGTGCTGATTCAGATGCAGTTGTAAGACTGGAGCCTCAATGAGATATAATACAGACAGTGATGACAACATGGGGTGGGGTAGAAGGATAAGACTTGAAAGACCTTACTGGGACTCTTGTAAATAGAATTATTCAATTACTTAAATATTGCAGTGGGGAGGCCAATATTTGTGTGAGGTGCTTTATTTATTTATTTATTTATTTATTTATATCTCATCAGATCCACTTTTATTTATTTTCTTCTTTCTTTCCTTTTGTCTCTCTTTTTATTAAATATAAGAAAATAAAATTAGATACGAGGACAGGAGTAGATGGTACACTGGAGGCCAGTAGTGGAAATTTAAATGGAAGAAGTAAGTTTTACAGAAGAATTTGAAGGGCATTTACAGCAAACTACATATAATATAAAAAAGTGACAAGTCAGAGAATGTGAAATTAAGGACCAAATCCTGCAAAGAGTTACACATGTGAGTATCTTTACTCAGGAAACTAGTTCCATTAGACTCTATGGTGCTACTTACAGTCTTTAAATTGTCAATGTGCAAAATTTTTAGGATTGGGCCTAACGGCTTTTTAAAGGCATCTTTGAGGCTTTATTATATTATTATTATTATTATTATTATTATTATTAATGTATATGATCATTAGAAGTCATGAACATTTTTCTGAAATTACCACTTTACTGTGACATAGGCTTATTACTGGGGTGCTGGAACAATTTTTATAGTGTGGGTGCTGAGAGCCATTTAAGCGAACTGTAAACCCTATATATAATGGAAACCACTTTAAGCTAGGGGGTGTGGCAGCATCCCTAATTCCAGCATCTATGCTTATTAATCAAGTTCTCCCTTCTTTGGCCTTCACTGTATATTGACTTTTCTAAGCAATTGTCTCAATATGTTATATGCCCAATATATTACCATAGGTACAGTAACCTGCAGGCTAACCCAAGTTACCAAGTCAAAGTTAAAAGGGTGAAAATGGGGCCTTATAGAGCTGGGTGATTTTTTTTGTTTTTGTTGAATAGTAAATTTGCCAAAAAACTATTCATGAATATTGGTCAAATTCAATAGATGGTTTCCAACAAAAATAAAACAACTGAAAACAAGAATTTTAGAAATGTCATAACAGTTTGGTTTAAAAATGTCAAAATAGTTTGTTATGATATTTCAAACTGACATTTTAAAATTAAAATGCCACTTTGAATAGACATTCAAAAAGTTTTGTTTGACCCGAATGGGTTTTTTTTTTCAGTTTTTCATTTTAGCACAAAAAAGGGGAAAATATCAGTTTCTGTTTGAAATGAACAGATTTTTTTTTAATTTTTTTTGCATTTTTGGTTCAGCCACCAAACCAAAATATGAATTATTTGCTCATCTTTCCTTATATTGGAAGCTGATTGCAACCATAACCTCTCAGTAAAATATAATATTATTGTACTCTCTCACCTCACCATCACATCTAGACTAGTTCTATCTGTGTATCTATACACAGAGTACAGAGTAAATTGGATCTAGCAATAATGATTTCAGTTTTATTCTTGGTTGCATCCACCTCTCATGCTGACATGAATTCAAATACATATGTTTATGTGGATTTGTGTAAGCAGTGGTATATCATATAAGTTGGAGTTGGGCTACTCATTGAGGAGTTCCATTTTCTATAGGTTCGTAGTTACATAGTGCCGAACTCTGTGAAGTAAACAGGTTGTCTCCTGAATGAAAGCAACTTCATAATGTATAAACATATACATTTATTCTTGCTGTTACTACTGTAATGTAGTGCTAGCAATGAAAGTCATGCTGGGCTGGGCATTTTCATTGAATTATGAAGATGAAGAAAACACCTACTGTGTTAGGAGCATCCTCTTGACAGTGCAGGATTGTTCTCTTATTTTCCAGTGTTTTGTCTACTTTAGTGTTAAATATCCCCCAAATAGGGCTTCCTTTGGAAGACTATTCCATGGGACTGCATTGTTACAATGATTGTCTCCAGGTAAATTTCCTTCCCTATATTAGTTATTGAAGGCCAGAGAGCCCCACAATCTGAGTCAAGAACAGAACTGTTGGTGGTGTGATTATTTTACATTTCTGTTTGTTTTGGTGTTTGAAAATAAACAGAGCCCTAGGGAACTGACAGCCCTAGGGAACTGACAGAGTCAGATGGAACTGACTGGGCTCATTGTTTGTCCCAGCCTGGTGATCATCTCTACCGCTGATGGGGGATCCTACACCAACTCTATGCCACCTTCTACTAATCCCCAGACCCCCCAACACAATGGAACGAGAGACATGGCCAGAACATCCTATACTCCAGCAGTCTTCACCACACCTGAAGCTACTGTACTTTAAATCCATTGTGCCTCTCCCCATCTACCTCCCTGATCAGAGCACTGGCTACTTCAGGATCTGGGCTAGAATTTCCAGTTCAGATTATTGTTCGAGATTCATACAGAGATGAGACTATAACCAACCTGTTCTTTGATGTGATGATGTGACATATGCAGCCTAAAATTATATAGACCTTTTTAGCTGCCATTTCAATTGGCAAACTCTTACCTACTATGCCGTTCATGATGACCCCTCTGTCTCTGTCTCTATCACTGCTTTTCAAGAATTCACCACCCACAAAATAGCTGCTTTGGATTACTTTTCTCAAATGTATTAGCTAGCATTTGGCATGGTTGATTTTTTTTATTTATTATTGATATTTTGTTAGCACATAGGGTGTGTTGACACGGCAATCAGGACAGTACGTGAAGGAATATCCAAGCTAGTTTTGATCAAGCTTAGGGTTGATAGTTTAGAAATATCCAGCTAGCTTTGATCAAGCTTGGTAAAAATAGCAGTGTAGATATGGTGGCACAGACTAACTGCCTGAGCGTATACACCGGACCCTCTCTACAGCCCATGTCGCTATAGCGGGGGTTCATGTGTAGCGGGGTCGCGGTGATGGATACCAAATTTAAATACTGTATTTAAATTGGGATCCATGGCAATGCGTCCCCCGCGTTAACCTGGTCCCCACATTAATGCGGGATAGCGCATGGATCCCGAACCCCGGGCTATTGCGAGCGTCCAGTATATGTAAGGTCCCAGACACGGTTGTACGCAGGTGGCTAGACCCATGCCATGGCAGCTATACTGCTATTTTTAGTGAGCCGTTTCTTTAAAAGATAGCTCAGGTGCTTCCTGATTGCCATGTAGACATACCCTTAGAGAAGCCATCTGTGATCTGGTCCTCATTGTGCTAGGTGCTATGCACAAGCATAGTGAGTGCCAGTCGGCTCTGAAGAGTTTACAATCCAAATAGACAGGACAGACAAGGAAGGACCAGAGGCAAAGAGGTAAAGTAACTTGTTCAAGGTCACACTTTCATGCCCAAATTTCTAACTTCTCTGGGTCCCTTTGAATAATTTCCATGCTTTTTTTCAGTCCAAATGGTCTTTTTAGAAAGTTTGATAAAAGTACATGTGGCTGGTTTTGATTTATTCAATCATAGGAAAACCATTTTTTACAGACTTAAGAACACAAATTGGAAACAGTATCTAGCTTCTCTTATGGTTACAGAATAGCTTATCAAGATTACAGAATTTAGTACTTTTGTGCTGTTTTGGTTCATACGTAGTGCTGGGTAGAGCTTAAATCATGGGAGCTGACTTCAGTGTGTAGCCTTTCTTTTTTTGGGTAATCAATAATTCTGTGTTAAACCAGTGTCCCTAGCGAGTGAGTCCGTCTCCCATGCTGCTACAGGCTTAGAATTAGTAGTGTGAGAGTTACCCTGAGGAATTTCCTTAGGTCTGGAGTCTCTTAGGAGAACACAAAGAACAAATAGTGACGACAAACACAATTACAAGTAAGGAATTGTGTCTATATTATATGTTTCACTAAGTAGATAATCAATGTTACAATCACAAACATGTACACAAATACCAAGCACTCTATTCATACTCACTCCGCCAAAGATATCAGAGTCTGGTGGATATCTCCATAAGTTGCCAGTAGTGGGGCGTCTCCTGAATGAGTCTTCCCTCCCTATCCATATCAGGGATCCCATATTATCCTGTGTTATGACCACGCCTACCACTTTTTGTGTGATTATAACACAGGATAACCCTCATAAATATTCCTACTACCTTATGCATATTCATGAGGTTTCCTACCCTTTATTTCTTATCTGTACATCTATACCCCATAAACTTTGGGATATCTGCTTTTCATAGGTTGTCCTCTCACTTTCATTTATTCTCATTAGCAGTCTCATTATCACCTATGTAAACACATACCCTTGGTAACCTGCAGTGACAGCAGAATTTCCCACAATGTTACAATCAAATGTCTTACAGTCTAGATAAGCACATTGTACCATATTTTCCCGAACATCACCCCTTGGCACAATCTTTACAGTAATCTTGTAATTTTACTGGCACAGAATTATTCCTGGGTCATCAACTTATGTAAGACTTAGGCCTAGTATGGCTAAGTTGAAATCTTACAGGCCTCAGCCTGTAGGCTTTCCATTTCACCCCTACTTTGCTTGTATACCTAATATACCCTCATCACTCATGAATGCTTGTCTGTTTTACACTCCTATGGTCCTATGCTTCTTAAACCTATTCATCACACAATAATTATACTTAACTACAACAATAAATCCTTTATTAAATAATTAAATGAACTCCTTGGTTACAAGTGGGACTACTCCTCTGCTTAAAGCTAAGCATGTGCATAAGTGTTTTGCTGAATCGGGACAGAGTGATTAGCTCCTTCCAAGACTGAGCCTTTGATGACTACCTTTGTCATCCTTTCTCTCTAGCCAGACAAAGGCCTCTTCTGTGGTTGATACCAACAGCTGTAATGGAATTGGTTCTTTTTGCATGGGAATGTTTGTTGCTTTGGTATAAACCATGAACATGAACACAGATACACTGGTGATGGGTCCCAAAGAACTGTTTGTATTCATAACAGACAAATCCTGGCCCTATCAAAATCAGTTGCAAAATCAGTGACTTCAATAACAACAGAATTTGATGCTAAATAAGTCAGTTGACAGTGAGAAGGGAGTGAGGTATAGATTTCTGTCATGTTTCCATTTCCCTTAGTCACTCATGATTTAAGTTTATTTTTTATGTGTTTTCCATTATCTTTTTGGTGGAAAAATTGCAGTTGTGTAGCTGAGCGGATGAGATGCAGTTATGGTTACCTTGTGAATAATGTAATTCAAGTTGTGAATTACCTTCATTTGATTCTTTCCATGATTATGATGTGAACTGGATTATTCCTTCAAAGGTCACAATTCCTTTTAATTACTACTATAGTTTTCATAACAAAAGGCTTATTTTTTTCTTCAGTATTATGCAGCCCCAAACTGTCATTGATGTTGTTATTAGGAGAGATCAAATGATAATACAGTCATGCATTGGTATCTCCAGTATTTCAATGCGCTTCGTGGTTTTTCGTAATTTACTGCATGACCAGGTGTTATGAGATCATAGGTAGAGCAGCTGGTTAAGGAAAAAATATAAACCCTAATTTGGCTTAGCATTTTCAAAATTCAAATGCTTGTTATACAAGTTAATAAAGCCAAACCTTGATTTAATACCATGTGGGTCCAAAATCACTTTATATGTTAATTAACCTATTACCAGCACTTAACTAAACAGACAATCCATTCAATAATAAAAGGAATAGGAAGAAATATTTTTGAAGGGAAAATAGTAAATGCTTCTAGCTTCCAAATTGAATTTATTCTTTCTTTTATGCTACAGTAATATGGACAAATTCTGCATCCTGTTTTGTTTTACAGAGGGACTAGTGTAGACACCGATTCAGCAAGGTGAAGTACTTCGCTGAAATGGGACCAAAAGGAAAAGACAACATTTCCTTTTATGATGGCTAAATCCGAGATTTCTAGGAGGCCTTGTGTGTTAACATTTGGCAATACAGGGTGTTTTTAGCCAGTCTAAGAGCCAAAGAGAATGCATGTTTCCATCTGTGTTCAAGGACATTAATAGTACACTTAGAGTCATTATAATTGCTTCTGTCTCTCAGGTATATGCTACTGGTAAGGTTCCACTGGGAGAGTGGGAGAAGGCTTTGGGGTTAGCTGTGTAAGGTCATGGACTGGTTCCCAGACTATGGGCCTTGGGATGAAATTTATCCCTGTACAGAATATCTATACAAGGTCTTAGAACCACAGAAGTCCCATATGAGTTGTGTAAGATGTGGTTCTACTCTGTTACAGTTCTAAGTTGAGCGTTATCATCTGTCAGTGATCTATATCTCAAGGACCTGATTCTTCCCTTCATCATCAAGTTTTAAACTGTTACTCCATTGGCTTCAGTGGAGTTTACATTAGTTTTACTTCAGTGATACTCCACTAGAGAATCAGTCACCAAATGTGTTTAGTTTACAAACAGATTATTTTTATTAATGCATGCCCTGCACACTATATGTTCTGAGAGTCAAGCTGGGTTCTTTTCTTCCCATGTGTTATCACCAGTAATAGAGACCGTGCAAGCCAAATTTTGCATTCATTGCAAATTTGTTGTCTTCAGTGTGGTTGGTGTAACTCACTGGAACGTCACAGAAAATTCTAGTGATGGACAAGAAAGATTAGAAATAGCTCTCTCTCTCTCTCTCTCTCTCATTAATTCTGAAGAGCTAATAAACAAAAACAGTATAAACTTATTTTTGTTACTAAAGCAAGCATGCAAAGGGTATGTCTACAGTGCAAAAAAAGACCCATGCAGACCCTGGGTTAATTGACTTGGCTGGCACTCCTGGGCTAAAAATAGCAGTGTAAACATTTGGGCTTGGTCTGGAGCCTGGACTCTGAGACCCCAGCCCCTCACTGGGTTTCAAAGCCCTGACTCCAGTCCCAGCCTGAATGTCTATGCTGCTATTTTTAGCTCTGTAGTGCAAGCCCAAGTCAGGTGACCCAGGCTCTGAGACTTGCTGCCATGGGTCTATTTTTGCAGTGTAGACATACCTATAGACTGAATACACAAAAAAACTGAGCAAGAAGGTACCATTTTGCTGTGACATTTGAGAATACAAAGGCCATTTAAGTGGGCCTTTAAAGATACAGAGGATACTTTTTCATTATGATGAACTCTGCACTATATTCTTACAAGAAGATAGTCTAAAATGCAGTGATCATGTTCTGATCTCAGTTACATATGTGTAAATGCAGAGTAACTGCATGAAAGTCAATTGACTGAACAGTGTGACGAGAGCAGAATCAGGTCCCCTATCTTTATAAAACCTGATAACTAAACCTACTATAACCTCCCAAAAATTAAATACTTTTTCTTAGTATCAATGCAAATAGCTGAGGAAAAGGTTTTATAAACCCTGACGCTATTAAGCAGTTTGCTTTTCATTTTATCCACTTCCTTCCCTCAGAGTACAATAACAAGCAATTAACCAGATTTTGATAAACTGCTTGAAAAAAATCACCAGCTGTTTTTTTCCCTCAGTCACTTAAACCTTTTATTTCTGACCTAGATTTAGCAAGCAAGACATAGAAACCAAGCAAAATTTGTCACAGAGAAATTGAACCTGTGCTATGTTTATAGCACAGACAAACCAAGTATCTGCTGAAAGCTGGTTCAAACTGGTCAATTATTTCCCCCCAATTTTTTATTTTAAATCTATATGAGTGAATTTAATGATTGTGAAAGTGAAAAACTAATAGTGTTGATTTGAGCAAGATGAGCACTGTGCACATCAATTCATGTCAGCCCTGACCTGGATCATTTCTGTTATTCCAGACCTGGGTTTCTTGTCAACAGAAACTGACAGCATTTTTAATTTGTTTGATTTTTGGTTGATGTATATGAGCCTAGAACCTCAGACAAGGCACATTTTACAAATTAAAGAATATAATAATACAGCCATCAATAAGCAGCACCATACTCTATTAGATGGGTGGTGATTTTGTAATGGACATGAATGGAGGTAGGGATAAAATCACCAATCTCATTTTCACCTTTATAATCAGGATTTGCATTCTAGAGGTGAGAGCCAATGCATGAACCCACTTCACCTGCCACAATTCCTGTCCCTCATCTTGACAATATATTATATTATTTCAAGTCTCATCAATATTCAAGGACAGGTGTTTTATCGTATTATTTTACATACTTATGAAATAAATACATAATATACATGTTTATATAACTATAGAATGCAAATTCTCTATTAGTATAAAATTTAGAATGAAATGTTGAACACACAAAAGCCATAAAATTAAATACTAAGATTCTGAGATAACTTTAACTTTGATCATTTCCTTATGAAATATAAGGGCTTTCATTACATGGTTTCATAACAACCCAGTATAATTTAGCAGATGATGATGAATACACTCTGTGGGCTATAGCTAGGGTGCCATGTGAAATATAAATGAAATTCCTGGCTCTTATGGTATTAAATCCATACCTCATCATAGCATTAGCATATTATAGGGACCTTAAGCCCACTGTTACATATAAAAAGGTGACCTGAACAGAGGACTAGATATTGGAAAGAAAGGACAATAGAAAATTACAACAGGGTTATATGAGCAACAAGAGGGGTAACAGTAGAGGAATCTGCTTAATGTCTTAGATATCTGTACACAAATGCAAAGACTATTAGTACATAAGCTAAATTATAACTTTAATAGCATCACACAGACTTGGGATAAATCTCATGACTGGAATATTGGTATAGAGGGTATACCTTGTTACAGAAGGACAGGCAGGGAAAGAAAGGGAGGATGTATTGCATTCTACATCAAGAGTGTATACATTTGTTCTGAGGTCAAAATATTTTGGGGGAATATACAAGGGGAAAAAACAGGAATGGTGTCATGGTAGGGCATCTACTATGGACCACCAAATCAGGAGGTGGAAGAGGTGGATGAGGCATTTCTAAAACAAATAACAAAAATATCCGAAACATAAATCTTGGTTGTATTGGGAGACTTTACCAAGATATCAGTTGGAAAAATAATATGACAAAACACAAAATGTTCAATAAGTTCTTGGAATGCATTGGAGACAACGTCTTGTTTCAGAAAGTGGAGGAGGTAACCAGGGGGGTTGATAATCTGGTGGAGGCAGTTTGGAGGAAGTAAAAGTGATCATTAAATTATAGATTTAATTGGAAATTAAATTCTATGGAAAGGAAAGAGTGAGACCAACTGAGGACAGACAAGGGACTTCAAAAAAGCAGACCTTAACAAACTCAGATAACTGGTAGGGAAGACAATCTAAAGGAAAAGACATTTTGGGAGACCTGGCAGTTTCCAAAGAGACAATATTTAAGGCACAACAGCAAACTATCCCAATGCAAAGGAAGGATGGGAAAACTAGTAAGAGGCCTAGATTGCTCCATCAAGAGTTCTGAAAAACAAAAAGGAAAAAAATGAAAACATGGACAAATTGCTGAGGATGTGTATAAAAGAATAGCTCAAGCATGTAGGGGCAAAATCAGAAAGGCTAAGGGACATAAAAGGCAATAAGAAAAGTTTTGATAAATACATCAGAAGCAAGAGAGACAAGAGTGTAGGTCCTCTGCTTAGCGAGAAAGGAGAACTAATAACAGATGACATCAAGAAAGCTGAGACGCTTAATACCTATTTTGCTTCAGCCTTCGCTAAAAAGTTTGACTGTGACCTGATACCTAACACTAACAATATTAACAACAAGGGGCAAGAAACACAAAGTCAAAATAGGGAAAGAGAAGGTTAAAGAATATTTAGATAAGTTAAATGTATTCAAATCATTAGGGCCTGATGAAATTCCACCTATGGTATTTAAGGAACTAGCTGCAGCAATTTCAGACCCATTAGTAATTATCTTTGAGAATCCATGGAGGATGGGTGAGGTCCCAGAGGACTGGAGAAGGGCAAAGATAGTACCTATCTTTGAAAATGGGAACAAAAAAGTTCAACAATGAGATGCAGTTGTGAAAAAGGCTTGCATTAGCACGTTTGTTGTATTTAAGACATGGGAGGTAATTGTCCTGCTCTACTTGGCATTGGTGAGAACACAACTGGAGTACTGTGTCCAGTTCTGGGCCCCTTGCTTTAGGAAAGATGTGGACAAATTGGAGAGAATCCAGAGAAGAGCAACAAAAATGAATAAGGTTTAGAAAACCAGACTTATGAGGAAAGATTTTAAAAAAACTGGGCATGTTTGTCCTGAGAAAAAAAGACTGGGGGTAGGAGAGGGTCAGGGAACCACATCCATTGAAAAGGGCAAGAAGTAATTGGTTTAATATGAAGGGAAGTTTAGATTAGCTATTAGGAAAAACTTTCTAACTATAAGGGTAATTAAGCTCTGGAATAGGATTCCAAAGGAGGCTGTGGTTTTTCAGGAAAGACTGGACAAACAGCTGTGAGGATGATGTAAGTATACTTGATCCTCAGTGCAGGGGGCTGGACTAGATGACCTCTCGAGGTCCCTTACAACTGTACATTTCTATGATTCCATGCTTGTCACAGCCTGGTCCAATCTTCCCCTGGAATGACATCAGGGGCAGACTTCATGTCTGTCAGGCTTCCTTGGTACATGGGCACCATAGCCCAGCTGCCTTAAATCCAGAAACCAGTAGGTGAGCCCTCCCAAGACCCCAACTGCTTAAACACATTCCCTCAGAGTTTCACATTCCCTCTTTCATAGACACCATGGCTGGCAGACAAGGTATACAGGCAGAGCAAAACAATTTCTAAATCACAGTCATTTTCACTCTTGAAAGCACTAGCGTTATATTTTTTTGAAAAATTACGAACAGTCCTGTGATGCACAGGAAACTCTGATCTCACCTGTTCTGTGAGTCTGAGATATGGTCAGTATTTCAGGCAAACCAGACATTCCCTGCCTTCTCTCTCTCTTTTTCTCTCTTTGTCTTGGTTTGCTGGCATGCAGGAGTGGACAGCCCACCCCTTCACAGAGGGCATCCCCCTTTGAATATAGGCTTTGAACCCTTTGGCCATAAGCCCACGCTGAGGAACTCAAGAACTTGTCCCAGCCAGGTTTCTGTGTTGTTCATTATTCTTGTGGATGGACCAATCAGGGTTGATGGCCCCCGATAGCTCTCTCATTAAAAGTCTTCTTTGAGGTGTTTCACGCCTTTCTGAGCAGGGCCATGTCTGAAACAGACTGGCCTTGTTAGTGTAACATACTATACATAACATAAGCTGGCAATTGTCACACAAAATGGAAGACACAAAACAACATGGAGTTTACAAAACAATATGGAGGTCACAATTCAATACACATACATTCCCTTTCGTTACACCTGTTATCTAAAAGTGATTGCTCTAGCTCTTAGTTCTTGGAAAGACATGACTTTCCCACAGGATGGAGTTCCAGGAGAGGATGTGTTTAAGTTACAGAGGAAGCTGGGGGAGTCAAGACTAGTCCCAGGGGCTAAGCAATTGGATCATGTTGGGGAGGTGTGTGGGGGAGGGTCTCGGCTCTCAGGAGAAGGTGATAAATAGATGAACTGCACCCTGAGAGTGTGCACATAGATCTCAAGCCAGGGGTCAGTACCTGGATTCTGTTAACACTCGGAAGGGTTAAAGCGCATGGGGCTCATTAAGGTGGGCCCCAAACACAACAGCATGGAGAGTATGCAGCCAAAGATGAAGATCTACATTTGTATGCCTACACCTACACCTACATCTGCATTGATGTATCTACATCTCTGTCTGACAGCACCCATCTCTGTAGTATCTAAGCATCTTTAGAGCTGCCATCAGTACTTTGAATATCTTACTTGCCTTAAAGCAAAATACAAATCTACTTGCATTTCATCTGGTTCATGGATCTTTATTTGAGGTATGTCCCATACTCTTTGTACTACTTACACTTGTTTGTGTTCTCTGACACTAAAATGTTTACATAGGAAGCAGAAAAATATACAGCTTGATTTTTTGTAAGATACATTGAACCAGAAACAGTGGGGATAGCAAAAACATGTTTTTACTAGTAAACTGCACAAACATGACATGGCAATCATAGAAGGAGTATGCATAGTGCATTTAATACCAACGTATCTTTTTCTTACAAAGTATATTATATCACCAGAGGGACACTCGAAAATGAAACCTTTCAAAGTTCTCAGATATTTCAGTGGCATATACATTTATAGCTAGCAATTAAACATAGAAATTATGGCTAGAATGCAATTGGAAGTGAAAATCTAAAAAGTCTGCGCTGATCTAAGAAGACAGGCTGATGCAAAGCATCATCTCCCAAAGGGCCTTCTGTCTACGTAGTTTTGAAACATACACTAAACCAGCTGCCAAACCTGGCTTTCAGATGGAGGCTACAAAAAGAGGTATTCTGCATTTTTAGTGCATGGCACTTTACAAAGGAAAGCAGTACTGTCTGGCTGCCATGTAGTTAGGCAAAAAGGAGCCAGCCTGCAAATGATTAGAATAATGAAACTGGAAAGGATTAGCCACATTATCCAAACATGAAGCAATAGGCTAGTCAAACTAATCCCCCAGGAATAGTTTAAGGAAACAAATGACATGATAGACGGAGAGTTTCTTCTCAGTGAGATCGCATT
The DNA here is from genome assembly GCA_007922305.1 of Dermatemys mawii. Classification (NCBI taxonomy): domain Eukaryota; kingdom Metazoa; phylum Chordata; order Testudines; family Dermatemydidae; genus Dermatemys; species Dermatemys mawii. The sequence continues at coordinate 77,304,493 of ML677334.1, read as the reverse complement.
AGAGCAGGTGGTTCTTGCACTCATGTTTTGCTTGCATATTTTCTAAAAGCATATGCAAGCAGGGAGAAGGTAAGCTGACATGCTTGTGTGACAATACTGAGAGAGTTTTATTTAAGATTCTGCACTTCTTATCTGACTTTTTAAAAAGAATAAAATATTATCATGCTAACTGATGTCAGCCACACATTCATGTCCTAAGTAGCCCATGATTACAGGGAAGGAAGGCAGCAATATAGGTTTATTACTGTCTGTTGTGACCCATTGTGTGTATTTATTAAAAGAGAGTGAGATTTTTTCCCCATTATTTAGTTTTGAATTGTAAGAAATCTTTATAGTGCTAATTGCCAACATCTACTTTTAAAATGAAATATCAGCCCCAAATGTTTGTTTCTTTTCTAGAAAATCATCACATGTGATGCCAATTTTCTGTTCATCAAGATTGTTTTTATTTTTAAATAGCTATAAACAGCTATTTGTTTAAATTCAAAAGCAGAGAAGAAACAAACAGCAATTTCCAGATATTCACAGAAGACTTGATTCAAAGTCTATTGCAGTCAGTGGAAGTCCTTCCATGTACTTGAATGGGCTTTAGTTCTGGCCCTTGTCATACTCTGGAATTTTGCCCATGTAAGGTCCGAGACTCCATCCAGTTCCCACTGATGCCAATAACCAATCTCTCAAAGACTTCAAATGGGAGCAGGATCAGAGCCTGAGTAATAGCAAAAAAAGGAAAAATACCTTCACCCCTTATCCCTTTGATGACTCCAGGCTCTTGTTTCTAATGTACAGTATGTTGCATTTGCTCCTACATATAACCTATCTCAAAGATATCAGGAGTGTTTCAGTAACATAGGAAATGACATACCAGATCCCAGTTGGGGTCCATCTAGTACAGTACACTGTCTCTGACAGAGGTCAGTATCAGGTGCTTCAAAGGAAGAAGATGCAAGAGATATCATAACAGACAATTATGAAATAATCTGCCCATAAACAGAGTTTCTTCCTAACAAACATCAGTTAGTTTCTTCCTAATAAACAGCAGTTAATTATTGGCTTATGTCCCGAAGCATGAGTGTACATAGCCCCATTAATTTTTTTATCCTATTTAAGTTAACATTGAATATTCTCATTATCTATATAAATAACTCATCCTTGTTTTGAATTCTGCTAATTTCTTGGCCTCAATATCATCCTGTCACAATGAGTTCCCCAGGTTCATTATGCACGCTGTATAAAAGTGTTTTCTTTTTCCTTTTTATTAGTTTCTTGATGAAAGGTACTTTTGTAAGCCTGTGAGAGTAGCTAAATTTGGGAAGAGTTTATCAGCTTTTGAAGGAGTGTAATCATCCATTCCTTACCAAGTGATATATTAGATCATTTATTTGTGGCAAGACAGACATTTCAATAGTGCTTATTGTTTCTCATAATGAAAGGTTTAAATCTTCCGTTAGGTTCCTCTAAAATTTAATTTTTGTTGATGGAGACAAGCCAGTTTCTGCAAGATTTTTTTGATGTCAGGGCTTCAGAAATCCCAAACTATTAATTATTTTTTTCCACTTTATAACTCTGTGTTGTAAAAAGAGGGGAAAAAAGTAAGGGGGTGGCAGAAATCTAGTACAATAGAAGCTTTCACACACCTCACTTTTAAAAACAATACATTCCTTCCTTTAGCAGGATTATTTATTGAACAGCTATTTAGTCACTGAAAAGGAATTTTGTCATACAGTTTATATCACTCGTGAAAATTGCATCCCATTGTATTTTTGCATTTGCATTTGGCAGAAGTGCACAATGCAAATGACAAATCTATCTTCTTGGCCAAATTAACCCCCAAAATGCCCTTTACAGAGGAAACCTATGGTCCCCATGAGTCATTTGTTGCAAGCCTGGATGATTGTTTTTCTATGAATTCCCTTTTACATATTTTCATAGCATTTATATTTTTAAAGGTAGCATTAATTATTAGTAAAATATTATCAAAATATAATATTAATTAATTTGTACCATAATCATATTTATATAAGACTGTATCCTGCAGTCCTTGCTTAGGTAATACTCCTATTTCCAGGCTGTCATACTTGTAGCTCCATTCTTTTTTGCTTCTATTCAGTTTTTTGGTCAAAGAAAATCTGTGCTTTTTATTCTGGTGTGTGGTACATTCTGGTGTCATGGGCAATGGCCTGAGCAAATAATTCTCTAGGAAGATCCATAGTGATTTATTATATTTGACTTTAAAAACTTTGTGTCATAAAAAGTAATAGACAGTGAGTCAAGATGAAGCCAGCTTCCAGTCCACCCACCATTTTATAACCCTGGGTATTCTGTGGTACATTGAACTTCAATTCTATGGCTAGGCTGACTCATTTTTCAGGGCCAGTATACCAGTGCCAAATTGGAAATTGCACAGAGTGTGTTATATATAGGAAACTATTCAGAAAATGATCAGAATATTCAGAACTGGATCTTCCTTTCAGGCCACATTGTGCCTGATCCATGAATATGTGCAAAACTAGGAAAACATGCAAGATACCCTCCCCTCCTTGTGTTGCCTTCAGGAGGGTTGGGCACTATCTCAGTCCTTGCAGAATCCTGAGCATCAAAATAACTAGCTAGCAATCCCAGCATATTAGTGACTCCAAAAGGGATTCAGACGAGATTAGGCCATTGTCTTCATGCCTACAGAGCTAGTCATTCCGAGAGGGGGAGTGCATGCTCCTGGACTTGGAGGTACAGTCTCTCCAGAGAATTCCCATAAGGTATTGCATCTTTACACTATTCCCAACTCAGGCCAGTGTCTTAAAGCTGGAGAGGGGATGCTAACCCCTTCTTCTGCCTGCTGATAGGCTTGCAATCTTGCCAAACCTCATGATTTTTGGTCCATTTCTTAAAGCTCCAGCTGCTGAAATCAAGATATTCCATGAGAATCTTAGCTTTCATTAGAGTAATTTTTTTCACTATTTTGATTACAGAGAGAATGTTGAAAACATGAAGCAAACCAGAAGGGAAAGAAAAGAATCCCAATATTTTTTATTTAAATCTCATGATTTTGGGGGCGTGACTTATGATATTTTTATCATTTGAGGTTGGCAGTCCTGGTGTTGGTAGAAGTGGGTGTGAAGGACATAGTGGAAGTAGGTTTGAAGAGGTGCTTCTCTCCTGCCACAAGCACAAGAAGATGCTTGTGGTGGGAGAGAACAGAGGATGATAAGCAAGGGGAGTGGTCACTTGGGAGTAGGAGTTCAGAAAGGCTGCAGGAAGCAAATTCCAGTTTCTTTACTTGAGGGAGGAGGGTTAGAACTGCTGAACAATGTTCTGGTCAGAGAAGGGTTCCTGGATAGTTCCTCAATACTGAGTTTGCCTTTACCAGGAAATCTTCTTGTGTTTAATGTAGGTGCTACTACAACACAAGGTTGGAGAGGAATGCGGAGCTGAAGTCATTTTGACTCAAAAACTAGAGGGACTGAGAGCCTGCCAAGGGTACTGTGTCTTAAATTTTAAACTATAAAAGTTTGTGTGTCTATTTATATGTATGTGGATGTGCATGACTGAGCCTGTGAGCCCATGTGTGTGTATGTATATATACACACACGTGTGTGTGTGTATAGTATCCTATGTCTAACCAGTTCTACCCTGTGCTTTACATTCTATCCGGTGTCCTCTGTGCCAATGTATCCTCACATGCTCTCACTTCCTTCCCACTCTGTGTGTCCATTCTCTCTAACAGGAGATGTCTGATCCCTTCCCAGCAGTAACTTTCTCTCCCCATTGGAAAACGATGATTGCAGGTTGCTGTACCTCTTTCCACATCTTCCAGGAGGACAATGGAGAGGGCATGTGGCTGCAAACATCGGGTTGGGAGGACGGGGGAGCTGGAGTGTTCTTTCTGGCTGAATATGGTACTGCCTCCGTCTTTCAGGTGGTGAGAAGTCTCAGCTCATTAGCTGTTAGATGGTCCCACTGGCAGGCGTAGTGGTACTACTGAGTTATATAGGTCTGGATTTAGCAAGTCCTGCCCTCCCCTTTGCCACAGGCTCAAATATGGGTTAGAGACATTGTTGTATCCCCTAGCCTGAAAGTTGTGCAGAAGCAGTTGTGCATACATAAGGAGTTCAGTCAGCTGACGTGATGCTGACTATGATCCATCAGGCAGTGTAAACAAGAACATGTCTTGTTTAGGTTCAGGTTGGCTATTCATGCTAGCCAGTCAGTCACAGTCAGCGTTGTGCCACCTGACTCAGCTGGTCACAATCAGTTTTAAACACGATATGATTTCAGAGTGAAGACAAAGCCCAGTGGGGCTGATATTTTGTGCACAGAAAACATTCATGGGCACGGAAAAGCCAGGCAAGGAGAATCAAGGATCTGTAACTCCTTCAAATGTATGTACTCCACTTACGTGCTAAATGAAAAGTTGGAAATCAATATTCCAAAGAAAAGAGTTATTATATCTGGGAGGAGGATTTCTAAAGCAGCTAAAAGATGCAACTGACTCCACAGCCAGCCGTGCGCAAGGCCATGTCATTAACATTCACATTCTTAGCAACATTTCTCGCATATATAGCACACTTTCTGTTTATGAATTCATACATATAATTACAATAATTATCATCATGTCCTTGTTTCTACTGTTCCTTGTGCATTTTTTATTCCTTTTTCTCAGGCCAGACAAAGCCATAAATATAACTAGGCAGAAGAAGGCGGAGAGCTGGGAAGGAATAATTTGGTCATTTTTATATTAGATATGAATGACATGCAGGGGTCATGGGCTACCTTTAAATAATGTATTAATTCACCTCACTGACTGTAAGAACAGTATTTTGTATACTGTGCTAATGTAATATATTAAAACATGCATGAAGATGCACATGCCACTTCTGTTCAGAGAGCAAGGCTGGCTTTATAAAAGGTAAATGGCTGGGGAATTTGTGGGGATATATCACCACTGATAGTGCTTCCCTGATGAATTATATCATTATAACCACATTCACTTATTTATGTCACAAGTCAGGTTAATACTAATCATTACAGAAAGTCTCCTGAAGGGCTCTAGTCTGTATTCTGATTCTGTCACTTACAAGCTATTTCAGACTCAAGTTAGACATCAGAGACTGCTTCACGGTTCTTGGAAAAAGTGATGTGTTTTAACATTTGCAACCTTTTTCATATGCAGTCTTTAATATATGATACAATTACTATCTTTTATTATAGGCAATGCTGGTAATGATGCCTGTAGTTAAGGTTACCTAATATGTTTCCATTATAAGACCCTGTATTGCTTTGTTAGACTTAAACAGTTTGGAGTGAAATTCCCCATACCAGATGTCTGCCTCGGGTCCAATATTTTTAGAAAGTTTCAGCTACAAAAAAGATTTGGCCATTTTCAGGGAGAAATGTGTTGTTTTGTCTATGTTAGAAATTATTAATATCTTTCCACTGAGAATCTCTAATGCATCCATGTTTTATATCAGGAACTTGACATTTGACATGGTACATGCCCAGGGATCAGGAGATGCTTTTTGCTTTCTCTGTGAAAATCCATCCCAAGTGATCCTAAAGGAAATAAGCTTTTAAAAATTGCAATTGGCACATGCTCAGTAGAATTTTGATAAAGGCGGATGGCTAAAATTATCTAAAGATTCTGTCTGATCTGAGCATGCTTCATCCAAGCACAGTTCCCACCCACTGACAGTGAGTGTGCCCCCACTCACAGAGCAACTGAGCCCAGGGTATCCCAGGCTCCAGGGCTGAATAGAACATTCCCTGCAATTGCTCCTCCTACTATTATGGGCTGGTGTGTTGGTAGGCAGTAGCATTAAGAGCAAGGAAACTCCATCTGGTGGGCTATCTATACTCTCCCTACTGCAGTCTATGCAGCATGGAGAAGAGGAAAGCAGAAGAAGAAAGCAGAATAAGAAATGGAAGAAGAACAGGATCTGGAGTGTGGATAGGAACAAAGGAGTAGGGTGACCAGACAGCAAATAGGAAAAATCGGGATGGGAGGGGAGAGGTAATTGGAGCCTATATAAGAAAAAGACCCAAAAATCAGGACTGTCCCTATAAAATTGGGACATCTGGTCACCCTAGACAGGAGATTACGGCAAAGATAGGAGCATAAGGACAATAGCTTGGGGACAGTAGGGAGATTAGGAGCTAATGGATACAGGGACAGAAGTCAAAAGACAGTGGCAATGGGAACTGAATGGGACAAGGACCGGAGTTGTGGGGGGCAGAGACTGGGTTAGAGGGAAGATAGGAACAGAGGAGCATAGGGGCAGCGGGAACTGGAGGTTGGGGAATAGATAAGAGAAGAGGAGGACAGGGACAGGAGCTGGTGGGGCGGAGCCAGTGTTGGAGGGTGGAGCAGAGGAGTTCAGAGACAGGAACAGCTGGGTGCTAAAGGCAAAGATAGAAACAGAGGAAGACAGGGAGAAGATTTCAGAGTCTCCATGTTCCTCTGCTGTTAGTTAACAGACGTGAAAGCCACTGGCAAATGTGTTTCTCTCTTCCCCTTCTAGTGGTAGGCCCCACAGGAAACGTCTGCCTCACTTGTTGCAAGGTGTGAGGTGAATGGGGAAGGGAATTCCAGAAGAGAAAAGGATGGTCATGTGGCTAAGAATGCCCCCTTGGAGAATTGAATTCTATCCCATGTCTCTTCTAGAGTTCCTGTGTGATGCTGGGCAAGTCATTTAAGCAAAGCTTTTTACAGTTTGGCTACTAACTGTATGTTCCTCTTTTTCTGTGTCCCCAACTTGGGACATCTGCACCTGATTTGTAGAAATGATGAGCTTTCAGAACTGCAACTGCACTTGTCGGAGCTGTGCTTTGAACATATAAAGTTCCATAAAAATGTTAAGTACTTTAAAAAAACAGACCCAAAGCATCTTACGTTGGGCACCCAATATTAGTGGATACTTGACATTTGACATTTTGGCCTTAATGTCTGTGACTGTGTTCTCTATCTTTAAAATGAACATAATAACACCAATTTTTCTTACAGCTGTTTGTAAAGATAAATTGATTAATGTTTGTGATGCACTCAGATAACCCTTGTGATGAGCATCATAGAAAAACCCATGAGGAAATTGTTAATTCTGTATTCAAGGCAGGTTTTAAGTGATATGCAGTAAATACGGTCCAAGAGCCACATATTCAGTCCATCCTGTCTATCCTGTGCATTGCATGAATTGCTGATCTGATTCCCATGGAGAGTTGAAGAACAAAGCTAGCCTGAGTGAGTGGGATATTTCCAATTGTACATCTTATATGTAATAAGATGACCAGCAGATTCCTGTTACCAAGATGGCTCTGTGTCTCAGATAACTCTGCTGCCCTTCTGTGCTGGTTTTAATCTCATTGTTATATTTGGTGTGTCAGTTTCCAAGCACTGAGCCTGAAATATAATGAAGATCTTTGAACTGTAGGGTACTTACTAACGATAGCCACATTCTGAAGCCCTGATTCAGCAAAGAATTGAATGAAGCCTATGCTTAATTTTAAGCATATGGATAATCCCATGCTTATTCACCAAAGCAAGTTAGGTGTATCGTTAAGCGATTTGCTGAACTGGAGCATTAGGGACTGTGGGGATGACACAGGATCATGAGGGATGTCAAAATGGCTTCCTTCCTTATTGTTGCTTGCTAATCTGGATAATGTTTTGTTTGTTTTTTTCTTTCCTATCACTTAGCTTCACCCCGGGAGCTCGCAGTGTTTTTCATACCTCATGACTGGTTCATTGTTTATTTAACTAGGCTACTGTGTAAGCTATACCATATATTGAAATTGTCCATAGAGGCAGGGTGATACTCATAATGCATGTATCCTCATTATAGCTAGAGGCACAGCACAAGGACATGACTAATTTATTGCAGCATAATCTGTTGTCAGTGAGGAGACAATGCTAGGACAATATTGAGGCCAATATTACCTTGACCAAAGACCTAACCAAATGGAATATGACTGATTTGTAAATAGATAGCTTTATCTATCTGTTTCTCTCTTTATAGGTGGTATATTCAGAGAATGTACATGCAGATATAAAAGTTATAAATATAAATGGATGAGGTACCTTTACATGGCGGATCTGTTTTGATGGTCTTGTAAAAATGTGTTTTGTTTTGTTTTTGGGAGGAGGAAAGATGGAAAACTGTTGTATTCATGAGGTCAGCATGGATGAAGGTGAGTATGAAGAGGAGAGTGGGCAAAGGAGATTAAAAGAACGGTTAAGAGGTTGCAAGGTGAACAAGAGGGCAAATCTTCAAAACTATACAAATGGAAAAATGTGCTTGCCTGGCAATCAGGAGCTGGGATCATGCGTTACCCTAGGAGGAACCCTGGCCCCATTGACACCCATGCGAGTGTTGCCATTGATGTCTCTGAGGCCCAGATATCACTCCATGGGCTTCATGTCCGGAAGCTGAGCCTTAAAGCATAGCTGTAGCTATACGAACTAGTTATCATGCTGGCAGTCTCAAATCCAGTCTCTGCCATGGTGGAATGCTTTAATCATATTTCAGATCTTGTCTAGAGAGAGGGAAGTATAGGAACTAAAATGATGAGAATCCTTACTAGGTTGGCATTAATTGCACCAGGAATTGGCATTAATCACTTCCATGGCAAAATACATTTCTATACCTGCTTCATTTTGAGCCCTATAAACATGTAGGTAACAAGGAGAACCCCAAGAAGGTAGGCAGCTACCACCCCAGCTAACTATACGTGGTGGCAGGGCTAAGTCCCTTTCAACAGACTGCTGTTTCTGAAGTGTCATCTATGTGGATGCCGTAGTTCTGAAGAGCAGGCAAAAGGTCTGGCAAGCTGATAGATAAGAGGGCTGGAATCTGCAGGTGTTGTGAACACATCTCTGGTTATAAGTGTTGAAGAAAAATGTTACACATTATTGCAGAACCATTTTAGTGTCCTATTAAAAAAAGTCCTAAAAGAATTAGATTTCCAGAGGGGGGAGGGTTGGCAGCTTTCACGTTAAAGAGTCCATGACATATGAAGAGAGTTAACCAAAGTTTTATGCACTGAGCGTGAAATAGGAAATGCTGTGCTCACAGTCACTGGTTAAGATCCTCTTATCTCACTATAGAAAGAAACTGAACTTTATGTGTTAGTGCTGTTGGCAAGGCAGCCTACTCTGGTTATCAGAAATGAGAAGGAAAGCCCAGTTAGAGAGATTTTTTTTTCCTTTGGCTTCTATGCAACAACGGTAGCCGATTAATCCAAGTCAACAGAAAACTCAGCCAGTAGCATATGGGTAAATTAAAAGTTTTCTTCCTTCTTTCTCTCTCTCTCTCTCTTTCTCTCTCTCTGCCCTGCTATTTAAAGTCCTGCTATTGCAGAGATATGGAATATTAATATTTCCTGCTTTTTATTGTGGTTGTACATCACAAAGCTGTGCAATAGTGGCTGCTATAAAGCTAAGTATGCTATTTTGCAGAAATAAAAATATCTTAAATCAATCTAGTATTTTGAAGGACTGATAGTACTTTTAAGATGATAGGAAACATCATCCTCTGTAAACAGTTTAATCGGGGCTGACTCACTTAAAATTGGGGCACATTAAAGGAGCAAATGGATCACAATTTTAAGATGTCCTTTGTTTTAGGCTTCTTGGAAACCTCTAGTAAACCTGCTTTCTTCCCTGTGGCAAGGTCACAACAAACTTGTTTCTCTCTCTTCCAGAAAGCTTGTTTCAATCTTATTTTTATCCTTGCTTTAAGCTTGTAATCCTCTTCTCCCTTCTCATCTTGAATCAGATGTAAGTCTTCAGATACAGTGGAACCAAACTTTAAATGTTTGAGTGCCCCTCTACAATCCTTTACAAAGTTTTTGTCTTTAAAATTAAAGTCAGACAAGTGAGAAAGCAGCAGATCAGGTTTAACTCCAGATTTTGGTCCTTGAACAAGTGATTGAATGATAGGAACCTTTCCCAATAATCCCCTCAATACAATTCCTAAAATACCTTCTGATGTTCCATACTGAAAACCTCAGGTAAATTCAAACAGAGGAACAAATAAGCTGATATTTAGTCATACAGTGGCCATTGCTAATTTAGGAAACTTTTTGACCTCTTGGTTCAAAGTGCTACTGCTGTGCAGTATCTTTTACAATGGAAAAGAGCAAATGTTAAAGTGAAGAGGGAAGAGTGGCTTTTAATATGATTTAATACACCTGGGATCCAGAGCCAGCTGTAAGAGTTCTAACAGTGAGAGCAATAAAAAGGGAATGAAATGGTTAGCTTTTATGGTAAATGTGTACGCCAAGAACTGCATTTAAAGATGTTAAGGTTGTGACACAGACCAACAAAAAAAAGAGCCAGGGTAGCCAAAGCTACCATAACGCTGACACTCTGGGACCAATCCTGCAAGGCTTTGAGTGACTCTTAGTAGCCGCTGAGCATACCAACTCCTACTTAAATAAGGTGACCAGATGTCCCGATTTTATAGGGACAGTCCCGATTTTGGGGTCTTTTTCTTATATAAGATCCTATTATCCCCCAACCCCATCCCGATTTTTCACACTTGCTATTGATCACCCTGTACTGAAGTCATTAGGAATTGAAGGCATTCAGCACCTTGCAGGATCAGGCTCTAAATACTTAACTCATGTCTCTATGAAGTACTGGCCAAAGGTCACATGGGGTCCCTGCGAACAATGATTTGGGATATTTGATGGGAATGGAAATTACACCTAGTTTGAGCTCTCAGTTATAGGTCCCATCTAGGGGAAACAATAAAACTAAGTGTGATAAAAGACAGAATGTAAACTGGTATTTGGAATTTACTGGCAGTTGCTGCTTTGTGTCACAGTATCAACATTTATAAGTGCAATGCTTTAATTTTCTTTCCTTCTTTATGAAAGAAACGGAACAATTTTTAAAGTCTTTATATAGGGCTTGATTGTCAGAAGTTCTGTGCAATGGCACAAGGGAGTAATAGGGCATCAGGTACCCCCTTACTCTCTTGTGCATGCTACATGTACCATACATTGCAATGTGAGGGGCGGGGGCGGGAGGAGGGGGAATAGGCTCCACAGTGACACTGCTTCATCCCTTGTGCAGGTGGATATGAGGGATTAGGGTAGAGAAGTGACTGGACAAAGCCTTGCTGTACCCCCAGCATAGATACATGGATGCACCAAGTGATACATGGAACAACTATTTGCTGCTGCTTACCCAGGGTATCTGAGAGAAATTGTGTAGATTTTTTGAAGCAGAATAACATCTATATCTCAAGAAAATATACACATTGTGATTTTGACTTTGCACATTGAGGGTCACATTCACACACACAAAGAAGTGTGTGTACAATTACTGCACCTAGGTAGCTATTTTTATGCATATTTACACAATCTAAGGGCATATTTTATGTTAAAGTATTATTGTTGTTTTTTAATTTACTCTCATTGTACAGTTGTGTTCTGATGTCACAGTAATATTTAAATCATCCACAAAACTTGGTATGACATCATTTATTGCTAAATCTCATGTAGATAAATAAATGATTAATATATTAACTATTAGGATATGATATTTTCATGTAAAATGTATTGGGAAAGTACATTGTTTTTCATCATTTTAAATGATATCTCAAATATTATAGTCTTAAGTGGTTTCATGCTTCACAGTTCACTGAAGAAGTGTATTAGTGGCCAGTAAAATACATACTGTTTTCTCTCAATTATATATCTCAATAAGAAATACAAGATGTCTAGAAATCCCAGTGTGCGATTGTTGAGGGCAAAAAGTTCTCCTTTCATGTTTGCTTGTTGCTTATGCTGACTGTGGAGCTTTGTGAATTATATTTATTTAATTGATTTCTCCGTTTTGATCTGATTTAATAGAAAGTCCAGCATCCAAATTTGCTGCTCTTTTATATCTGTGGATTTTTATTGTCAACTGACCACCTCCCTTTTGTTTTGTTTTATTTTAAAGTTGAAAATCAGCACCAAATAGAGCTAACAAAGAAAATACATATGGGGATAGTATTTTCACATGACTTCTTTGTATTCAGTAGGTGTCCAAGACTCCTTCCCTCTGTAACATAAATACACTTTTATTTTTAAAACAAAAAATGGTATATAAGAGAGTTTAATTAAGGGCCACTTTAGTCTATGGGGTAAATACATTTTTAGGAGATGTGCTCTGCGTGTTAAGAATGTATATTGAATGTCCCCTGCAGCACAGATATGTGGGTGATCTGAGATCAGAAACTGGCCTAACAAAGGGCCAGATTTTGCATAGCTGCTACATGAGAGCTTGATCAATAGTTCATTGAACTGAGTGGAAAAGATTCCAATTGACTTCAATGGGATTTGGATCAGGCCGTAGATTCCGAAAGGGTGGGTAGAGTACAAGAAACTACATAGTTACAGTCCTTGCACTCTGCAGAACAAAGGGGCTGCTTCCTCATTGGACCCTTATGGTACAAGACAACCCTGAAAGGATTGCAATGGATGCAGAATTTCTCCCAGAGCTGCCACTGAAGCAATGCAGCTCCAGCAACCCACAATGTGGGGCTGTGCCTAAAAGGCATGAACTGAACTTAATGTTAGGATAACTTGTCTCCACACCTCAGTTCAGAGTTTCCATGTGTGGATATATGAAATCAAGATGGGGGTGTTGAATTAACCTTAATTATATCTCGGTTTAACTTGATCATTTAAACAATGGAACCTTTTATGAGATGGTTTAATTCAGACATATCACAATGCTCTATATCTTTTTGATTTGCATACAAACTGTACTGTTTGCTCTACAGATGTAGTAAGAATTAGTCAATTTCTAATTGTATACATGCACAAAGATACTAATATTTTAATAAATGAGCAAGTTAAACAGAATTTGAACTCAGCATTGCAAACTTATGAAACAGAGTCTTTACAAATTAGGATACAGCCTCTTTGATTATTATAGCCTTGGAAATGTAAAAATACTATCTTGCCTACCAGAGGACTCCCATATTTTTTCCATTAAATCCTAGAAGATGAGCATACCCATCCTGAGTGTTATAAGCTGGAGGGCAGATGGCCTCTTCTCTCCTCTAGCCTGGCCACATTTGCCAGGCCTCTCTACCTACTTTGCTAAAAATGTGAATGTGATGTATATTCCTCAGCTTCTGATGCTCGCATCTTATCACTTCCTGTGTATCCAAGATAGACTTGGCTCTGCCACAGACTTCTTGTAAAAGTCATTTGAGCTTTCTCGCTCAGTTTCTCTATTTATAAAATAGGAATAATAATACATATCAACCTGACCAAATTTGGTGACATTAAATTCATTAATGTTCATAAACAGTTTTGTGATAACCATCTTGCTGGTATTACCAGTGTGCAGAAGTCACCAAAATCCTGGCAAATCAGACAACCATTGGCACTGAATATGAACAAATGGTATCGTTTTGCACGCTCACAGGACTCCTGGCATTGTTGTGCATACTTTGAAGTAACCAGTTACAACATGCCCTGAGAGTGAAGTATAATTGAAAGATGTTGCATTGCCCTTATGTTGATGACTGTGATGGGATGTTCAACCCACACAAACGCAGGAAGAGTTAATGTGGCCCAGGAATAAGTAATAAGGGATAAGTAATAAGGCTTCAGGTCCATACGCTTATAAAATCCTGAGGTTCCTTCCAACCCTAATATTCTATGATTCTGTGATTCTATTATTAGAACTGGTTGCAAAAGAGGACTTAGCATGAAAAGACTAAGGAATGAAGAGTAGGATTAAGTAGATGAGAAGAATGGGACTGAGACAAGGAGCTGGGATGGGGAAGAAATAGGTGTGGGATAGGGACAGGTTGAAGGGAATAGGAGAAAAGGAATCAAGCTTAGGGAAAATCGACAGACAATCTGTGCCCAATAGAGAAAATTCCCCTCCAGAACTCATAATTGAACCCAAAATTTCTCTCACCATTCACAGAATCATAGAAGATTAGAGTTGGAAGAGACCTCAGGAAGTCATCTAGTCTAATCCCCTGGTTCAAAACAGGAACAACCCCAACTAAATCATCCAACCCAGGGCTTTGTCAAGCTGGGCCTTAAAAACTTCTAAGAATGGAGATTCCACCACCTCTGTAGGTAATCCGTTCCAGTACTTCGCCACTCTCCTAGTGAAATAGTGTTTCCTAATATCCAACCTAAACCTACCACACTACAACTTGAGACCATTGCTCATTGTTTTGTTATCTGCCACCATTGAGAACAACCTAGCTCCAACCTCTTTGGAACCTCCCTTCAGGTTGTTGAAGGCTGCTATCAAATCCCCCCTAACTCTTCTCTTCTGCAGACTAACTAAGCCCAGCTTCCTCAGGCTTTCCTCGTAAGTCATGTGCCCCAGACCCCTAATCATTTTTGTTGCCCTCTGCTGGACTCTCTCCAATTTGTCCATATCCTTTTTGTATTGGGGGGACCAAAACTGGATGCAATACTCCAGATGTGGCCTCACCAGTGCCAAATAGAGGGGAATAATCACTTCCCTTGATCTGCTGGCAATGCTCCTACTAATGCAGCCCAATATGCCGTTAGTGTTCTTGGCAACAAGGGCACAATGTTGACTCACATCCAGCTTCTCGTCCACTGTAATCCCAAGGTCCTCTTCTGAAGAACTGTCACTTAGCCAGTTGGTCCCCAGCCTGTAGCAGTGCATGGGATTCTTCCATCCTAAGTGCAGGACACTGCACTTGTCCTTGCAGAACCTCATCAGATTTCTTTTAGCCCAGTCTTCCAATTTGTCCAGTTCATCTGTTGTTAACAAATATCTGTGAAATCGTATCGCAAAGTGTGTTTCTTATCCCCCTCTAGTGTTGGTCTACACAAAGAATGACAAACTCTCAGTTATTCCATTAGCTCAAGTGTCCTAGGTCTGTGTAGTGGATCTAAGCGTTCCAATCCTTCTGATGACCCATGTGGGTGTCGGAAAGATGCCACGTAATGCAATTTCTGGTTGGGTTTTTTTTCAGTTTGCTTTTTTAAAAACCTAGGTAATTACAAAATTACATTAAAATAACATTATCATTGCAAATTCAAGCACTCCAAATTTCGTAAATGCCAGAATTAATTTGTTTATGTAACCTTAATTGCCTCCCCTTGTACGTATGTATACAGTCTTTAATTACATAAATACATACTACTTCTTCCACGGATCCACAGCCTCATTCAGTCAACAGAAGGGACCTGCTCTGGGGATGAACTAAGGCTGTGTCGTAAAAGAGGCTTGTGTCTGTAGTAAATGAGGCAGAGAATTCCAGGTAGAAAATAGAGAGCCCCCTGCTTAAAGCAGTTGAATGCTGTCCTGGATACTTAGACTCTCTGTCTCTACCACCGTGAAGCTATGCAAGTTGCTTAAACCAAACTGTTCACAGGTGGTGACTATTTGTGTGTTCTTCATTTTCTGGGAGACTGACTTGAGAACCTGGGTCCTGCCTTGCAGAAGTGCTGAGAACTCACAAATGCATCTTTAGTCAATGGGAGCTGTGCATTAATATATAAAGAGCTATTCAGTGCTAAGTGCTCTGAAACATCAGGCCCTAGGCATTTCAAATTGGTCACTCAAAGTTATCACACACTTCTAATCTTAATCCCTCTGTGCTTCAGATCCCCATCTGTAAAATGGGGATAATACCACCAATTCACCTCCCAGAGGCTTTGTGAAGGTAGATTAATCAATGTTTATGAAGCATTTGGATACAACAGTGATGAATTCTATAGAAAAACATATGAGAACATTAATAATTCTAACAAATTTATTTGGGCTTAAGCTTTCATGGGCTAAAACCAATGAAGTGGGTCTTAGCCCATGAAAGCTTAAGCCCAAATAAATTTGTTAGTCTCTAGTCTAAGATGCCTAGTCTAAGGACTCCTTATTGTTTTTGTTGATACAGACTAACACAGCTACATTCTGAAACCTGTCATTAATAATTCTGTCTTCCTCGTAAAGTTAGAATAGTATGCACTAAATAAAACTTAGGTGCTCAATAGCTGAGCACCATCCTTCCTGTGCACTGAATGAAGTGAGGTTCTGTGGAACAAATGATATGTGGTCATGTATCAAAGACTGTATTCTAAGGCATATACACCAGGGAGCTGAATTAAGGTTGCACATGTAACCTTGATATTGACATTTTCTAACTTTTGAGTGGTTGATTTTGCAGCCTTAATACTGTTCTTTTAATGTATTTTTTTTTGTGTGTAATATTGAATAGATTCATCCTAATGATTATGCTATTTTATCTGGCACAATTATATCTACCAATCTG
Source organism: Dermatemys mawii (assembly GCA_007922305.1). Lineage (NCBI taxonomy): Eukaryota > Metazoa > Chordata > Testudines > Dermatemydidae > Dermatemys > Dermatemys mawii. The sequence goes on along the minus strand of ML677334.1, from coordinate 77,288,228 downwards.
TGAATGAGCACTGATAATTACAAATTAGAACCAGGTATTACATCTTAAAATACCCATTATCTGATCATTGCTGTGGACACATTTTCAATATATTTCTCTCCTCCCCAATGTGAGATAATATCTTTGGAAGTGTTACAACTTGATATAATGTTCCAACGCTTCTAAATCATGCTTTCTGGCTCCAAAGCATTGTCCCCATGAGTCAGTACCTTTGGGAATGATGCTACGGATCTGCAAAGCCCACAACGTCACTTTCAAATATTCAGTATAATCCCGCAGGAACTTGGTGTTATTCAATAAAATTCACCCTACCAGATAGGTGGAATTTTAAAGCTGCCTGCTTTAGTATTGTGGGATGAAAAATACCTGGCCCACCCACAAACTAGCAGTTACTAAGTCAATATGGTAACAAGATAAAATAATCTTTGTGGATCTGTCCATGGCATTTTGAACAAAAACGCTTGAGGGACAAATTAAACATCTCCCCGTGAATGCACAGAGGGGTTCAGTGCCAGGACATGAGGCTTTAACACTGCTTCCAGTACCCACCCTCCTAGCTGCTGCTTTAGCATACAGGCTCAAATAATGGCTACTACCCTTCTGCACCACAGGCAGAGGTGAGAGTTAGTCTATTGTCCATCTCCAGAGCTTTCCCGTTGCCATCCAGTGCATGAACCATGTGCACTACAGCATACAGTGGGGCCTAAGCCTCTCTGTATGGCTGGATTATTAGTTGCTCCCCCTGATAGACTACCATGCTATTTAAGGGTTGTAGAAATTTTTGCTATGGCTCCTGTGTACCATTAATTACATGTCATTATTGCTAGAAAATCCAAGGTGCAGGAGAAAGTCACAGTTGTAATATCTGACTGCCCCCCAAATATAAAAACCTCAAAGACAGAGAGGCACCTGAATGCAACTCATTGGGGCAAATATAAACTTGTGTTTTAACTTCAACAATATTTTTTGAGGGGAAAGGGACTTTGTCTTCAGAGGAAATTCTGTAACCTTCATTTAACCAGTAAAAAATGACTGAGGTGGGCAAGATTATACAGGTGAAGTTCTGACTGATATTCTTCCATCCCTGCTAGGACAAAGGTTATGCTCTCCTGTTTTGTGTTTCTTGCCATTTTCTTCCAGATAGCTGAACCATTTCTTCTGAAAGGTCCCTTTGGTCTGGGGCCCCTAAAAGCTCACAAAGTCTTCAGCTGGTTTATAATTTTTTTCCTACCAAAACCCATTCTCAGCTTCTTTAAAGGCTTCAGGTACATACACTTATAAAATTGCAGCAGCAGCAACAGCCTTGAAGAGGATACAATAAGTACTGTACATCTGCTACAATGTTCTTAAGTATTTACGGCATGCTGCCTTAAGCCTGTCAGTTTCTGTAAGGGCTACCTGTTACAATGCACCTAATTAGCTTACTGGCTATTTGGAGACAGCTCTACTGGTTTTTCTATCATCCAGTCTTTATTAAGTGAGCTGTTGCTGAGACGAATAGGTTCTTTATAATGATGAGGTCCTTTTTACGCTTATTAGTCCTTAAAGCAAGCCTCTTCTTATAGAACAAAGTTGTCTTTTTTTTTAAAGACTTACAGTAGGAACAAGTAAAGCGGCTTTTTTGTGCTGAAGTATTTTATTAAAAGTTTTAGTGGCTGCACTAAAGGCAAGGTGCCTGTGCCTTTAATCATTTTCATCTTTAAAACAGAACCTTATATTTTCACATCTTCAGCTGTCCCAGAGGGCAGCTAGGCCATCTTTAACAACATTAATTTCTCTTTATGACAGGACTAGTGCTGCCCCAGGTCTTCAGAACTGCCTAAAATGTCTGGAAAAGTAGATAATGAAGAGGATATTAGAATTGTAAACAAGAACAATTTTGTAATAAAAACCATATATTTTCTCCATAGGACTTTGGGCTTAATACTGCAGCAGCAAAAGTGTCATGAGTCATAATTTGTTGATGGCCACTGAACATTAGTTACTGTAGAAACGTGCATAAAGGGCAAGTATCATTGGCATTGCATTAAAGAAGATCTAAGATGGGTAATTCTAATTTAGTTGTTTTGATTAATCTTTTTTTTTTTGTTTTTTATCACTCTATAACCCTATAAAAAGATCTTATGTGGTGTTGTGACTTCTAGAGCTGCTTAGCATAGACTGCTTTCCATATCTTGCAACACTGCACTGAAATCTCAACAGATCACTTTACCCGAACAAACTAGAAGGCCCTTCCTTACCCAGGGGTGAGACAGGTATTAGACTAACCTCTACTATGTTTTAGAGCAATACAGATACCTGAATACAAGTGGAAGAGAGAATGAAAAGCAGGTATCTTTTGTGGTATTAATATGTATTTTACTAGCTGCACATCCTTGCCTCCATCCGTATATCCTTTTTGCTGACAGCGTTTATGTGTGTAATATGATGGTGTAAGAAACAGTAGATTCACACACTGCTCTCCATCAGGAAACAAAGCATGGCTTTTTGTCTGCAGAGGCGGGGAAATAAAAAATGGTAAGCATTATAGTCTGTGAATGTCATAAACAGGGCTATCTTATCCTAAGGTGCGCAGCAGTCAAGAAAGTTCATTCTTAACCGTTAGCCCTCTGCTGATGTTTTGTTGCTCTGCATCACAGTGATGAAATCTGAAAACATAATCATTGCAATACATAGTAATTTTCAATAGGATTGTTTTTCTTAGTAGTTTGCATCTGTAGTTGTTAGCATACATCAGGGCCCATCTTCCACAATCTAGTGGCCAGACTTAAGATTTATTGGATAAAAAATGATCAGACCTTATTGGAATATTCAGTTTTAGATAACTGGAAACATGTTTGATGTCATTGTTATCAAGTAACACCCTGAGTCACTTGACTTATTTACTCAGGATACACAGTATTTCAATATTAATTGCTTTAAACTAATTGATCCAATAGAAAAGCATCACATCATATTTTACTGACTAACATAAATTTGCTGAGATCATTTAAAATGCATGTATTTCTCTCCCCAGCCAAGACAATATCTTTTCTGTCATTAAATAAAACACCAAATTATTTCCTTGGTTAATCAGTTCTTAAGCTAATGAGCAGTCTATGTGTGCATTTTTGCTTCATTGTTTTTAGTGGAGTGGGAGATGAGGGCATATCACTTTAAGGCTTGGTAGTGGTGGTATCATTCCCAAGACAGAGCTCACTCAGCCCTGATACAAACTGAAAGGCTAAAATGAGCACTCTTCTATTATTTAGGCACCTGTCCAGAGGTTGGAAGAAATCCTACTTGTGCGGATTTAGCTAAAGAAAGCAGAGATAACCACCTTGCCTTCTGTGTCTAATAAGGTGTGAAAGGGGAGAAATAATGAGTATTACACTGTATTTTTCATGTAAAAGGCTGAGAAACAATGCTCTCTGAACACTGGCAGTGATTCTAGTCATTTTCAAATGAAAAGGACTATTTGTTTCCAAATTACACCAGACACTGGAATGCATACATATGTGACTCAGAAATCCTCATTTTGTGAAGTAAAATTACTTTTCAGTAATTTAGTCACTGCAGGCTTTCCCCTGCTGACTGGTCAGAAGCTATCAGATAGCTTGCAGCTGCAAGCTGAAACTGGACCATTTTTTTTCAGGACAGGCAGTTAGTTAGTAGAGCCATCAGTGTGGCATCTGTCATCCCGCTAGGCCCAAATTGTTTTCTATGATGGATGTCACAGTCTGTATGATCAAAATAGGAGCCCTGCTGCTTTTAATTGCAAAATCGGAGTACTTGCACATTTGTTATTATGCTGAGGTTATTACCTCACACAAAATGAATTAACAGGTGAAAATAATTGATGAGAGGAGTCTTGGGATTTTTAGCTTCTTCAAAGAGACTTTGTAATTATGGCATAATGAATGTTCTGAGACATATCTGTGGGGGGCAGCATGAGACCACCAAAGATCTCTTTAGATTGATGATAAATTCACTGAATTCTACTGTAATACTGCTTAAATTTACTTAGCAATTAGTTTAATAGGCCTACATGATTCATAATAACATAGTGAGAATTTTTAAATAAGTTTGTTCCATCCATCTATAAATTAAGCCGCTTACCTCAGCTTTCTTCCCAAGGTGATGGAATATGTTAACTAATCAGACTTTCTGAAATGAGGATGATGTTGGGCAGGGATTTTGGTTACTGGAATACATTTGTATTTAAATACCTTGCTGCTATCATCTTAAACAATGTGGATCATTTTTTCTTTAACTCCATGAAAAGAATCTCAATATTTTTTGTCCAAATATAGTATTGATAGGCCTCCACCACATGGAGACTATGCAGTTGTATTTTTTAATCTGAAGTAATTGTTCCTGGCTTTCTGACCACTATTCCATTCAGACTTGGTCATGTTTCAAATTCATTCAGCCTTGGAGTACAGTCAGACTGATACAATCCAGTCTACCTTCTTTCTTCTTTCTGACAGTCTTCAGTTGCATAGGGTGTCTATATTGTGGGGACTCATTTTTATTTTACTTTATAATCCCTATATTAGAAATGTGGGATTCGTACATTGAGAAACAGATTTGCATATTACATCCAGGCAATGAAACCTATACGCAGATTTTAAATATCAGATTTTACAGGAGCCAAAATGTAAAATTTTCCTGATTAATTACATAATTAGTAAATAACACACGATATACAACTTATTGTGCAAAGGCTCCACATAGCATACAAGCAAATTTCACCCTTTTCTGTTGCACATTATGTTGCACATCTCATACTGACATACGAGATACATTCAGACATCTCACAGTTACTTTTAGATTTCAACTCTTGCAAATTAAACTTAATTTTGCTTACGACTGACAGTCTGAAGATTCAACAATAGAGTTCATCGCAAATCTCCCTTCAGTTCATACTGTGGGAGAAGGGGAATATCAGAGAGAGCAGTTATTGCTAATTAAAAAATTAAATAACAAATCTTTGGGAAATGGTTAATAGTTCACATAGAGCTTTATCACTAATTTACATTTCTTTCACAACTCTCTCCACAAAACTGCATTATTTAATATCTTTCCAAATACAAGTGATATGGAGATTATATCAGATTAGAAATAGATGAACATACCCACAATTTTCTTTCCTCAAAAGACCATGACACTTTTTGTGAGAATTCCATTTATTTTTCAGAGACTGTCTAAAAGTAGCTTTGAATGATTTTCTAAATGATATGTACATCACCCCACTGAGCTACAATGACATGTATTATTGGGATATGCAGCTGATGTTCAGTTAATTCCTTTTAAAATTCCAATTCCTTTCCCTCATGCATGCACCATTTAAACAAATATCTTTGTGGTTTCCCCTGTATTTTGTCCTAGCTATTAGTTTTGTCTCTTTTCTAGTTTTCTGTACATCACCCATTCTTTTCAGATGTTTGGTATTTCGAAGTATATAATATCAAAAGATCTCAGGAAGAGAAAGAGAAAATACATAGCCAGAAAACATAATAAATGCAAGGCAAGTAGTGGATTGCCCCACATGTGAAGCGGACTGTGGTAACTCATATCAGGCTTCCTGTCACTTGCTGAGATATTTTTCATAAACCCTTACTCGCCTGCATTTATCTTCAGTATAAACCCCAAGATGAATTCTCCAAAGACATTAACAATAGATAAATGCTTATTAAACAAAATAGTCCATTTAAGAATAAGTATAGTATCTATATTAGAGGCAGTAAGATGTTTACAAAATTGAATTTAAATTGTGTCATTTTGGATGGCTGCTATATACTGTTCTATGATAATGCTTTATCATTTGGTTATAATTTTAATAAACATGAAATGAAAGACCACCAAAAGTCCTAGTTTAAATGCTATCACCTTTGGTGCCGATTTGATTCATAATACCTAGGTGGATTCTTCTGGGTAACTTATAAAATACTGTGACTGAAAATGCAGAAAAACACCAGGTGTGTTTGGCATAAAGCAGAAGAATGCTATGGGTATATTTCATGTTAATGGACATTGCAACAGTGTTAAGAAAATCCTATTGTTAAAAAGCATTTCAGAATCCAGCTCATAACTTAAATCAAAGTACAGTAGAATACACAATTGGAATCTCTGTGGAATTCTGAAAAAAAAGTCTCACACAAAATAAAAAAAAACAACAGAGGAATTATGTATGCTTTATGATAGCTTTACGACAAAGGACATGCGCAAAGCGTGCTACACAATTGACTGCAAAAGCAAATACCAGTTGCCTCTTGCTTCTGTAAGCACTATGTAAGTGCAATGTTTATATGGTACCCAGTGACTACAAACAAAGAGTATCAGATGCAGTATTGTTGTTATTGTTTTTTCTGAATCCTTTTTTATAGCTACATTTGATGTGCTCTGTAACTATCATAGAATGGGAAGTGGACAGAATAAAAATAAGATATCTGAATTATTCATGGGTCATTGTAAAATATTGAGGGAGATTATGGTTTGTGAATCACTGACCTCAATCAACAAATTCATATTCTGCAATTACCATATAAAGTTGCTAAGACTGTATATAATGAGCATGCAAATTAACCTTCCGCATGATGTAAGAACTCGAGTGTTACGTATCACCTAGTATTCATATACCTTTTCATTTTCTAATTAAACTGTATCAGATTTTGGATCTGTTTTCCTTCCTTAGGCCCCAGTTCCTGAGCAATACCCCATAGGAGCCCCACACTCTGATGTATTACATTAATACATCATCAGAAGCAGTTGTCATTCCAATGATATATTAGTGTAATACATGAGAATGAGGCTCACTGATGATGTATTTAGTCCTCACACGATGGCAATGTCCAGGGAAGAAAGGGTCGAATAAGAGATTCATTATAATTACAGGATAAAATGAGCTAACACGCTGCACGCTGGAAGATGCATTTCTGGCACTTTCATGCTGAATCTGCTTCCCTGCCATTGTTTTTTGTGCAATAAAATAACAGATTTATGATCCCAGTTTAAAATATTTCAAGCAATGGAAGTGCTCATCTTCAGGGCGCCTACCCTTTGCAGATTTAAATCTCTTTTAAAGACCCACTTCTGCTAAGCTCCTTACAGTTAATGGTGGATTGCCTATTGTTTCTTTCTTCCCTAGTCTTTGTTTACTTCTCTGTCCTGAGATTGTGAGCTTCTTGGAGCAGGACCTGGCCTTCCTGGAATGTTTGGAAAGAACCAAGAACACTGTGAATGGTACCAGAAGTAAATACTAAACAATAACAATAGTGGAGTCCAAAATGGTGGTTCGGGCCTAAAATTCACTGTTGCACTGATGGTCTATCATTATGACTTGCAAAGTCACAATGTTGCCCTCTGAAGCAATCCTTTCTCTAGTAAAGGGGAAACATTCTTGGGACCATTGGGGCTCAATGATAGTGCTGAAATAATGGCCCACATCTGCCACTTTCTACAAAAGTGCAAGGTGCTGATGGATGTCTCAGCATGCCACCAGGAGTTGGCCTTGCTGCCAGCACTTCCATGAGAGAGAGATTTAAAGTAAAATATTTTATTTAGGGATGACTAATATATATTTTCTGCTAATAAAGCCTGAATAACATACTATAAATGTAGATGAATTAGAGAGATACATTCAGTCCACTTGGTTTACCCCCTAACTGCTTTCTTTCTGAAAGAGCTGAAAAGAAAATAAGACTTTATAACATAGGGCTAAAAAAAGGTTTATTTATGCAATGGAAAAACAGGTACTGCTCCCTTTCCTACGGCAGCTGATTGTGTTGTAAATAAAACGGTAGTGCAAGTCATCCCAGATGAACAAAAGTATTGAGATATTGGCTGGAAGGCCAGGTGAGAAGTTAGAGTTATGATGCCGGGCCCCTAGGCTGGTGAGACCCAGACACAGAATGAAGTGATATGCTCAATCCCTGAAGGGGAAAGAAAAGATGTGTACCCATTTTATAGCATCTTCCAGTCAATATGTTCTACAGCAGCTGTGTCTGTTTCGGAAAAGCTCCTTGTCCTATACAACTAGGCCCGCTAGGGTTGGAGCAAAAAGGACAAAATGGAATGAATCAAGGTATTGCAGTATAAGAATAGCCTCATGAACTTTAATGGCAAATGCCTAAATCCTCTAATTAAGATAGCATGGATCCACTGTAGCACATAGAGAGCCAGGTAAGAAGGTGCCATGCACAGCTTCTTCACATCCCTGCTTGATGCAGACTAAAGTTCCAGGATGTCCTTTGCAGCAGAGTGGTAGAGGTGAGATGTAGAAATGAGCCAAGGGGAAAATCAGGGCAAAGCCATAATTACACAGATCCATTAGCATAAGTCTAAACATCAAGGCTATGTAGTGGACCATAGGCAACCACTGCCCCATGGGGCTTATGCAAGTGCTCAAGTCCTGCTACCAGGTGTAGACTTTGGGATTGCTCCCCATATAATTCTCCTCACAGCCCATTTAGTTAGGCTTTTTGCATGGATCAGAATTTGTCCCCGCAAATATATAAAATCACTTTATTTGCACTTACAGCACTTTTCAGCAGAGGATCTCAAAGGAGTTTGAAAACCCCAAGCCCCAGATTTTGCATCACCCTGCACATCTGTGCAAGTGGGGAGAAAGTTCAAGGAGACTTCAGCCCTGGGGGGAGCCAGGCACAATTGCAGCCTCTGTGCTCATGAGTGCAAAGAATAGACAAGATGAGTGCCCACAGTAATGCTAGCCACTCCAAAGGAGAGGAGAAGGAATAGTGTCCGTGCCCTGCCCCACCTTCACTAGAGCAGGCAGAAGCTGGATGAAGCACATGGTGAACCTCTGTTTGCCATGGTCTCCCCAGAGCCCTGAGAAGTGCTGTACCTGTCTGAGACCCAATACTTCCCAGAATCCTGTGGAGCTTCCCAGTACAGGACTTTGCCTTAAATGCACAATTCATTTTAACTCACAACATCCGTGTGTATGTGTGATTTTACCTCTCTTACAGATGGATAAACTGAGGCATAAGGTGCTTCAGTGACTTGCTCACGATCACCCAGTAAGTCAGTAGCAGAGCCAGAAATAGATGACCACCAGCCTGCTGAAGTATTTTACTCCCTATATTAACATATCTATAATAGATTTATATTATCACATCTACAGATTTATTTTATAATTAATACAATGTTCTATTTAACATGTGCATGTTTGTTTAAATCTGTCTTTCCTACACAATTGCTGTGAATAGTTCCCTGCGAATGCTTTAGCATACACTCTTTTCATTATAAGGGCTGATTCTGCCACCTGATAGAAAGAACACATTAAATCTATTTTAATTTGTTCTTACAGTTTCTTTCTCAAAAACCTTATGAGTTCCCTATGTCATGTACATTTATTAAGATGGATCATGATTGCATATAAATGTCCAGTTTAGTAAGTCATTATACCCAGTGTCCTTGAGTTTTCCAAAATATTATCCTAATTTTAAGAAGAATTTTTGCCAGAACAACTATTAAGTAAGCAGTCTAATTCTTATATACATATGTCTCTTACACAAACATGAATTATTAGAATCAGCTAACCTATCCTTTCGCTATAACCAGGATGCTTGTATAGGTAAGCCAGTTTTTTAAAAAAGTATATTTTAATGTGATCATAAAACAGCAGAGGAAATCCAAATTATAATTAGTATTTACTGCTACAATACAGAGGGCCAATTAGAGTTTTAATATTAAATTAAATGTGGTTTTCAAATTAGATCCAAATAGAGTGTAGCTTTACACAGCTATTACATAAAGTTCTTGTTTCTGCCTCAAACTTGTTTGCATACTTAATTAATTGTCTAGAGAAATTAAATAGTCTCTATATAGGAAATGTGCAGTGCCAATTAAATATAATTTTGATTACATATTTCTGAATTATTACAATGTTTATACTAAATTAAGCAACATTACCAACAATACCTAAGGTAAAGTTTCCTTAAAGGAATGCTTTCTCTCCTTATTCACTGGTAACTTTGCACATGTGGAATCCTAAGCCTGATGAAATCTACATGGCCTTTTTTCAACAAAGAATACAAAAAAAAAAAAAAGAGAGAAAGGTTAAGCAAGCGGTAGGGGGTAGGGGAAGAGGAATAAGAAGGTACAATGTCACCTCCATGCTGTGACAGCCATGAATCAATTATTCACGTAGCATTTGGTAATATTTCTAAAATGCTGCACAGCGGCAGGAAAATGTAAAAAGCATTTTCCTGAAGACTTAGTGATTTTTTTCCAAATAAAAACCATAAACAAAACTGAATGGCATGAAGGGGGAGGAATATACTGAAGAAATCAACAATAGTAGAAGCATACATTATTATGGAAAATACATTCAGAAAGCTGGCGATGGAAAGAGTATACAGGATGAAAGGGGAAAAGTGCTGAGCTCAGCTAGTTATGGTGAGATAGATGTGATTTTTTTAAAAACCCACATTACAATATCTAACAATACCAACACGTATTGATTTCAAATTTATTTCCTGTACCAACACTAGTAGCATAACACACAGAGGCAGAGAGAGAGAGCGGGAGGGTGGGATCTGCAAAAATGCTTAACATTATGGTAAATGGAAGGAGAGAGTCACAAAAGGAAAATGAAGTCTGACCATCACGCTAGCTTTCTCTACAGCAGTCGTTGCTGCAGAAAGGATTTCAGTTTCAGCATAGCATGGGACTTACAGTAATCATATTTTCTTAATAGAGACAAAAACTGTGATATTCAGTATCACCCAACAACATTGCATGTGACGGAATTAAAAGTGTTGAATCCTGGCCTTACAATAGAACTTTTACACCCACCGGTAGCCATTATTTAGCTTTAAATACTTAAACTGTATCACCGGAAATTTTTTTTTTCTTCAAACCAATGCAAAATCACAGCTTACATATACAATCTTTGTATTCAATTAGAAAATAATAATGAATATCTAAAGGCTGGTGTCAGTTGGAGGGAAAGGGGATGCCATGCGACATGTTTACTATATTTAATGTGCAATTACCTGAAAGGCCCACTGACAGCTATGTGAGCAAAATTTTAGCCAAAGTAGTCACTGTCCACATGAGAGTAGAGGGGCCTGATCTTCCTGCCACAAGTTATAAATCACTTGTACAGGCTTTAAATAGTAGTTACTCCTATCCTTCAGAGGGAGAACAGGGCCCCAGAACTTTTTATTTTAACTGCTTATCCATCTGACTTTCACTCTAATTTTCTGTACTCTTTAAGGCCTTTGTGAAAGTCTCCAGTTTGTCATGCATTCCAAGCCACAGGATGTGTCAGCTTAGTGATATTCATTAGTTTGTCTGCAAGCTGCTCTGCTTCTGGGGTCCCAATTTTCTTTCCCTCTCTCATTTTAGATTTTCTCTTCTTTCTACAGAGAAAATGCTCCCTTTTCATCCAATAAGAATTCAGCACATCTCTTGTCTCCATCTTTTCAGGATGTCCAGCCTCTTCTTTCTGAAGGTGACTGTTTCTTTTCCTTTCTTTACCCTTGGAGTTATTTCCTCCTACCCTCACTCTGCCATTAGAAGCCTTCACCTTCACAGATATAAAAACCTAATTGCACACTGTGGTACAAATGAAATCCCCAAATTATCAACTGCAAAATTAGCATTAAAAATCATAAGACAACAAACAATAGGGCTTTTTATGTGATTTTTGTAATTGCATGAAACTAGTTACTTTGCGAATAATTGTTTGTGCCTCATTAGCATGCAAAATGGTTTTATAGTCTAACCCGCACACAAAAGAAACCATTTGTGATGAGAACTGTGCTTTGTTTAATGTTAGACACCATTGTATTTGCTTTCCTAATATAACAGTTCTAATTAGTACCTAGCACTCATCCTGAGTTTTTCAGCTTGAACACGCTGAAGGTGACAATTGAGTCACAATTCCATGGCACTCTTTGTCAGTACCTGTCAAAATATAGCTAAGTCTTTAGGAGTTGTGATCTAAATACTAAAAAAAAGTTAATAGTCCAAAAAGAAGCTGTCTCTAGGTAATTTAAAAAATAAAATAAAATTGCACATTAGTTTCTGCTTAAAAGCATAACATCAGGAATGCTACACCATTAAATGTGGTCTTGGCAGCTCTGGTTTGTCCTAATAACTTCTTTGCATTGTTTTTATTATCTGACTTTTAGCTGTGCTCTTGATTCTTTAAATTTAAATGCCTCCCTGGAACAGCATGGGTGAACTAGATACAACACTTAAAATCAATTAATCAGTACACACAAACTTTCCCAGGATGATTACTTGCTTGTCTTTGAAGTGCAGGAGTATTTTTTTTTCAAGCTTATCACATGCACCAAAGATGGACTGATCCTGACTCCATTAAACTTGTATTCTCTGACTCTAACATAATTCCTCTGCACAGTAGCTGGGATGTAGTACTAGGGAAAAACGAAGGCTCCTGCTGAGGCGCTGTCTCCAGCTCTGTGTCTGTCTACCAAGGAAGAGCCAGGCCAGTGAGACCGTGCCAGCATTGCTTTCTGATTATCACAGTGGGAGCTAATAATTCTATGTGCTTTCTTTTCAATAAATGTATATGTATAAATAACTTCAGCTCTCGTGGCTTGGCCTGTGTTTTGTCTCATAGACACCAGACTTTAATTTTTTCTAGCTATGCTTTGGCCCATTAGGATGCTGACTAGAGTGATTCAGACTTCAGAATTCCAAACAGGCTGCTCAATTAGCCTTCATTTTGGATACTTTGTTTTCTAGGAACATATGTCTTTTGACATAGTGACTGTGGGTGTGATTCTGAGGGTAGGGCTACATTACCTGCCGGATCAGTGGGTAGTGTTCAATGTATCAGAGATCGATTTATCGCATCTCGCCTAGACACAATAAATCGATCCCCGAAAGTGCACCCGTTGACTCTGGAAGACCAGCTCCTCAAGAGGAGTAAGCGTAGTCAACGGGGGAGCCACCGCAGTTGACCCGCCGCCATGGGGACGGTCATGTAAGTCGAACTAAGGTACTTTGACTTCAGCTATGCGAATAGCATAGCTGAAGTTGTGTACCTTAGTTTGAACTCCTCCGCTAGTGTAGCCTTGGCCTAAGCTGCCTTGCATTATGGTATAGTGCAGAGTCCTGAGCTCTGGTGTCAGCTCTGCCACTGGCTCTCCATATTAGCTCAGTCAGGCCAACTAAGCTACATCTACACTGGAATAAAAAATCATGGCAGGCCATGACTGGGTCAGCTGACTCAGGCTTGCGGGGCTAAAAATTGCTGAGTAAATGATGTTCAGGCTTGGGCTTAAGCTCCAGCCCAAGCCCAAATGTCTACACTGCAATAAACAGCCCTTTAGCCTGAGCCTTGCAAGCCCAGGTCACCGGACACAAGGCAGCTACAGATGTCCATTTGCAGTGTAGCCAAACCCTCAGCGCCTGATCAAAAGTCCATTGAAGTCAATGGAAACATACCCACGGACTTCAGTGGGCATTGGATAAGATCCTTCATTTCTCTGTGCCTCAGTATCCCATCTGTATGATGGAGAATGCTGATGTTTATCTACCTTTGTCAAGCACTTTGATGTATAAATCAGTTATGCCAATGTAAACATCTCTGGATCAAGGAGAAGGTTACACTCATGTGGGTGGCTTTGTAATCTGTATTACAAATTAAAGTCCTTGAAGTTTTCCCCCTGGGTTGGAAGAGAAACCAGACTTGCCTATATGATAAGGAGGGTGGTAGCAAAAGGAAGAACTGGCATCCTGGCCCATGATCCTGTGGCATCCCCCCCACAGTTCTCCTTTTGTCACCTCTTAGGAAACAAGTTATGTAGTCCTAGAGCAGTAATAATTACTGAAAGGGTAATTAGCAACATAGGAATGCTGCAACTGCACAGCCAGAAACAAATTCATCTGCGTAAATTTATATTATATAAAACCTGTGAATTTGGATTTGTGTGTATTTTTAATAACTCAGAAATCACAATTTCCTTTCCCTACAACCATCCCTACTAAGACCCTGATCCAGCAAACCACTTCAGCACGTTTATCCTTATGCACATGAGCAGTCCTATTGACTTCAAAAGTCAATGAGACCACTCTCATATTTGCTGGATTGGGGCTACCAATTCTAATTCTTCACAAAATTTGATTTTATTTTAACATTTTATTTATGTTGAAGTTGGGATGACATTATACCTCAAAAAACATTGCAGCCAAATGAAACATGGTCACATGAAGGATAATTGCATATAGAGATGCCTACTAAAGTGCTAGTTTATTTTATAATTGATAAGTCAGGTACCCATGCAATATCTTTACTAAGACAAAAACAATTTGGATAGTGAAAGTGGATGCAAGGAAGAAGAGATAAAGATAAACAGTCTCTGTTATTAAAAAAAACAGAAAACAAAACCAATTCTTTGAGCTAGTGGGACCTTGACTACAGCAGGATACTGGATGTCTGGAAATAAAGATTTTGTTCCTGCCACTGACTGACTGTGTGACCTTGGACAAGTAACTGAGCCTTTATGAGCCTCGTTTTACCTGAATAGACAATGAGTTTAATAATACAATACATCCTTCACTGCAGGGGTGTGTGAGATTGGATTAATGTTTATAGAATTTTTTGAAATTCTTGTGTGAAAACTGCTACATTAAGTGAAAAGTATTAATAAATATGACTATATTAAAATGAAGTGTGTTTTCAGTCATGTTATATAAGATCAGCAATGAATGGCCCTCTGTATGAGGGATCAAACATCTTGCCTTCCATTGTAAGCCATTCCAATAAAAACAGCAGAATCTCTCATAAATATTGTAGTTCAATAGCATTCTTAAAGACTCAGTGTTCATTTCCAAATAGCAAACAATAATGCTGAATCTCTCTCTACCAGACAGAGTTTTAGCATGTCTTTCATGCTTAATGTTATCAATAACAATTTTTAAAGCTTAAAACATGCATTTAAACTGACATAATTTGTATTTTACAGTCATAATCAAGTGCAGCATTTCAGCTTTAATCTAAACATGAGTGAGGAAACAATATCATATTGTTCACAATTTCCCTTCTGGAGGGAAAGTTTGAAGGACTCTATGGAGTCCTTCAGCCAAACTAGAGCTTGTGCAATAGTCTTTCCATAAACTCACTTTCTGAAATCAAGCAAAGCTGTGATAGAGTGAATCTCTGTGTAAGAGTGAGGTTGTGAAGAGTGAAGTTATTCTTAACTATAGCAGCAAGTTATCCAGTGCCCATTCCCCCGCCAGGGAGCAAGGACCCAGGTGCTTCTGAGGAGGGTCGGCTCAAACAATCTTTCTGCCCTAATAATGCTCTCTCCTCTCTGTCTTTGGCCTAGCATTTTGATAACATTCTCATAGGCAGTATACAGGGTCTTATGTCTCTTGTGCCAGCAGCAAGCACCATAGCTTGCAAAGGGTAAGCCAAGATTTCTGACTGAGCCTTCAATTCACCTCAGAACTTCCTACCTGATGCACCCAAACTTCAAGGGCTACATCTTCTCTAAATCATCTTGGGCAGACAATACATATACAGCACATTACATCCTGTAGCTCATGAAGGCACAAATCTTTATCACTTTGCTCATGCTAATAGTTCCTTTTACATCAGTGGGCCAAAATCATGACTGTTCAGTTCCACTGACTTTTCAACCCTCTTCTAAACCTACAGATTTATAACCAGTTCCTTGGTCAGCCACACTGCATACTTCTTGCCACTTGCATTCTTCTTTTTCAGAGGCATTGTAATGTGCTATGCTTTATTTATGGTGGGTTTTTTTAAGGATTCCCCAGCCTTGTGGGTTTTAGCAGTTCTTTCCAAAATACTTCAGTCATTCATTTCCTACCCACCTACACAAAAAATGGTCTTCCTGAAATCTAATACTATTGCACTGCAAAGTTCTAGGAATTCACTGTTGAGCATAATTAGCTCATAATCAATTATTCAAGCATCCTTATTGTTTATACATTTTAATATGGTTTCTTTTTGTTGGTGAGAAGCAAATATAAGATGGCGTCTCGTGTTATTGAATTCTCTACTTTTTAGATCATGACATTTTCTTTTACATAATTTAGAACCTTTTTTAGGATGAACCTTTAATTGTGTTTGGAAGCACACTAGGAATGAGTGGACAGGATTGAGAGGAAGAGGAGTCCTCGCTCATTGAAAAACAAATGAAATAAAAGATGTACTTTTCTTAATTTTAGACTATTTTAAGACATTTCAAAACAAATACATTATGTAATAAAAGTTTGTATTTCTATGGGTAAAATTCTCCTGTAGGGCAGATGTCCAGTGCAAGTTGCTCATACTATTAAGCCTTGCATATTCCCTATTCACTTTCTACAGCAGAGAGCATCTTTGCATCTGTCCTCCATAGGCTCCAATTTAGCAAAGCACTTAAGTATGTGCTTAACTTTAAGAGCCAATGGGACTATTTCACTTGCTTAACATGCTTAATTTTTGGAGCCGTGGGTCTGAAGCATGCACTTGAAGTTCCATATGTATTTAAGTGCCTTGCTAAATAGAGATGGATTTAAGAATTTGCTCTCTTGAATCAGGGACATCTTCCTGTGTAGAATGTCCTCATTCTGGACAGGCCAGGAAAAGGGCTATTGATTCATGTTTAGGAAGCTTGAACAGCCCAACTGCATGACGCAACATAGGCTGGAATAGTGCCTGTGACAGGGTTGCCTGTGCTGACCTGAGGCTGGGCATTGTATGAGTTTTCCTCTCTAACTGATGCATAATTCTTCTGTAGGATCAGAAATATTGTGGCTATATCAGGGTGGAGTGGATTTCATTTACAAGAACAATTTCCTAATGGAAGTTAAATTCTTGGATTGAACCTGCTGGTCATTACTGGGCACATTGTTATTTTCCCCCACCCCCAGTTCAATGCTCAGCCAGTAAAGGATTCCAGAGAGTACAGGAAAAGAGTACTAGTATCCTGAGGCTGAAGATGACCTTGCTCAGGAGGGAAACAAAGGCAGTGTTCTAGAAAGAACTGCAGGCTGAGAGCTGGCCGCAAGAGGGAATGCTAGACAACAAGCAGCCTGGCGTCTGGAACTGGAAGTGTGATAGCCAAGTAGGGCTCACCCTGTTGTTGAGAGGGGGCCACTAATAGCCACAGAAGAAGGACAGAGAACAATAGGCAGGAGGATGGTGAGGAAGAGGTTATGTGACTTTTACCTTTACACCTCTGTACTGGACTGCTCTGAGGGGCTGCTTTGGGAATGGATGAGTTAATCTTTGTTGTAACTGTTAAAAGCAATGGTGACAAGGGTGTTTTATATCTTACCATTTCTGGCAGTCTCAGTAAAGGAATCCTCAGGTACTCGAAGCATGTGAATATGTGTGGGAACCTACGGAGGGTTAGAGCCTAGTGTTTGGATCACCTCCAGTGCTTGCCTCTGTGCTCATGGTATTCAGAGCACACTGTCAGACATCAGAGAGGACTGGTGTACAACAGCACACACACACACAGAAGGCCCTGGACACAGTACTGTATTTGCTATCAGAGGTGAGTGGAAATAGAGGAAGAAACCACAGGAGGGTGTACAATACCAAGCTACTGGAGCTTGCTTCAGATGCATTGGGAGGCATAAGGCCAAAGGTCACTTGCCTTCATTCCCCCAAGAAGTGTGACAGTAGTTGATCATCACACATTCTAATTTTTTGGAGTTTTTAAGCAAAGTACCCTTGCACCCGTGAAAAGTAGTTCCTAGCAGGAAGAGTAAAGAAAAGATTATATAAACAAAAATCTTTTCTCTGTTCTTTTGAATACATTTACTGTTACAGCATTTGTTTTTAACTATTTTAAAATAAAATCAGAGGACTTAAGGCTGGTCTGCACTAGAAATCTAGGCTGACCTCACTTCATCACTCAGGGGTGTGAAAAATTGACCTGCACCCCGGTGTAAAGAACACTAGGTCAATGAACGAATCATCTCAGAGAGGTGGATTTATCACAGCGACTGAAGAACCCATTCTGTTGCTGTAGCAAGTGTCTATGCTTCTGCGGCACAGCTGCAATTGTGTTGCTGTAGCATTTCTAGTGTAGACCTACAGGGTTAAAGTCGACCTAAGTTATGCAACCCATCTATATGAATAATGTAGCTGGACTCGACATGCCGTAGGTGGACTTATTGCAGTGTCTACACCGACTGGGTCAATGGGTGAGACTCTCCTGTCGACTTACCTTATGCTTCTCATTCCGGTGGAGTACTGGAGTCAACAGGAGATCGATCAGTGGTCGATTTAGCAGGTCTTCACTAGACCCATCAAATTGACCCCTAATGGATCAATCGTTGCATGATTCCCCGATAAATGGAGGCAAGCTCTTATGAGTTCAGCTGCTTTTTCGGTTTAGACTCTAATTTAGTCTGTTCACTACAAAGCAAGACTGGAAAGGACTTGTTGAAACAGAAACTGCTGCTGAAAGGACAGTCATAAGAGGGAAGGAAAATAGGAGCAGTTTAAAGTTCCTCTTTTCCTTTTCCAATCTCTCTCTCATCTTTTTTCCCCAGAAACCCTAACTCCTAAATCACTTCCACCTTAGCTCAAACACCCAACTTTATCTCTGCATTGTCCTTAAGAGTTCCCAAATCACACATTCTTCTTTATACCACTTTGGCGTTTATCTGCCACTGAAAGATTTTTCTACTCCTTCCATCATTTACCTGCTGCCTCTACTGGAGCTGTTTGGGTGGATGCTGTGAAATGGCAGAGATCTGCTCTAGCTGACAATGGCCTCCTGCTGCCCCACTTCAGTGGCCAGGGCAGGCAGGCAATGGTGGGAGTCCTGGAGTCCTGCTGACTTGTAAAGTGGCTGCATTTCTGTTGCTGCTGTCCCTGCTATGTGCTGCTGCCTGTCCACATGAGAGCTGGATGCCTCAATGGTAGCTAGCAGATCAGAGTCAGTCAAAGATAGAAGTGCAGCCACCCAGAAAGTTCAAAGAGGATGGGTAAATCCATTTGAGTCAGCAGACAGTTGGGGAAAAATGAGCCCCTGCTTCACCTCAGACAGGGTTGCACTATGGACCATCACTTACTTTAAATGATAATTCATTGCCGCTCTTCAGTGTGTAGGTTACACTAACTTGGGCCATGTCTGCGCTACAAAATTATATTGACTTATCTTGTATCAGAATATACCACCGCAGTTACTAAATCACTTGTGTGTGTTCACACTTAGCTCCTTGTGTTGGTCATGCCTGTTCTCACCAGGAGCACTTGTACTGATTGTATTGTTAGTGTGGGGCTTTGTGGGACAGCTCCTGAAATCCATGAACAGTTGACATAAGCAATGCAGTGTCTACTACACTGACTCTGAGTTGACCTCATTACATCCACTGTGACTATGCCACATGGGGAGCTGGTATTACTAAATTGACACAGAAAGGCACATACATCAGCAGGAGCCAAGTTTAAGCAAAGGCACTTCCACAGTTAGTTCCACACAAGGCAGCTTACATAGATCTAATCCTGTAATATAGACAAGTTATTAGACTCCTTTATCAAATGAGTGGAAGTATGGTTTAAGGGAGTGTAACTTACACCACCTTACATCAACTCGAAATTTTACTCATATGAGTAAGGTTGTATGATTGGCCTCAGAATGAGCTATAGCTCTGTCTACACTACAGACCTTACAGTGGCACAGCTGTAAAACATGTAGTGGCTCTATGCCAACAGGAGAAAGTTCTCCCATAAGCATAATTAAACCACCCCCAACAAGCAGCAGTAGCTCTATTGGTGGGAGAGCATCCCCCACTTACGTAGTGCTGTGCACAATGGTGCTTTTGTTGGTGAAACTTATATTGGTTGGGGGTGTGTTTTTTTCACACTCCTGACTGACTAAGTTTTACCAACAAACGTACTAAAGTGGACAAAGCCTAAGTTTCATTCAGTGAATGCCAAGTGGGAAATCTACTGAAGTAAGGAGCCCTTTGGGTATTATGTTTCTTTAAATCCCCAAGTATTTTACCCTCGGAACAGTTTTAGGGAAATTTACTAGGAAAACTTCATCACAAATATTTCACACAAAAGGTTCCCTGAAAAGCTCATCGTCAATTGAATCAGAGACATTATTTTCCACAATAAATTTTATTTTTTGAAGGTGGCTGTAAAATGCTGTGATTAATTGAGGATTCCTTTTTTTAATTTCTGGTTTGCCTGACTGACATGAGTAACCTGTGTTAATTTCCCCAGATGCCTGATGCAGCAGTGACCAAGAGCACAAAATGATGTATTATTTACTGTGCATTCAACAGTCATTTTCATCCTACAGTAGAGTAACAGTTTAATGAGATCATATTAACATGCTGCCCAACAATCCTGACGTGGAGTGTTGATCAAAATCTGATTAAATTCTCTTAGATTAAGCACATTTGCTCAAATTCATGTTCAGGTACTTTTGACTCACCCCATGTAATGGTGTTTTACCATGCATAACACATCTCCTATTACAAGCAGCTTTAAAAAAATCAAATAAAACAAAGTAATTTATGTCAAAAAGTAAGAAACACTCACCAAATACATCATTATGCCCCTAACTGTGTGCTGTTTAAGGTATTAAAGCAATTTAGCAATGTCAAATTTAAAATTTAATGGGCTTGAAGGATTTTTTGTTTTAAGCGCTGACTTAGAAATTATTATATTTTATAGTCTTTTTTTATATACTCTAGCCATTTAAAACTCAAAATCCCAAGAAAATTGTGTACTACATTGTTAGCTATCTTTCACTAAATGTGATAGCACTTACTGAAATTTATTTTGATCAATGCTTAATAAATTATGACTTTCACCTCAGTCCATGGCATAAACCCAAGAGTCCTCACACCATTGCCTTGAAATCTCCCCAGGCACGGGGGCATTAACCAATAGCCCTAATTTTTCATTAGGATTTTACTAATAAAACAGTTGTCATTTTATAAATTTAACTGAAAAAGCTTTATTAAATTAGAAAGTCTGATCTGATATAAATAGACAAAATATAGGGAGTGGATATTTCCCTTATTACAAAATGTAAAATTCTATGTATATAAGTCATTGTCTTTTGGGGCCTTCCATTACCATTCCTATGTAAACAAAAAGCTTCCAGATGAGTCTACTTCAGCTACTTCTTTCCAGCTCACCTGTATCCATATTAGGAGGATTCTGTTTCAAGTCCCAGCTGCAGTAATATGCAACATGTGCAGCCATCAGAATGGCAACTATCAGTTTATTTACTCCTTGGAGGCTGTGAATCCATAACACCTCCTAAATATTTATTTGAGTGGACGTTTCAAAGATATATACATGTGTATATAATTTTAATTTGAGCGTGAAATGGAAAGTGCCAGATTGGATTGACAGCTGTAGAAACTCAGCTCAGGTTTCCACTGAGCTGTTCACAATAACACTTAGGTCTTTTTTTTCCCTGAGTTTTTGCAGTTAATTTAGAAACCAACAATGTGTACAAACTGGTCTCAAATATTTATTCTGTCATTTATGTTCAGTGCACTGCTTGTTAATGTTTGTGTTTTTAATGCTTCTCTGTGCACATCACCCCTTGGAGTGGGTATTTACTTTGAAACACACTTGCTTCTGAACTAGCTGCTGAATGATTAGCACTTGCAGAACTTGCTTTTAACCATCTGAAAAAGGAAATAGGAATTAAATATTGTTTTTCCCCCCAGATCAACCAACAAAACCCAACACAGTTTGTCCATCATCTGAGTGCCTTTGATGTGACAAAAGGAGTGAAGTTCTAGGGCAAATTGCTCCTGAACTAGACAATGGGCTGTCGTCATTCAGCTCCAGGTTCAAATCCAGACAGTCAATACCACGTGAAAGCTTTATGTTGGCCTGTGCGGTTTCAGTATAGTTTCTGGGGATGGGTATTTACATCACAATGCCCTCCATACTAATAACATTAATTGGCTAACTTCCTGGTGGCCTTAGTATGGATAAGATTTGGAAGACTTCGTTGAGTGAACACACCTTTCACCCCTGCAGAAGGTCTCTTAGAACAGAGTAATGAGATTGTGCTACTCTTGCACTGATAATCACGTAAAACTTTGTAGATGTTTTTGACATGACAGGCCAGACTCTCAGCCCTACCTTGCTCCTTTTGCATTGGTCGTATGATGCGAAGGTAGAAGAAACCTGTCTTATATCCCCAGTAAAACTCCCCTGGAATGGGTAGAGACCTGGCTTTGCTAGCTCCTATGTTACCTCCCCTCCCCACTGCCAACTGGCAGGACAGAGTTGAGAATCTGGCCCCGTGCATTTTAATCAGGTAAATTGCTTTTTTTAAAAAAAAATGCTAGAAAAACCAACAAAAATCACTGTTAACTATAGGTGAAGGATTTAGTGCACTGTTTTAGAAAGTGGAGGCTTCTGTGAATTTCATTTTTTTAAAGCTATTGATATATTTAGCAAATAAACCACTAAGGACAAACAAATGTTTTAAGTGAGGTTTCCTTCCAGAATTCCACTGCTATTGTCATAGCAGTGACAATTATTTTGTGATTATGCAAAACATTGACTTATGTGGGAAGATGGAGGGCCACCTGATCAAAAAGTGCATAAAGCCTTTAGCTCATTTTCTTGGGTTTCACACACTGTTTATACAGAAAATGGGAGAGATGCAGTTTCCTGTGGTACGTTTGTGTAAATTATGCTTGTTTGCATAGGGTAGCTTTAGGATTGAGAAGATATATGCAAAGTCTAATGACTACTGTACCATTGACAATTCCATATATAACTATAATAGGTCAGCTGAGATGCAGTAAATATCCCCCACAGCGCTTTTTTTTTTTTTTATGAGATGCCAGAATTTCTGTCACAGACCTCTTGACATAATCCAGTGGACTGTTGCAGCACTCTGCTCCATGGTGATATGAATGCATTCTATGCTCTCTTTCATCTGATGATTCTCAGCTCCCCCATTAATGCAGTGATATTATTTACCACATTAGTCTGAGGAATCTGAAGTCAAGTACAGACTCTAAATTTATTTTCTGCAGCTATATCCTGATTAATTTAATTGATACTCCACAATTATATGGGATGTACTGCATTATGGTATCCTATACAGTAATTCTTATACCAAGATTGTCTCATGAGTGTATAAGGTCAGCATAAGGGTTAGGCAGGAACATATAAGATCAGAAGCTTTCTGAGCTTTTTCTCACTGAAACACTTGATTTGTTTTTCATATTTAGTAGAGTCCATGACAAGGTAAAGAATTATAGTAACATAAGGATCCTCATTATCCATCAACCAAACACTATGTGAGTGAAGGCAGTGCAGGCTTATGTCCACTTTTTTGTATTTAAGGAGACACCTCTGAGGAAGGGAAACTCACTTGGTCTAAGAATTCCACTACCCACTTGCTGCTGGTTCTTGGGCTGCAAGCGGGCATGGCCATCAAGCCTCTCTCCACCATACTCAGACGTACACGCTCTTCCTTACATGCCCTGATTCCTTGTAGTAGTGTATTTAGGGCTGGTCTACACTTGCTGGGGGAGGGGATTGACCGAAGATACACATTTGTATTGGAACTCTGAGTATCACATAAATGTGTAAGACTTTAGGCTCTAACAAAGACATTAGATCAGCTTAAATGTATTTTAATATATTGTATTCCCTTACAAGACTACCCTTCACATGTGGTCTTGTTAAAAATATGAGCCCAGCAATCAGGATATCAAGGGTATATTCCCAGCTTTAGTAAGTAGCTTCACCGCTCTGTGTTTCTCCTTAGTTAACATGGAACTAATGCCCATCCTCATGGAGATATGGTAAATCTTCATTCAGCAGTGTGGGTAAGGAATTTTGATATCCATGAAGGGAAAATCTTATAGCTTGACAGAAAACGATAAAAACATTTTCCTTGCATATTTGGTCACAGAATAAATTCTCTGTCAATACCAACACAATCAGAGAAAATATCACTTACGTTCCTCAAAAGGAAAGTCGATCTTTTTCATGTGTTTGCTTCAACAGAATTTTAAGTTTTGTCATAGTATATCTGGGCTAAGATAACACTGTCACTCTCAGCGATAGTTTGCAAAAGTGTCAAAAAATGAAGAAAAAGTTGGAGGGAGGATGACTACTTTCATATTATAAATTATTTGTAAAATTGATGTAAAATAGTTTTCATAATGATATATATTATAGTGTTTTAACAGTCTAAATTGTATTGAACAATATTTTGTCTGCATGGAATTGCATCAGCTGAACCTGCTGTGCCTTTGTAGAGTCCTATTCAGCTCTGCTTTTTTACTCCCTCCTCAGGCAAAATCCTTTCTGAAGCCAGTGTGATATATTCCTCAGTAAGGAGTGCTGAATAAGGTCCCTTAAATGATGAACTCCTTGAAAGAGGAATCTGCTATTTGTCTCGAACACTTTACCTACTGTACAATACAATTTATACTGTGTATGTTAATACAATAAAGTAATAATAACTCATAAATTAACCATCTCTATCAAGCAATGACAAAACTCAAGAAAAAAAATGTCCATTATTTCCCATGTTACATATTAAAAGGAGGATTCCACTATATCATTATTACTGTTTTTCTGTATTATGGTTTTTGGCTTCTTAAAGGCACTGAACTTGTATATTAGAAAGTGAAAAAACAATACATTTTTTCAGAAAAAAATTATAAGATTGCCAGATTTATTAATGTTTGGCACATTTCCAGCATAAAGCTCTATCTGAGCCTGAGGTCTAAATCTTGTGTCTGTAGATCAGATATAACTGTTTCTCTTTGGAGGATAATCTAGGTTTTTCAAACTGTTAAGATCCATATAGACTTTGTTGAAATATGCACGTATTGTTTGGCTTCCAGTATTATACTTGTTAGCTTTGATAAACTATCTATGCAAAAAAAAAAAAGCTCCAATTTTTCATGTTAGAAAAAAGATTTTAAACAATTTGACTAAATACCTTTACAGCTTTGGTTTTAATTAGACATTTTGCTTTTTCAGCTTACTCAAAAGAGTTAGATAGCTTCAAACCACATCAGTCTATAAAACAGCAGGTATCAGCTTTAACTGCCTCTGAAAATATTAAATGTATTCAATTAATAGAATCCCTGGGAAAATGATACTTTTAATGTTCATTTGTCTTATGCAAGGTTTGCAACATGTTTTCTTTCTTCTATACTGTGCTTTTGGAGATTTTGTGACCCAATAATGTATGAGATTTTCTAATGTCACAGTACATTCAATTAGTGTGTTCTTCCTAATAGAATTCATCACAACAAACTGGGTTGCACCATGGGTGTCATTTGAAAAGGAAAGTCCCCTCTCTTCAAGATCAAACCAAAACAGTCTGAGCACCAAATAATAAGTGGTTATCACTAGTGAGCAATGATAGTTGGCAAAGTCATTACCTATTTCTTTTGAGATGGAGTGATTCTGGGGCTAATTTTCAGTCAGAAACCATCTATGCATTATTCCATCCTTTTTCATTAGCATATTAGAAATCTGCATGACATACCTAGAGCAGCATTGCTATGGGAAAGGTGATACAGAAACAAAATGACATTCAAGTCACTGTCCAATACAATCCCTGGGAGAGTTGAAGATCCCCTTGAGAAAACTGTGTTCTGACTGACCATTTTCCCTGAAAAAGAGTGGGATATGAAACTTATTTCTTCATGAAAACAGAACAAGAGCTAGGTGAGACATTGACCAATTTCTGTTCTGGATTAGAGGTGCTAGCATTCATTCTTAATTTCCTGATTCGGAGCATAAAACCAAAATACAAATTGTGTGGCATCGTTCACTGACCAAGCTCCAAGAAGAGCTCTTAGTGAGCCAGTGCCTATGGTGGACAGACATTTACATTTTCATTGTTTCATGGAAGTGGCCAAGTGACATGCCTTAGCAAAGGAAAATCAAGTACAATTTGGATATACGCTAAAGGTACTCCCATCTGAAGTCTGAGCAGGTTAAGTCTTACCAAGTATGTGTCTCCAAACTCTTGTGGAAAGTATAATCAGTTCTATCTTCCCCCATAGCATTCTAAACTTGCAAAGCATTTCTTAAAGGAGTGCCGTATATAAGGAAAGGAAAACAAAATCAGGGCGCAATGTCTGTCCCAGCTGACAGACTTCAAACCCAACACGGAGGCGTGTGGAATCCATCCGCAATGGAAAGGAATGATGCACAGACAAGATGCAAAGAACCCCAGATTGATTAAGCAATGACCACAGGAAATAGTATTAGAAACTCAGAGGAAGCTAATCATATCTGCCTTGGAAGATATCTTATGGTTTGTCAAACTGCAGTACTCCACAACAGCAGAACCGGAAGAGAGAGAAACTCTCTCAAATTATCCCATCAACACTACATGGAATGTGTGGTGTAGTAGGGGAATGCAAAACTAGTTATGCTGTGAAGGAGAAAATGGAAAACAATGTGAAGAAACTGGAAGAGGCTGCAACAAAGAAGAATCAAGATTTTAAGCAGTTGCAGACTGAAAAAGAATTGCTTGAAAAAGAACTTGAAGGCAAGGAAAAAAAAAAAAACTGATGGATTTACAAAAGAGAAGAATAAAAAAAGCATTTAAAACATGCAGTGACTCAGACTGCAAGTGATGATCTAGTGGCAAACAGACGAACAAAATAAAACAGCTTTAGAAGAACTGTGAATGTGCAGTGGCATTACAACAGAAAAAAGGCAGAACTAGGAAGACAAAGACAAATCGATCTTGCCTTCCATTCAGGGTCATGCAGAGACACCTGAAAAGGCAACAAGCAAGTTCTTTATGGAGGAAAAAAGTTTAATGAAACCACCAAAAATCCAGGAAGACTGTTATCATGTGACAATGGTAAAGACTCACAGAAAATGTCACTTTCTCCTAACACTGAAAGAGAAACTGTATTAAAATAAGAGAAATTTTATAATTCCAAAAGCTACTTGGTCTCTCTCTGCTTCACTATAGAATTTCTTCTTTGAACATTCCCAGCCTCTGCTGGCTCCCTCTACAGATTTAAAGAAAGGGTGTACATACTCTCACATCCCACCCGCCTTTCCTGTTGAAAATATGATGGCAGACCAGGTGCCAGCTCTTGCCAAAGCTTTAGGCCCCAGCTGAGCACTGAGAAATTCATTGCTAGAAACCAGTCTATTTCACGTTCACCTCTGTGTTAGTATGCTTGTGACAGGGCAAGTTTGCCCTGCACTGATACAGCAAGGGTTAACTTGACCCTTTGGGCTGAGGAGGCCACGCCCCCTTGGCCCTGCTGGGCATGCTCAAGGGGACTAGTCATTGTGCTGAGTGGTGTCAGTGCATTTCAGTCAGATCCCCACTGACATAGTGGTGAGCACACAGTGGTGAGCACACTTGTCACTGCCAGGGCCCTGATCTGGGGCCCCGTGGAACAGGGCGGCCCCGCATCGCCATACCCTCGCCTGTCACCCACCACTAGGTGGTGGTCCACAGCCTGACAGGCCACACAGCCCATACTGACAGAGTTATACAACTAGCCTGGTATATGAAGGTCCAAGTTCAATATGTGACTAACTATAAGCATGTGAGTAGCCCCAGATGAGGAAGTGAAAAGATGAAAGATGTTAAATTTAAAATAATAGTAAGACAACTGGAATGGAATATATCTATATAGATATCTATATATCATTGTAAGCGTGCGGCAACTCACCCCATGGCACCTCCCGCTGATCGGCCAAGGAATTAGCTCTCACTAGCGTCCAGAGCACCCTCTGCAGTCCGTAGTCCCACTTGCACCGGCCCCGTGTCCTTCCCTGGACCCCGGTGCCCTCTTCCCTGGGGTGCTGCACCACTGCAGTACCCCCACAGTCTCAGGGTCTCCCTTCCCTGGGGAACCCTCACCCACTATCCCCACCCCACCTCAGTCTAGGCAACTGCCAGTCACCACTTGCCCCCGTTCTCTAGGGCAGACTGCAGTATCGTTACCATTCATCACCGGCAAGGGGGGTTGGCCTGCTGCCTCTACAACTAACCAAGGGCTGCCCCCTGCAACCCCAGAACTCCTTGTTGGGCCAGTCCCCTAGGCCCTACAGCCTGGGGGTTTCCAGGCTAGAGCTTCCCCAGCTCCTCCTAGCTCCTGCCAGCCCTGCTCCACTCTGGATATCCTAAGCTTCCCAAAAGCCAGGCTTGTCTGCCTCTGTTACCAGAGGAGACTGTGTCTCTCAGCCCCTGCCCCTCAATCCTTTTAAAAGGGCCTGCTGGTCTGTTTGGGGCATGGCTACTCAGCTGAGCCTACTTTCTAATCCGCCTGGGCTCTGCACTTACAGCCCTAGCCTTCTCCCAGGGCTGACTTTACCCTTTCTGGCTGGGAGCAGGTAGCCACCCCGCTACAATCATACAATAGTATTTTTATATAACAAACAATTTAGCCTTGAAATTTAGATTCACAAACAATTTTGGAAACAATGCTATCTTGCTAGCCAGCTCAGTTGTTCAGTTTTATTCAGCATCTCTCTCTGTTTTTTGGGGGAACAGGAATGAAGACAAAAAACATTTAAAAAGGTTAATTAAGTAAATATTGCATCTTAACTACAGAGAATTTAAATGATTACTCATCTGCTGCACACAAACAACCTGCTCATAATGATATTAACACCACGAGCAAAATTAGAAGGAGACTCCCAGATCACACATCAGGAACAGAAAAACACATTTGTAGACAAAATAGGATCTGACTTGTAATTGAACTGTTGCAGTCCCTTTGTAGTTTTCACTCCTGACCTAGGGTGACCAGACAGCAAATGGGAAAAATCGGGGCAAGGGTTGAGGGGTAATAGGAGGCTATATAAGAAAAAGACCAAAAAATGGGGACTGTCCCTATAAAATCGAGACATCTGGTCACCTTTCTCCTGACATATCATACACACAGCTATTATCTGTAGGATATATGATAACCTAAATACTTCATCAATATTGGCATGTATTGGCTGTAAACCATTTTGTGTGTGTGTGTGTGTGTGTGTGTGTGTGTGAAAGAGTCTATAAGTTGTCTTGTATAATGCAGCAGTCAAGTTTACTTACAAGAAATGTGAGCAAGACCCCATCTGACTGTTTAGACTTATGGGGACATTCAGATACAGGGAGGACTCAATATCATGAAATATTCAAAATGTCTCAGGTGGAATTTGTGTATGGCAACACAAAACAATGTACAAAACGTTGCCAGCTGAAAGCTGCTATTTTTTCCTATATGTTCTTTGAAATCACCCTGCAGGAAAACAGTGAAGATTTCTAGTAGAACCTCAGAATGCCTCTCTGTCTTCTGTCTCTCCAGGGACTTGACTTTTCAACACTCTCTCCATTCTAGTTGTATTTTTTTCTGCTATTTATATCAGTTGTATTGGATACTAGATATTGGTCCAGGGAGAAAGACCTCATCATGCTTCCAGCAGCTTGATCACCTAAACTGGCTCCCAATACAGTTAGTGAGGCTTATCCAAAATGCACTTTTTCCTTTGTATTAGGTCTTATCCAAGTTATCCCCCACCCTTGTGTGTGTCACAGAGATTTGGCTGAGGGGACACAGCTGGCCCAGATGTGGCTGAGTTGGTCCTGATTGGCCGGTCTTTAGTTTATAGGCTAGAAGAAAACGGCATGACTTTGCTGGTTCTGGTTGGACTTGATCTTAGCTCCTCTAGGTGTCCCACAAAAGGATTTTATGTCGTATCCTTTTACTCTTAGGAAGGTATTATTAATTAATTAATTATTGGTGCATTGGCAATCTAGAAATGCCAGGAAATTTTTTTTTTTGGGGGGGGGCGTAGGTTAGCTTTTCTCTTCATTGCTCACTCTGAATCCTAGGCTTCCATTATACCCCAGTACTAGTTATCACAATAGGAATTACCCAGACAAATCTCCTATGTATTATTATGAGAATATAGCCTTTAACGAGGACTGTGAAACCAAAAAGGGTTATTTTTCTGTAATTAAATGAAAGCTTTCAGATGGGAAGAAGTTTTCTTGTTCTGTTTTTTGTAATAGCAAACCAACTTTTGAAAAATCTTCAAATCCATTGAGCTACTGATTGTGTTTGAAACAATTTGGTCACCACAGTCAAAACCACCTGTAGTTGAAGCAACTGGTCTGCAAAAAACAAAACAAAACAAAACAAAACAAAAAAACAACTCTTGAAGTCTACTTCAAACAGTCCTGAACTGAAATGAGTGCATAACTAAAAATATGAAAAAATAATTGAAATGGGGAGCAGGTTGTTTTAAAAGAGATGCTTTAAAAAAATACAAACTAAAAAGAAGAATGTATCTGGTGCATTGCATTACAAACAGCAATGGTCTGGTATAAACTTCTTGTAGGCCTTCTGCCACAGAACACATGCAAGATGTTGCCAAAGCTCTGTGTATTGTTGTCACACATGAAAAAATAAAACCATGCTGTACAAACTAAGTCTAAAATAGTGCAATGAAAGAGAAACGGAGATTAATGTGACCTCTTTATATCAAGCTCCTAATGTACTTCATATCTGTCTTTGTCATAACTCTTTACCTGCTGAAGTGTATTACATTTATACATGACATATCACAACTTTTGTTTCTATTTCTGGTTTTAAATACCTGTGGTTTTGTGTGTGTATTTGTATACTTGTATATATTCATCTGTATTTTCAGAAGATACTCGCCCAAATCATGGTAAACTGGTGAACCTATCAACTGCTGTGAAGATTGGTATTCAGGCACTATGTGACGTTCATCCTGGCAATGATACTTCAGAAATGACTTTTGCACTTTGACAGATTCACAAGAAATGTTGTGAGCAGATATAAGACGAATATGCAGATTTTGTTGCTCTTACTATGGCCTTTGACTCTATAAATCAAGATGGTCCGTGGATGGTCCTCCACACGTTCGTCTGCCTCAATAAGTTTGTCAACATTATTAAATCTTTACATGCATGAAAACTGGTCCGTGTCCTTGACCAAAGTTGTTTATCAGTTCCCTTTGTGGTCACCCATGGAATAAAACAAGGCTGTGTTCTTGCTCTGACATTATTTAGCATCATGTTTACAGCTGTGCTAACAGATGCATTCAGAGATATTGATTGTGGCATTTATATGCTGTAGCATATGGATGGAGGTGTCTTGCATCTACATTGCCTGAGTGCAGAGACAAAAGATATGAAGGCAATTATTTGAAAATTACTGTTTGCTGTGATTGTGCTTTATTGGCCCCTACTCTCAGGGACATTCAGTTGCTCATTGACTTCTTTGCACATGCAGCAAAACATTTTATCTTTATGATCAACCTAAAGAAGACTGAGATCATGGTCCAGCCTCAACCTGGAAGTAGTGCAATTACTCCAGTTGTATCCATCAAGAGTGTACGCTCAAGGTCGTTGACACATTTTGCTACCCAGCCAGTGTCATTCTAAGAGGTGCAGTGATTGATGAAGACATTATGAAATGCATTGGTGCAGCCAGTGATGCCTTTGGAAAACTTCATTGTAGCCTCTGGAATGAACACAGTGTCAGACTGCAAACAAAAAATAATGCTTACTGCACCATCATCATCACAGTCCTCTGCATCTACAGTATGTGGACTACTTATCAATGCCACACAAAGTGCCAGGACCAGTTCCACCTATGATGTCTACGATGGGTTTTGTTCCAAACACCAAGGTCCTTGAACACTGTACCATCATAGGCATTGAAGTTTTTATAGTGAGAGCACAGCTGAGATTCTGCGGCCATGTGGCCACTGTATGTCTGACAGTAAAATCCTTAAGGCTGTATTTTATATGGAATTGCAGACTAGAACTCATTTTAGAGGCAGACCAAGAAAACATTACAAAAACACACTCAAGGCCTTATTGACCTTGTTGACCTCTTGCAACGTTGACTTCAGCGCGTGGAGCTCTTAGCCTATGACAAGATCTGATGGTGGCAACTCTGCCACCTCAAACTGAAAGATTTTGAGAGCTTGTGGATTGCTGCAACCAAGGAGTGACGTGTGAGGAGTAAAACTACAAGCAGCGCACATCCATCTACAATTGTTTTTACCTCTGGCACTTGCGGATGGGTCTGCAGGTCTGAAATTGGCCTTTGGTCACATTTCAGGAACTGCAATAAGTGACTGTAGCTCATCCGTTGAACTCGACGGGAGACTCCATCATATTCACAAGTTATTGATGATCGTATAGCTCACAATTGGCATAACCTATAGTGATCATGAAAGGTCATTAATTAGAAACAGAACTAGGAAATATTTTCAGACAGCCCATTAAATGTTTCTCCAAATCCTTTGTGCGTTACTCAGATAAGTAGACCCACTGACTACAGTGAGACTACTCACAAGAGAGAGGCAAACAGGATTTGGCCACAGTGTTTAGCTGGATGCACCTCTCTCTGTCTTCCAGAAATACTGATTTCAGTTGTTCTCTGTAGTTTTGGAATTTGTCTGTCAGCTCAGTTCCACTTTCCATCAGGACAGTTATACACCTTTAAAGTAAAAAAAACCCAACCCTTAATGGAGCCCTGGTTGGCTCTGATTTAGCCCTCTTGTGGAATTTTATGTGCCCTGACTGTAACAGAAGCACCTCTCGATGCAATAGTTTTAGTAGGATGCAAAGAATAAAATATGATACTATTCATAATGGGCCATATGGGGTCTTTAAAGCATAGTTGGAGGTAGGGGAAAGTACAGCTATCTGCACACTGCCACCCTGCACTGGGTGTCCTGGAGTGTGCGGAAAGCACAGCTGAAGCACCGCCATTTGTGCTGGGTGCATTCCACTGGCCTGCACATTCAGCAGGGGGTGGGCAGCCCAAAGCACCTTGCTCGCCCATTTTGGAGAAGCTAACCTGGAGGTACCCTTTCTTGGGGGAGTGGAAAGACTGCATTTTTGCCTAACTCCACGTGGGGTTGCAAGGGAGGGGGAAGACCGCATTATCCCTCTTTCTCCCTCCTTTTGGATGGCTGAGGCTACTACTGTAGCAGGAGCTTCTCTTGCTTTGATCCCATGAAGTTGTGGCATCTGGCCAGCAGGGGGAGCAGGTAGCTGAGCCTAGCAGGAACAGCAGCTGTTGAGGGAGTTGCAAGCCCCCTGGGCAGGATTCCAGGACTCCCTCCAGCTCTGGGCAAGAAACCAAGGGCAGGCCTGCAGCAAGACCTGTCCTTCATCTGCCCAGGCAGCACAGAAGTGGCAGGTCAGTGGACGGCTTATTGGGCTGCTGTCCTTTGTGTGGAAAAAGTGCGTTTGGTTCTGTGGTTAAGGTGCACATTGCTTGTATAGGCTAGCAACACTTGAATGCCTACTGTAGAGATTATCAGAGGCTGATTGTTTGTGCAGCAAACGTTTGTTTTCACACGTCTTAAAATATTTTAAAATTAAGGAGACTTCATTTTCTATTGCAAATTTCTTTGCCCTTCCCAGCCTTCAGGTTAGTTTCTCTTTGTCCTCCATTTTTGGTTAATGTGTTTGCATCACTGGTAATAAGGCCTATCAATTTATGCATGTGCCTAGCTCCAGGAAAAATTGAGATGTCTGTGGCGTTGCTATGGGTATGGGGACTCAGTTTTTCTTTAGGGAGATGAGGTTAGTTGTTGTGTTGGAGCTAGCTTTTTTTCTCTCTCTCTAAAAAAAACCCCAAACAAACCCCACCTCTGGGGCAGTTTAGTTCCTTTATTTAATCTATGTATTTCTGATGCATCTAGCATTGTGGGACCTGGGTGCAGTGTACAAAGTAATGAAAACATATATGGTCCACAAAAGACACCTAGGCTCTGCTTCTACAAGCAGCTCAAAGCAGGTACACCCTCCATTGCAGTCAACAGGGTATGCGTGAGCATAAGGAGCCACCTGCATGGGTGCAGTTACAGAAATAGGGACCTAGTTGTGTTTTATATATGTATGATATATGCCCTTGGAGGCTTTTTCTGGTGCCTTCTTATAAATTAAAAAAACAAACAGAATACTTTCTAAAGATTCTTTACTGATTTGACCTTTGAATCATCATAAATGCCATAGCTTCACTACCTACCTTGTGTGCAAAAAATGCAAATAAATATCTGTCTGAAACTATAAAGAGTAGTTTACAATACAGATAAATTTTGGAAATGAGGTTATATTTTTAAATCCTTCTATTTGGGGCTACTCCAGGGAAATAGCCATCAATGTGTGTGTGTGTGTGTGTGTGTCTCTCTCTCTCTCTCTCTCTCTCTCTCACACACACACCTCTGAGTTCAGACAGGTTATCTCAGAAATCTGTGCAAAGCTCTGGTGAATAATTTATACCAGGCTTAAGATGACAAGTTAAACACGCCCATTTTGTCTAAAATGCTAAGAAGGGCATCAAGATGGAGCCAAGTTGCAGGGTGAGTGGAGCTCTGCTGATAGGAATGTGAGCATAGCGAGAAGAAGGGATGCTGCTGTAAAGAAAATGAAATGTAATGAGATACTCTTTCATGCATAATTCATAGATGAAAGTATGACTGCATAAAAAGCCACAGATTTTAACAAGGCAAGGCTGCAATCATACACATTATCTTCCCAGAGGAACTTTGTATAATATTGGTCAAAAAGAGATGATTCTGAATACCAGTACAAAATAAAACTGACATGTTTTCAAATGCAGGAGAATTTACATTAATATACAATGGGTTTAAAAAAGAATTTATATTTACACCTTCAAATGCTGCTTAGCAAAAAATGTACTTTAAAACATTTGCTTGCATCTCTTAACATAAAAAAATAGAAGGAGAAATACTTCATACTGATCAAATAAAATCTGTATTTTGTTGAGGGTGCTATTAAATAAAACTGTTCTTTGCAATCTTTTGCAAGCATTTTCAGAAGCAAAACTTTTGACAGGAATTTAAAAAAAGAGAAAATGTTAGGTACTGTCACCATAAAATTTAATTTGGCTGCATTTGGAAAAGTAAATACTGTAATTCAACATTCAAGCAGTTTAGTGGCTAGAACATGACGGTTTGAAATAGTGTTTAACGCTTGGAGTATTTAGATGAAGGGATTAAAAATGGAATGTTGATTAAAGCTTGGGACATCTGAAATATATCACCACAAAATCCTAATGATAGTCTTAGCTAGAAGGAACAGGGATGGCTCATATGACTGTTCAAATAGTAGGGACATGTATAGAAAAGGCAACAGAACGGGTCATAGGGAGCCTCAAAAACACACAAGCTGAAGGAACCTATTAAGTTATTTGTTTAGTTTATACTGCACAATCTCAATATTTGTAAGGAAAGCAAAATAGTCATATTGCATCCAGTTACAGTTTTATCACCCTGACAGTGGGCTGAAGAATGCATTAAGGGTTCAGAATGATTGATGTTTCAAAGTGTTCACCTTCCATGGGATTTTTTCTGAGCTGCACAGTATAAGAGGCAGAAAAACACTAGAGAGAGCAGTGGGTTGAATTGGTATAGTTGCTAACCATTCTGATCCATTTAAATCGAATGATGTTATTAACCCCGATTTATAGGAACTCCAAATTCCTTCAAGTTTTGACAGCAAAGAACATAAATATCGGTCTCTTTGAGATAGGCAATAATTTAATAGCTTTTATTATGGAATTTTGTTATTTCATAGTTTTTGTGGCAATTCAGGCAAAGCAGCATATATCCTGCTTTTCCTCTGTAACGCTAGAAGTGTAAGACTGTTTTCATCTCTGATCTCTAACTGTGCCCTTTCACAAAAGGCTTTCCTTCTTAAGTTGTCTATTGTCTGCATTTTTAATTTTTCTTAATGTTGTCTCAATGGAAAACGCTGCTTCTCTGCAGCCTTTGCAGACATTGCTTAGCCTTTGAAGACCATGATAATGATTTGTTTCACAGTCTGCCTCAGTGAAATTTGATTATCTCTTGTTTTAATCCAAGGCTGGCTTTTCGTACTTGCTCATCCCCTATGTAGAAGACTTTTAGAACCTGAGCTCATCCTAGGCTTTGAATAGCTAATTTTTTGTAATGCTTTCCCTGGTTTTTAATAATGGCAGGTTGCTATGGGCAGGGAGGAAGAAGGAGACAATATGAGAATCCTTCCAGTTGAGACTGTCTCCCCATTCACTCTGTAGCACGTGAAAGGGAATTATTTTCATCTGCTCCCCTGTGCCTTTTAGATGATGTGATATCATTGATATTTTCCCACCGGTTAAGTATTCTGCTGATTATTTAGCCTCAGTGAAAGATCCATTTCCAAGCATGGAAAGGATCTGTTTGCTTATACACCTGTGCTCCAAAGGAAGTTCTCCTGTCATCCAAGCCAACTGAATGACTTGCTGAATTCTTTAACATACATAAAAATGCAAAGTGTCTGAAATGGGAATCAAATGATAACATTATTAAAATCCCCTCTCGGGGTCATGTGATGCAAGCTGCTGCAGTTAGGAGGACGTGGCTGAGCTAAACTCACACAGTCAGGGTTTGTTTTCTGTTTGTTTTTTTCTTAGCATTGAAAACAGTCCCTTGATGTTTGCATGATAGCTTCCTATGATGTATTTAAGGTCAGGATATTTTAATCGGTAAGGTGGCTGAGTGTATCAGTACACTATGCTTTCCTCCATTGAGACTTGAGTCCATGTCTTGTGTTATCAGTCAAAATTAGTTTTTTGATCCCAAGGCACATTCCTGCACGTTGTTAAAGCCATCCCCTAAATTATTATGATCAGCAGCCTTTTTGGAAATCAGGCCCTTGACTAGAACAGTGTGACTAATGCTGATAGGGTATGATACACTAGTAGAGAGGTGTGAGAAAGTTAACATAACACTTGTTTGAAAGCATATGTCTTTTGATACTGTTGTTGCTTCGTTATTACCTCGACGAAGGACTTTAGTCCTCACATTATATCTTTAAAGAAAAAAATGGATTGGGTTGACTCACGGATGTTGTATTACCAAAGAAAGGAAACGTAAGAAATCTTGTAAATTGAGAAGCAATGTAGTAGGTCTTGGATGCAGAAGGTTGGAGGCAGACTAAAGAGAACTGGGATTCTTGTAATCCAAATTGTGATCAAGGCTAGTAATCCATACTGTTTCACTTTTGAAAAAGTGAAAAGGAAGATGTACATGCAGCAGTGCCTCAATTTACAAAGAAAATTTCTGTCTCTGGCAGTAAAACAACAGAAATGAAGGAAAAGGTTCAATGCATTTTCCTGTCAGGTTGCACTAATGAAATTAAGCAATAAAGATACACCAGGCCACGAACCAGGGTATATTTAATCATGCTTACTGTGTTATATGTACAAAATCATAGGTGAAGTGCCATCAGTGTTAAAGATGAACTAGAAATACAGTAGGTACAAAATATATATATATATATATATATATATATATTTGTACCTACTGTATTTGTAGTTCATAATAGCTTCCTATGATGTATTTAAGGTCAGGATATTTTAATCGGCAAGGTGGCTGAGTGTATCAGTGCACTGTGCATGGATATATATATATATATATATATATATATACATATATATATATATAGTGACGGAGTCAGTCCAGAAGGGTATAAGAGAGTGGTGGAAGGCAGGCATATCAGCCTCAGGATGTGCAGGTCCCTGTTCCATGGATAGCCAAACAAAGGCTACTCCAGGCCAATCGAGACACCTGGGACCAATTAAGAAGCTTCTGGAAAGCAGCAGACATAGCTAGCCTGATTGGGACACCTGAAGCCAATCAGAGGCTGGTTGAAACCAGTTAAAAACCTCCCAGTTAGTCAGGTGGGTGTGGATGTCAGGAGCTGTGGGAGGAAGTTGTGCTGTTGGTGAGACTGAGTGGTAGACAACATATCATAGGCAAGGAAGGAGGCCCTGAGGTAAGGGTGAAGTGGAGTTTGAAGAAGCGGGGACTGCTGTCGGGAAGTAGCCCAGGGAATTGTATTGTGTTTTGTGGCTAAAAGGTCAGCCATCTTAGCTAATACTA
The DNA here is from genome assembly GCA_007922305.1 of Dermatemys mawii. NCBI lineage: Eukaryota > Metazoa > Chordata > Testudines > Dermatemydidae > Dermatemys > Dermatemys mawii. The sequence continues at coordinate 77,250,355 of ML677334.1, read as the reverse complement.
TTAGGGTCCCTGGGCTGGAGTCCGGAGTAGAGGGTGGGCCTGGGCTCTCCCCTTTCTGCATCCCTTAATTAGTTACTGAGAAAGGGAGGTCACTCTGGGGCCTAGATGAGTTTCTGAGGCCCTCAGTCTGCCAGGAAGCGCAGAACCCGCAAATACAGACTCGGAACTTTGTCTCTCTCTCTCTCTCTCTCTCTCTATCTCAAATTGCATGCCCTATGTATTACTAAGAATTCAGATATTCATATTAATCCATTCTCCTTGGCCTCCTACAAACTTTTCTGAGGTTCCTTGTTACTACTCATAGACTTGCAGAAATCTTCCACCCCGATATCCTTCCTTTAGACATTTATGACCTACTGTATTGCCACACATGGTTTCTGAAGTCTCTCTTACTTTTAATAATCCCATGTGAAGGGAAAGGAATATCCTATCTGGGAATGTGTGTGCAGCTTGATAGTGAGTGGCCCCTGGCACCACTCTATCAGTTTGTCAGCTTCTAAAAGGTAACAGTGTGATAAATAATAGCCAACATAGATTTCTCAAGAGTAAATCACACCAAACTAATATGACTTCCATGTCTGACAGAGTTATTGGCATAGTGGATGGGAGGAAGCAGTATCTTGATTTTTATCTTGATTTTTAGTAAGGCATTTGACACAATCCCACATGACATTCTCACAAGCAAATTAGGGAAATGTGGTCTAGATGAAATTACTATAAGGTGAATGCTCAGCTGGCTCAATTTTTTTCCCAAAGGGGAATTATCAAAGGTTAGCTGTCAAACTGGGAAGATGTAGCTAGTAGGATCCAGCAGTGGTCTGTCCTGGGTCCAGTACTATTCAACATTTCCATTAATGGCTTGGAGTGAAGACTATGCTTATAAAATTTGAAGATGACAGTCTGGAAAGACTTACAAGCACTTTGGAGGACAGGATTAGAATTCAAAACAACCTTGATAAATTGGAGAATTTCAACCTGATGAAATACATTAAAGACAAGTGCAAAGTACTACACACAGCAAGGCAAAAAAGCAAATGCACAACTAAAAAATGGGGAATAACTGGCTAGGCAATTGAACTATAGAAAAAAGAAACTGGGAGTTGTAGTGGATCACGAAGTGAACATAAGCCATCAGTGTGATACATTGGTGAAAAAAGACTGATATTCTGGAATGTATGAACAGAACTGTTGTATGTTAGACACGGGAGGTAATTGTTCCACTTAACTGGGCACGAGTGGGGCCTCTGCTGTGTCCAGTTTTGGGGTCACACTTTAAGACAGATGTGAACAAACCTGGAACAGTTCAGAGGAGAGGAACAATAATGAAGGCTTAGAGAAACTGACCTATGAGGAAATCCTGGTGATCAGAGAGTCTCAGAGTTGGAAGGGACCTCAGGAGATCATCTAGTCCAACCCCCTGCTCAAAGCAGGGCCAATCTCATTTTTGCCCCATATTCCTAACTGGCCCCCTTAAGGATTGAGCTCATAATCCTGGGTTTAACAGGCCAATACTCAAACCACTGAGCTATCCCTCCCCCTGCCAAGCAAGCTCCTAAGCTTGAGAAAAGAAGACTAACAGAGGAACCTGTTAATTCTTCAAATATGTTAAGTGCTGTTAGAAAGAGGATGGTGATCTATGATTCTTCACGTGCACTGAAGATAGAACAAGAAGTAGTCAGCTTAATCTACTGCAAGGGATATTTAGGTTACTTTTTAATGCAAATGTTCTAACAATAAGGATTGTTAAATTGTGGAATAGATAACCAAGGGAGGTTGTTGAGTCCCCATCACGGGAAGTTTTCAAGAACTGGCTGGACAAACACATGTCAGATACGGTCTAGGTATACTTGGTCCTGCCTCAGTTAAGGTCTCTTCCATCCCTACATAGATATGATTGTATTCTAATCTTGTACACTCTGAGGCTTCTCTTCTGAGAAGTGACTTAGAGTACATTGAGTACCACATGTGCAACACCTGAACTGGCTGAAATCAGGAATTACTGTAGACAAAGCATTACAGATAAGAACTGGACCTATTCATTTGTGATCATCAATATTCTTTGCCCTGTTGAGGAAAGCTTTCTTGTCACCAACACTATTTATTGTAGAGGACTGATCTAAGTTACTAGAATTATGTTTGTAGTTCATCTATTTTCATTATTTGTTTGATGATTATGATTCCCAGACCTGGACCAGGACCAGATTGTATTGTGTGCTGTACGAGCAAAGAAAAAAACAACAGTCCCTGCCCCAAAGAACTTACAATCTAAGTATAAGAAAATGGATGTTAGTTATATACAGACAGACTGGGAAACTTAAAGAAACTGAAACAGATGTCTGGTCAGATTTCTGAGTCTCCTCTCCTTTGACCCATGTAATCTAAACTATTAGCTGTAATCACATTAAACCTAAACGAACAGTTCTCCAGCGTTGTGATCTTTTGTGAATCAGTTCTTCTGAAAGCAGGCCTAAAAACAAGGCCAAAACATTCTCTAATGACAAATATTTATATTCCAATTATAACAATACTTCAACAAATGACTTTTCACAAAACTGTGCAGTAGGCAAGTAAAGATTATTATCTTGATTTGACAGAGATTGAAGCAGAGAGATGCAATACCTTTCTGAAATCCACAGAAGTACTCAGCTTCAGAGCCAGAATTAGAATTGAAGAGTTGCTGTCTTCCAGCTTTGTGCTCAGAACCCAACTATGTCTAAGTTATGGAATATTTAAACTGCTCCAAGTGTAGGAGTTATTGGGATAGATGAAATGAAATATGTTATGATTGAAATCTCTGAAATGTAATATTTTTCTGAATATGGTGTTATGAGCAATATGTATTTTAAACAGGATGTGTACATGAGCAGTCCAGCAAAAGTGATAGGAAGAGGAACAGGATCAGGGGTTAAATACCATAAGCCAGAAAATTAACTATTGCTTTCTTTTTCACAGCCCATCACAAAGACTTAGAGAAAGAGGGAAGCAATTATGAATTAAATGATTAAATTTCCATTTAAACAAAAATACACATATACACACACTATATGTCAATACAGTAATTGAATGTTTTGAATTCTTTAATTTTATGAACTCCTGGAATAGCACATTTTACTACTTACTCTTTTCTCTATTGTCTTTACTCATGCTACACTCATGGTACTGTTTAATTTGGAAAATTGTGACAAAACAGATCTTATTTAGCAGGTAGGTGACTTTTTCTAAATTCTACCCCCATCTAATCCAGACACTAATCATATGGGAAAACATTATTTTCACATCAAGATAAATGACTCACAGACTGTAGGTCTCCAGGTAGGCTAACTCCAAGATACCCATTTAAATGTACTGAAGTTCTCCAAACTACAGTATGTTTCCATTGAGTAGGCCAGGCGATTTCATCTTTATTTATATCTCATGAGCATGGTGATATTCATTCATGAGCATCTCTGAGCATGGCACATGCACAATGAACTACACAGGCAGGGTATATTAGTGTGCAGGGTTGACTTTAACTGTGTCATGTCTAATCGCTCTGATAGATCCTCTTGTGAGATGAGTCCTTTTGCTGGGATCTTTTATATGTGGAGAACATGTCACCAAATACATTGGGATTTCTGATTTGAACACAGAGTTGAGTGTTACGATTGTCAGTTAAAGCTGTACTTTGTTCATGAATACTGCCACCAAAAGGCAAAGTGTATATACTTATAAATAAATTAAACAAGGATACAGCATCCTGTGATTGTGTCAGTAGTAATAAAGGTTTAATTCACTCTGGGATTCAAACTTTTCCTGTCCACTTTCCTGATTATACCATACAGTTTAAAAATAACATTACAGACCCATGAACACAAACCCATATCACCAGTTCTGAGAATATACAGTGTGGTTCATCATTGTCAGAGTCATAATTATTAGATAGGTCTTTCTTTTGTAAAGACCAATTTCACATTTTAACTTATCCACCAGGGGCCATATTGTGCCCTCAAGCTGCTAGCAGAAGTACAAGTGATGCTGCTGGCAATTGTTTCATACATATGAAGGGTACAATATGGTGCCAAGATTCAAGTGGAGGATTTAGCTCCCAGGCTGAAAGTCGTCCAGTTTAAAATGATCAGTCTGGACCAAACATGGTTGTGGTTTTAGGTAAGGCATTCTGAATGTCAAAGTGAACAGGCAATGGAAAGATAAAATGCATTATTAAAGGAGTACTGGATGCTGAATTTAAACTACAAAGCACATTTTGCCCAATATCAGACAATAGACAGTGTTACTTTTTCTCTGATGATGGCCTGAGGTGTTTCTGATCTGGTGGCCCGCAATTATTGGAGATGGCAAATTCATTAGTGGAGTCCCCTATGATGACTTTTTTCTATGTCTGAGCCATGCATATTATCACAGAAATCAGTGAAGAATTAAAAGTTGGTAGCATAATGCCAATCAACATGGTTTTATGGAAATTAAATCTTGTCAAACAAACTTGATATTGTTTTTTTCTAAGATCAACAAGTTTGGTTGGTAAAAGTAACTGTCACAACATATTCTTAGACTTCTGTAAGGCATTCAATAAAGTTCTGCATGACATTGAGAGTAAAAAGTCAGCACTATACAAAATTTAATGCAGCTGTTATTAAATTGATTAAATACTGCTTATCTGCCAGATCACACAAATAATTGTAGATGGGGAACCATCATCTAAGGAAGTGTTTCTAGTGGTCTCATGTAGTGATCTATTCTGGTTTCCCTAGGCTTCTGCATACATTAAGCTAAAGAGCTCTCATTTGAATGTGTGACCTCAAGGTTTAACAACCCTCTGTTGTCTTTTGTCTCGGAGATACTTGATGCAGCCCTGATGCATATGGCTCACTCCCTGTACACTGAGGAATTCAATGATACAGCAGTTTTATAACTAATTAGATTAATAAATTGTACATAGATTCCCCAAATCCTCACATATACTGACCTGGATTGCCTAGTAAGGGCTCATTTGAACTACATGCCCTTTAACATAGCCAAATGCAAAGTCGTACGTCTGGGAACGCAGAGTGTAGGTCACACTTACAAGAAGGAGGGCTGCTTGTTGGGACTGCAGTGACCCTGAAAAGAATTTAAGGGTAATAACAGATAACCAATTAAATGTGCACTTTCAGTATGTGAATACAGTCTTTGGATGCATAAGCAGAGGAATATCTAGTAGGACTAGGAAGATGGTATTATCTTCTGTGTAAAGCATTAGTGAGCCTATTACTGGAATACTGGACATCCCTGGAATATCCATTAATGATGTCCACATTTCAAAAATGTTGATAAATTGGAAAAGATTCAGAAAAAAGCTAAAAGAATGTTTGGAAAACATGCCTTTATAGTGTGTGTCTAAAGATTTTGAATCCATTTAGTTTATTCAAGAGAAGGTTAACAGGTGATTTAATCATGGTCCTCATGTATCTACATGGGGAAGAGACTTCTGAAACTATACATTGCTTTAATCTAGTATAAAAAGGCATAATGAGATCTAGTGCTTGGAAGCTGAAGCTAGACAAATTGAGACTAGAAATAAGGTGAAAATTTTTAACAGTGAGAGTAATGAACCACTGGAACAACTTACTAGGGATGTGATCATTATCCATCACTTGAAGTCTTTAAATCAACACTGGATATCTGTCTAAAAGATATGCTGTAGTTCAAATAGAAGTTATGGGCTTGATTTAGAAATTACTGGGTGAGGTTCTTTGCCCTGTGTTATGTATGAGGTCAGATTAGATGATCTAGCCTTAAAAGCTATGAATCTCTGTTGTGTCTTAATTTAATGAACAGCCCAGCAGAAAACACACTATGCAATTCATCACACCACCCTGAGCCCTCACTATTACATCATTTCCTATTTCTGAAACTCAAGCTGCTTAAAGATACGGCTCTCCAAATGACTACAGACAGTGTGATATAACAATTATCTGCCTCTGGGAAGCTTTCTGTCTAAACTCTAAGCTTTAGAGCTGACTCCCAACATCTGTAGTTTGGCAGAAATGGAGCAGAGCAGCACACAGGTTGTTGTCCAGGATACCTTAACCAAAACTACATAGACATAATTTTTTTTTTAAGGGCAACCTCTGTGTCATATCAACATAAGAACATAAGAAAGGCCGTACTGGGTCAGGCCAAAGGTCCATCCAGCTCTGTATCCTGTCTACTGACAGTGGCCAATGTCAGGTGCCCCGGAGTGAGTGAATCTAACAGGTAATGATCAAGTGATCTCTCCTGCCATCCATCACCCCCACAGCCACAAACCATAGAAAACTTTAATTAAAATTCATGACAGCCAGTGTTATTGGTAGAGCCCTACCAAATTCATGGTCCATTTTGGTCAATTCCATGTTATAGGATTTTTAAAATCATAAAGTTCATAATTGCAGTTACTTAAATCTGAAATTTCACAGTGTTGTAAAAAGGGGTCCTGACCCAAAAAGGAGTTGGGGGGAGGTTGAAAGATTATTGTAAAGCAGGTTGCAGTATTGCTACTCTTACTTCTGCACTGCTGCTGGTGATAGCGCTGCCTTCAGAGCTGGGCAGCTGGAGAGCAGCAGCTGCAGGCCGGGGGCCCAGCTCTGAAGGCAGCACCACCACCAGCAGTAGCACAGAAGGAAGGATGGCATGGTATGGTTTTGCCACCCTTACTTTTGCACTGCTGCTGGCAGGGCGCCGCTCTCTGGCCACCCAGCTCAGAAGGCAGCACAGAAGTAAGGATGGCAATACTGCGGATGCATCATGGCGAACCTGGTGGCTGAACTTTTTGACTTTGTCCTCACCCACAGCTATTTCAGATTCGGGGACAATTTATACCTTCAAGCCAGCGGGACTGCTATGGGTACCCACATGGCCTCACAGTATGCCAACATTTTTATGGTTGACTTAGAACAGTGCTTCCTCAGCTCTCATCCCCTTCTGCTCCTACTCTACTTGTGCTACATTGATGACATCTTCATCATCTGGACCCAGAACAAGGAAGCCCTTGAGGAATTGCACCAAGATTTCAACAGTTTCCACCCCACCATCAACCTCAACCTGGACCAGTCCTCACAAGAGGTCCGCTTCCTAGACACTACAATGCTAATAAGTGATGGTCACATAAACACTATCCTATACCGGAGACCTATTGACTACTATACTTCCCTGCATGTCTCCAGTTTTCATCCAGACCACATCACATGATCCATTGTCTACAGCCAGTCTCTAAGGTACAACTGCATTTTCTCCAATCTCTCAGATGGAGATGAACACCTACAGGATCTCTATCAAACGTTCTTAAAACGACAGTACCCACCTGGTGAAGTGAAGAAACAGGTTGACGGATCCAGAAGGGTACCCAGAATTCACCTACTACAAGACAGGCCCAACAGAGAAAGTAACGGAACGTCACTAGCTGTCACTTACAGCCCCCAACTAAAACCTCTCCAGCGCATCAAGAATCTACAATCTATCCTGAAGGACAATCCCTCTCTCTCACAGATCTTGAGAGACAGGCCAGTCCTCATTTACAAACAGCCCCCCAACCTGAAACAAATACTCACCAGCAACAACACACTACACAGCAAAAACACCAACCCAAGAATCACACCTGCAACAAACTCTGGTGCCAGTTCTGTCCACATATCTACTCAAGGGACACCATTATAGGACCTAACCACATCAGCCACACTATCAGGGGCTCGTTCACCTGCACATCTACCAATGTGATTTATGCCATTATGTGCCAGCAATGCCTCTCTGCCAGGCACATTAGCCAAACCAGATAGTCTCTACGCAAAAGAATAAATGGACACAAATCTGATATAAGGAATCATAACATTAAAAATCAATAGGAGAACACTTCACTCTCTCTGGTCACTCAGTAACAGACCTAAAAGTGACAATTCTTGAACAAAAAAACTTCAAAACCAGACTCCAGCATGAAACTGCAGAACTGGAATTGATTTGCGAACTGGACGCCATCAGATTAGGCCTGAATAAAGACTGGGAGTGGTTGGGTCATTACAAATCCTAAACCTAATTTCTGCAATACTAATCTCCCCCTGCTGTTTCTCACACCTTCTTGTCAACCTTCTGAAATGGGCCACTGTCATTATGACTTCAAAAGTTATTTTTCATCCCTTGGTATCTTGCTGTTAATTGAATTGTCTAATTAGACTGACCTCAGACTTCGTAAGGCAACTCCCATCCGTTCATGTATTTATACCTGCTCCTATATTTTCCACTCCATGCATCAGATGAAGTGGGTTCTAGCCTAAGAAAGCTTATGCCCAAATAAATGTTAGTCTCTAAGGAGCCACATGGACTCCTCGTTGTGTTTGCTGATACAGACTAACATGGCTACCCTCTGAAATCTTGTGAGTTGTAACTTGGGCTGCTGCATCTCCATTCTACTTAGCTCAAGCCTCATCGGCAGCCAGAGATTCAGTCCATCCCCTTTTATGTGTGGTCAAGAGTCAGGTTAGGGGCAAGACTCGAGCAGTAGCTGAAGCAACAGTGCTGTGAAGACAAGCCCTAAGAGGGTTATACCACCGCGCCTTCCATTAGTTACACTATAGCAGCAAGCACCAACATCTTCCAGTGTGTTTGCTTAATAAAGCACCTTCCCTGTATCTTTGGAGACACTCTCCTTCCTTAGAACAAATAAAGATTACAAGAATGTAAATGAGAGGCATCTAGTAGTGTTTTAGTTAATGCATTAAAAAACGTAAACTGGCAGTAACCTAAGGACTTCTTTAAAAATCTTGGCTTTTAATTCAATTCATCTAACATCACACATTATATATATAATATAGTGGGACTGAGCTACAGCATTTTTCTCCTTTTCTTCATTCAGCATCTTTATTATTGTTTACGCTTAATGGTTATATATGGACCAGTGCTAGCTAGTCTTCTTTCGACTGAACATATATCTTAATTTAAAATGTGTCTAGTAATTGCCATTATATTCCAGTTGATGGTTGACTGAAAGCTATGCGTGTTTACACATGTTTAGAGATCCAGCAAAGAATGCATTAGGCAGTGTCCTGTCCATGATGCTGATGACCATGGTTATCATAGCTCAGGTTTCAGATTCCCTGACACATTGCCAGCCTCCTGGCAAAGAGATCACCTCTTTAGAAGTGGACATTTTAATTTGTTCCAGGCATGGAGTAATGAAAACACATACAATTCAGAATTCAGTTACGACATTACAAACTGGTGAAGATGCCCTCAACATATTCTGTTTAGAAAGTGTGTGGTTTCTATAGTCTTCACCACCTGGTTAAGATATTGATATCTACAAATGGAAGGATTACATGCTAATGCAAAAGAAATTTTTTTATTAATCATTTCTTGGGCTTAAGGTCTACAGTACCAACCACACAGGGAAATTAGAATAAGCTGTTAGAGAACGAAGACTTTAATTCATACATAAAGACTGAAGACATCATTTTCAGGGTAGTCTTGCATATTTCTCTTTAATCCACAAAGTGCACTTTTCCACCTTTTGTATAATGTTTGGATATTTTATGCAATTCATTATCCCCCTTCTCCCCTGAGTGCGAGTGGTCCTTTCTCTTCCACCCAGATAACGAAAATCAAAATCCTCAAACATGGGGTGAAACCTAGAAAATGAGAAAGGGCACAGCTACTTATCATGTATTAAATATCTGTAGTCTCATAAAGTAAAACAGAACTGCAGAGAAAATATTCTCTCAAATGGAATGAGGATATATCATTTCTATGGGGCTTTACACAGCTATTTTACAGTCAGTTAATTAAAACACTTTTTAAAATTAAATTAATGTAGTGCTTTTGAAAAGCACTGGATTCACAGCCCTGGAGAATGAAATCTGTGCACAGGACAGAGAAAAGTAGGCAACAGCAATTCAGCCTTCTAACACATTTTCCTGAAAAAAATGTTATAGCCATATTCTGGAGAGACCAGGTGGTAAGGTGCCTAGGTGCTGTTGAATATCTCTCCTCTCCCCGCCCCTTGCCCTAGTGCCTATCTGCATCATTAGCAGCCTAAAATATAGCCTAAGTAATTTTAAAAATCTAGCCCCAAGTCCGGAGTACCATAAGTGAGTTTAGGGGCTAAAGTAGCTGCAGTGTGATTTTATACCTATGCCCATTCAACACTTGGAACTCTTTGGTGAGTGTTGGTAAATGCGGCTGCTGATGGTGATTATGATTGTTTTATGAGGTGGATACATTTCACATAAGACATGAAATAAACATCATATGTAAAAGGCATTCAATCATGTATGGACCAGGCCATCTTTGAACAGGTGACCTAATATGAGATGTCGCATACTGTTATATTTAGAGTAGAAAGAACTTATTATTATTAATAAGTATATGCTTTAATCTATTTTATAAGCACCTGCTGCAAGGCATCTGTATGCTACAAGCCCAATGCAACATGTTAAACACCTGGAGGGCAAAGTGCAACTAGGGGCCAATAAATGACACACCTATCAACAAAAAGATCCATTCCCAACGAGTAAGAGGAATGGGAAAACAAGACAGGTAACATACAAAATAGAGGAGGAAGCACAAATATTTTGATCAAGTGAAATAAAGGAAACTTCTGGTGTACCCTGACAGTAGCTAGCAAAAGTTGGCATGAGAGGAAGAGAGGGTAGTGTAGGAAGAAGTATGCTGCCCTATGCTGTTCCTGCATTGGGAGTATTTCCCAAGGGGCTGCTGCCACTTCTTTTTGACATTGGAGTGGCTTAAGGGAACTACAGAGGGCACTGGAAGCCGGTCCATTATAACCCAACTATCATTTGGCGATCCGACCTGACAGTTTCTAGAGGTCTCTGAAAGGTGCCTGTTTCTAGAAGTTAACCCTTTCATGAATGTCTAATAACCCCATGGGTTCCTACTAAGTCCTCTCAGCCTTCTAGTCCCCTAAAAGGTTGAAGTTCTATATAGTTAAATCGCATTATTAATGTATTGTATAGTATAAGTAGAACTAAACTTAACAAGCACAATCTGATTTTTACTGTGGTTGGTAAATCAGTTGAATAGGCGAGTGTGTGTGTGTCTGGGGACTTGGAGTCAGGAGACTTGGATTCTAGCCCTAATTTTGCAGTTTTCTTGATGAGTGATCCTGGGCAAGTCCCTTATGTAAAAGTTTGAAGTGTCAACTCATTCTGAGTACTTCGTTTTTGGAAGTCCAACTTGAGATACACTGTGGTACTCAAAATTGGTAAGTGCTTTTGAAAAGTTTAGTTTTGATATTTCTATGCCAATCTATAAAATAGGAATAATATCCACCTTTGGAAAGTGCTCTGACATCTTCAGATGAAAAATCCTATATAAGTAGTGTTACAGTTTTCATTACTATAGACAGCCAGTGTGTATGAAATAGCATTTGATCCAAAACTAATGGAAGCTGAACAATTTCTAAAGTTAAAAAAAGGTTTGTTTTTTCCTCCCCTTTCTTTCATGAATTTTCACTTCTTGGTCACAGGTAGGATTGGAAGCAAAATTATGAAATACCACAAGAAATGCTAATTTACAATACCAATCATTTTTAGAATGCCTTTTATCTGAGGATCCCAAAACTCTGGACAATTAATGAATTAAACCTCACAGACCTCTGTGTTGTCGGTAGCTATTCTCCTCATTGTACAGATGGAGGAAATAAAGCTGTGTATATCTATATGTTACTATAAGTGAATTGCTCTAGGTCACAAAGGAAGTCTGTAACAGAACTGAGACTATAACTCATCTCACTGAACTCTCAGACCTCTGGTATAAACCATACAAGTGTCACGAAGCAGGAAGTACATGAAATTCAGGTTCTCTTGTTAGATTTACAATCCAGTGTTTGGACAAAAGAGGTATTTATATGGCCTGGATAAGCACCTAAACTTTGAATCAAACTGATGAATCTTCTGAGATTCACCCATCACTAACTTCTATATAAAGCTTATTCAACCAGGCCAGGGCTTCCTCACCAGCTTGATGGATCATCGTTTGACTGCTTGGGCAGGCTCAAAGTAGGCAGGAACTAACAACATGATTAGTGGGTTGATGGGTATTAGCATAGTTGCACACCTCAGCAGCAGCTTGTTCCTGGCAGAACTTGAATGACTCATTGCAACCATGAGAGACAAGGTGGGTGAGGTAATATCTTTTACTGGACCGACTTCTGTTGGGGAGGGAGACCTGCTTTTGAGCCTACACAGAGCTCTTCTTCAGGTCAAGCTTACACAGAGCTCTGCGCAAATTCGAAAGTGTGTCCCTCTTCTCATCAGAAATTACTCCAATAAAAGAGATTGCCTCACCCACCTTGTCTCTCTAATATTCTGAAACTGACACTGCTACAACACTCACTGCAGCCACGTCCACTTATGGAACAGTTCAAGGGAATTTATTCTTGCTGCGGGAGATGTCAGCCTGGTACGGAGTTGGTTAGTGACTTTCTCCGCAGTCTTGTTTGTAGTTGCACTTATAGTAAATTCTTCACATCAAGGTAGGGTTACCATATTCCAGGTTCCCAAAAAGAGGATATGGTTGGGGGGAGGTGGCCTGGGGGTAACGGGGAAGCTGGAAGGGGTATTTGGGGGTGCTGGAGGGGTGTGTGTGTGTACTGTGAGGGAGCATATGGGGAACATTGGAGGGATGTGTGTGTACTGTGAGGAGGTATATGGGGGTTCTGTCGGGGGGATGTACTGGGAGGAGATATTTTGGGGGTGCTGGAGGGAGTATTTGGGGAAGGTGCCAAAGGAGTGTTTGTGTGTACTGTGAGGGGGTATATGGGGTATTGCAGGTGTGTATGTGTACTGGGAGGTGGTATTTGTGGGGGTGAAGGTATGGGTATTTTGGGAGGTGCTGAAGGGGTGTGCATGTGTACTGGGAGAGGGTATTTTGTGGAGTGCTGGAGAGGTGTGTGTGTACTGGGAGAGGGTTGGGGGGGGCAGAGGGATGTATGAGTACTGTGAGGGCATATATGGCGGTACTGCAGGGGTATGTTTGTACTGGGAGGGGGTATTTTGTGGAGTGCTGGACAGATGTGTGTGTGTACTGGGAGAGTGTATTGGAGGGGGGTGCCGGAGGGATGTGTGAGTACTGTGAGGGGATATATGGGAGTACTGTAGGGGTATGTGTGTACTTGGAGGGGGTATTTGGCTGAGTGCTGGAAGGGTGTGTGTGCACTTGGAGAGAGTATTTGGGGGGTGCTGGAGGGGTGTATATACTGTTAAGGGATATTTGGGAGGTGCTGGAGGGGTGTCTATGTACTGGGAGAGGGTATTTGGCGGAGTGCTGTAGTGGGTTTGATTGAAGTTGTAAGTGCATGTTTAGGTCTTGCTTTCTAATGGCTTGTGTATGTGAATCACTGCTCTCAGTTGGATGGCATTCTGTTCTACACACGTTCTTATATCACCTTCATCAGAAGTATATAATCACCTTCCAGGAGTGACTAAGATCTGTCATGTGCAGTTTGTTTTTTTCCTCTCATTCTCCCCAGGGGAAGAATTGTATTTGCAGTGCAGTGCATTGTTTTGGTAGGGTTTTATTTTTTTAAATGGAGCAGCTGGCTATATGTTTCAGTTAGAGAAGACTAAGTCAAAAAATGCATCTTGCATTTATGGTGAAGATAATGAGGTTTAGGATGGTCCTTAGTTCCTGTGGGAGTTCATTCCACAGCTGATGACCAGCCCCCAAAGAAAGCGTTTCCTGAATGAATAGACAAACTTTACCTTTAGTGTAGAAAGTTTTTGATTGTGCTTGAGAAGCAGAGTTGTTGACAACCGTTCTCATCCTGGAGCCTTAGGTGGTCTTTTACATATCCTGGGCCCAGGCCATTGAGCACTTTGGAGAACGGAGACACTGAATTTGACTCCATATTCTGTGGGAATCCAGCGGTGGACAGGTTTTGTGTGCTCATGGTAGGTAATGTTGCTGAGAAGATGCACTGCAGCATTCTGTACTAGTTGGAGTTTCCAAAACCTGAGCCTGACCCAAAGTCCGCTGAAGTCCATGGAAAGTCTGCCTTTGATGTGAGTGAGCTTTGGATCATGCTCTAGGTTATTCTTATAAGACATGAGAGGAGTTCATACTTCTCTCACAGTCTAAGCCTTGAAAGCCCCATTAAACGGGCTTTGTGCTCAAGGAAATACGTACAGGAGTGAGTGATGGGATGCTTGGCCCAAACTTGAAGTAATCAGCTGCAACTGCAGGCTTTTGAGAGGAGCAACAAGTGTGGTGGTTTGTTTTTCTGTGCTTGTGGTGCTGTTGTTTTGGAACCATACGGAATATTATCAGTAGATTCTTTTGCCACATCTCAGCCACACTGCTGGTTCTCCTATAACCCTCCTGACTATGCTCAGGCATCAAAATCACTGGCCAGCTTGGTTCCATAGCATGCAGGAGATTGTGAAGTCCCATGTGCAGGCTCGTTCAATAGTTACTGGCCCACACTTGCATTGGAACCAAAGAAAGGTAGTATGTGCGCACTTTTAAGCACATAAGTGCTCCTGTTGAAATTAGTAGAACTATTCATGTAGTTTAAAATTAGGCACATAGATAAGACCTTTGTTTAAACAGAGGACTGAATGATTCAGTGGCAAATTAACTAATAATTCACCAGGGAGTGAATTCCGTTTTACTCAGCAAGTATTTGTTTTCATTGTATTAATATTCCACTTTCATGTATGACAATTGTACATCTCCGAAGATATATTTTCTGTAGAACAATTACTGATATTATGTTATTTTAGAAATCCCATTGAGCACAGTTATAATCACCCCCCCATATCTGTTCTTAATTTTATATTTGTTATATGAAACTCCATGGAAATAATAATAAAAGTTCATTAAAACTACATTGTACAACACAGCATTTCCAGTTGAGCAGATTGAAGCTACAACTTAACTTCCCTGCACCCTGTAAATACACATTTAGTTCTTTGACTTTGATATGAAATGGCTGGCCACTGTTTCCTCTGGGGAAATATTCTCAGCAAAAAAGCTGGGAATCCTGCAGTCAATAAAAATAAATAAAAAAATAAAGTGAAAAACAGGAAAAAGATTTTCTGAATAAAGGCAGCAGTGAAGAAAAGAGTGATATACTTACAAGCACTTTTTATACTGTCTGTTACATCTTTTTAAGGGCTAGGTTTATCAGAGAACTGTTCAACAGTGTGAGACTCGTTTTGATGCTATGTCATTCAAAAGAATACGAAATTTTTTGAGCAAGGCTGTAAATGATATGAAATCTCTCTTTTAAAATCTGTAGTTCGTACTGTTATATCAACTGTACAGTTGTAGCACAAGTTAAAGTAACTATAAACAGTAATGTTTTCAACTAATAATATCTTGAATAGTTTTTTTTTTATCTTGTAATAGGTAAGTTCAGATCACCCCATAACCAGAATGTAATGAAATTGTCAACATTTTCTTCATTTCTTCTTTTTCTGACAAATGGTGTGAACATATCACCTTTTTCTCTTAATGGAAAACCTAACTGGAATACATCAAAATGCTATTAGGTTTTTCATTTTCTACCACAATTTAATGCTGGGGAATGCATGCAACCTTCATCTGTGCACCACTGTAAAATATACCCTGTCCCTGATAAAATGACTGCAATGGAAAATCAAACAGAATTGTTCTCTGTTTTGTATTGCTATTCCTTTGTTACAGTGTCTTTTTGAGTGTGTGCAGGGTGGGAGGATTATCAGGGTTACATGAATACACATTGGTTATGTTAACAAAATGTGTTTAAAATTTTACTTATGTAATTGCAATGTGTAAATATGTTTAATTAAAAAGTCTTTATCGCCAACACTACTGATGTATACTCTGATTTTTTTTATATAAATGATGAAGCAGACAATGTATTTACCATAAATTTCAGAGGATGCTGTTTGCAGTATTATGTGGAAAAGGGAGAAAAAAGATCAAGTACCCTTATCCCAAGGGAAATATCTGTAACCTATTCATTGTTTAATTCATTTTGTCATGTACTAAACCAATAATGGGATGAACAATAAATCCAAGATTGCATACACAATATGTATAAGTAGGGACAGAAAAGGAAATTCACCCACCTATACAATTATGCTTTCTGAGGCCTAATCCTGTACTTATTTAAGGTGATAGGATTTATGTTATTGCCTTTAATGGGAGAAGAATTGGGCCCTTTTATTGCACCTCAAAGGGAAATATGGAAAGCTGTAGGTCAGCATGTGTGATGGAATCACAGTTCAACATGAGTACAAGGTGCAGGAACATGGTAGTCAACTTCATAAGTAATTGTGCTTTATTAGATCAGAGAAATGTTAAAAGAAAAGAAATGAAAAGAAAAAGAGAAGAAGAGTAAAAACTTAATTTCTGGCAGGTCTAAACAAGCTGATTACATTTTTAAAATTCAGATTTATTTGATAATGCAGAAAGTATTTGCATCCTTCAAATCAAATTGAAGGTAATGAGGCAAAAGAATATTAAAATTGTTCTAATGATAAAAAAGCAAAACCGATACCTCAGTGAGAGAAAAAGCATAAAATGCAGGAGCAGTTTGAAGATGATACATAGAAGTACTATGGGACTACAACATAAACTTTCAAGAATAAAAAACACAAAGCGTTTTGGAAAAAAATCAAAGTTATAAGCTAGTATTTGACTAAAGGTAAGATTTGACAAGCAAAGTAGCTTCCTACGGTCCAGATCGTAATAAATGCATAAAAAACCCCTCATAATAAAATTAGGACATTTGATTTTGTTTTCTATGAGGTAAGTAACGGTGGACACTTTATAAGGTAATTTTTGATACCAAGAATTGTGTATACAAAGTGTTTAGTTTTATTTTGTTTCAGTATGAATGCTGCATATCAGACAGAGTCTTTGCACTAAGACATGGGAAAGAAAATAAATCAGAACTGTCTTAGAACTCTTGATCTGATTTATCTTGAAAGTTCTATCTAGAACAGCAGGAAGAATGTACTATGAAGGAATCTGATTTTTCCATTTCCTTGTTGCGGATAACACAAAATCTGCATAACAAAGCCCATTTAAAGTTTCATATCAGATGTTACAATGTAAAGTAACATCATGGAGCTTTCTTGATTAAGTGGCAGTTAAAAGCACAACGTTTCTGAGCATCAAATAGCATAAAGCAATTCATTTGAAAATACTGAGTAAATAAAATATGCTTTCTCCATACTAAACCATATAGTATACAATATTACAGTCACCCTGAAAAATAAATCATGTAGTTGGAAAAAGGATTAAAGCTGTTTGGAAACAGCTTTGTATTTTATATTCAATTTTAAATACAAAATTGAATATAAAAAAGCATTCCCTTGAATGATGTACAAATTTAAGAGCTTTTTTTGTAGCAGTGCTTAGAGGTTTCAGCTAGCAGCATCTAGATCTGGTCCACTGAAGCTGCAACAGTGGTTGTAGACAGGTGTTCTCTCCTTCTGCTCACTCATCAGAGTGATGTAGCTATTGTCTCTGCCAGAGATATTGTCAGCCCCTAGAAAAAACAGAGATCAAATGCAGAGGTCATTAGCTATCACCTTTTGGTCTTGCTGTAATCACATCCCAATCTCATACATTGCAATTTACATAGCATTACCCATTATGCTTTGTGCTGCAATTTTGCTTTTGGAGGTTGCTCTAACTTGATAAACTCTCTTTAAAAAGTGCATTTGCTTAGCATCAAAGCCATGCATTTACACATTGTACTATATCCCTTTTTGGCAGTTTCTATGGAATGAAAGTGCTGTGTCAAATTGTACCGGACTCCTGAAAATGTAACCATATTGGCAAAAAAATATATATATTTTCAGAAGACACAGAATCTTCAAAAAACATGTGTCCAATTAAAAACCTGCCAATCAGATATTGCAAAATTAGTAAACCACACAGAGGTATTTTACAATTGCTTTCTTATACTCTGTTTGTTTTTATTTTTAATTAGGGACCTGAACTGCTTGCCTCGCTTATTCATTTTCTTCAGCATTAGCTGCTCACAGTGGATGTTCAATCCACCAGGTATGTGTCAGAATTTGGATTGGATCCCCATTATCGAGATTGATAGCAGTTATCAAACCTCAAAATACATGTGTGTTCTTTTTTAAATATTAGCTGTCAGGGTATGATAAGTTGTGTTGGATTGTGTGTTGAACACACAGCACAATGGAGCATAGTTTTAAAGATGAACACACACTATTTTAACTTCATGACAAAAAACAGAAACAGTATACACAATGAAAAAAAGAACCCAGGTTTCACTATCAATTCAGGATGCATTAAAATTGTTCAACATCAGTATCTTTTGTGTCCTAACATGATTTCATTGCATTAGTAATATGGAAATTGTGTTTTCAGATCTGATAGCCTGGATAAAATTTGTTGAAAATTTGAATAATTAGTTAAACAGGATATGCACAAAGGTTATGACACTGCAGATAAATGCAAAATACAGGAGAGAGCAAGTGCAAATTGACCTATATTATAAAGGAGGGAGGGGATAATCAAGCTCTGTTATGCATTTTACAGTATATTGCTCTGCCAAAGCAACATGAGATGCCTGGAACATGTGATCCATAATATGTTTTCTAGCTATATGTAAAATCCTTCCCATTTTGCAATAAGAAGTTCATTTTTGTGCTGAGTAATTTCTTTTTTCTTTAATTTAATTAGAAGGTCTTGGTGACATGTTACTGTATTTAACAACAAAAATTAATACCGTTACTGCTCAAGAAGAAATACACACAGGTGCATTCAAGCCATAATAACATAATTTTAGCCAGGGAGTGCAGTCCTTTTCTTACACGCTTAAATAATTTCAAAACATTTTACATACATTTTTCTGCAGAAATTTACACATTAATGCAGTCTAATTGGCTGTTGTCGCTGTCTTTATGCTATCTGCAATGTTCAGACATCTTTAATAAGGAAGCTCCAGAACAGTTTTTGGCTCTTTAATGGGGACTTTAAAAGTGTGTAATTGTCCCTTCGTGCATACAAACTAACAAAAACCACTTCTATACTGACACAGGATTGCTGCTCTTATTTTTTTGTAATTTTATTTCTTTAAAAGGTACTGGTGTTCACTTCTGGCAAAGTAAAATGTGGCATTCTAATTAAGTGGAAAACTTGTAAAGGGAGGCTTTTTGCAAAGGGGTCTCAATTGCTTCTTGTAACCTTTCTGAAAAGGGCAGAGTGTTAAAACAAACCTCCCACTTTTATTTCAAAAGGAAAAAAAATCAGAAGCTAAAGATAATCTCTCCATTAGTATTATTAATAGTGTTCAGCTTTCTTCACATGCTTTAGAAGCAGACAGACTTGTCATGAGCATCACATTTGCAAGCGCTGTCACAGCTACTGAAGGCTCTGGTAAAAGCACAGAAGTGTGTTAACAGTAACTGCAAGCAGCCTTTGGGGAACAATAGGCTTACCTATACTGTGCCCAGCTATTCAAAAAAACAAGTTGCTTTATTATACTCCATACTCTCTTTAGTGCTCATATAATGCTTGACCCAGCCTCATTTTTTGAAGTACTGTCACCAGTTCTAAATACTTTTTTCATTCCCTTTGGATTAGCTAATTTGACCGTTACAACATTCACCAAAGAACATTGAATTCACTGTCTCTGTCCAATAGATTCTAGTACTAGAGAAAGGAACCTCAGTTCAGGGGTTCTTCCATTTTTCCTCTACACACACATTTTAACATTTGTCTTTAAAACAATCTAACTATTATTTGATTATCTTGCTAAATACATGTTGGCACTAATTATCCAGTAAAAGTCCTTGGTATTAAAACAACCGCAAAAAAGTAACCCAGATTTTTTGAGAACAATTGTAATAGTGTCATTAGTGCCATAAAACTTCTCAAGCATGTCAGAATCATTCAGCAAGAACAATGTGGGATACAATTATAAAAGCCTTGCCTAACTAGGAAGTAATTTATGTTTGGATTTGGCTGCGTTGTGTTGGTAATTAATCTGCTCTAGGTTGGATGCATTGTTGAACAAAAATGCAGTTTAACATGCTTTGTGGATGTCTTACACTGGGTTATGGAAAGTGGGTTAACTTTCAATGACTGTACTTTGTCTTCTGTAATAAAGCAGTGGCTGCAGCATAGTAAAGCTGTAGTAAAGCTTAGTAAAGCTGTAATAAGTAATTAGCTGTAATAAGTAATCAGCTAGGATAGTGTTTTCAAATCTTCGTTGTTTCTTCCCTAGGTCAAGTAGGTGCCTAACTGACATACTTTTATAGGATTAGGCAAGAACTAACTGTGTTGGCATCTAATCTGTTTTAGTCAGAGGATCGTTTTGTCCAGCTTCTACATCAATTGAGAGGCAAAGCTACATATGAGGTAAACAATGCATACTGTATTTAGACATGGCATATTAAACAAATGGGAAGAAAAATTTTTATGAGAATTTGGTATCATATTTCAATTAACGTATAGCAAAGAAAAAAGATCTACCACCAAATGGCATATTAGACATTCTGAGAGCAAGAGCTTTATCTGTAGGCTTTAGCTACCTTGGACAAGACGAGCCAGAAATGTCTCAGCTCTCAAAGATCTTTGTCCCTGTCACAGGGTCTGCACAGGTTTCTTTCCTTTCTCCCCTGTGCCCTGTGTTCTGGCTCAGAAATAAAACCACCTTCCTTTGGTGTTTCAGCCTAATGCTTTTATTTACAGTGCCACAAAAGGTTCCCTTTAGCCCCCAACAGTTATCCCCAGTGGCCTTTGAGGCTCCCTGCCCTTGGTGAGGAGACAGAGCTGTGGCCTCCTATCTCCTCCCTGGCTAGCCTCCTGACTGAGTTTTACTCAGGGCTTTTCTAGCTCTTTCAGTCACCAGCCCCAGCTGTGGCAGCTAAGCTCAGCCTATGAGCCAGCCCTCGTTAGGGCCCACAGCTGGGCTCCTTACTGACTATTTGGAGCCAGTGCAGCTGGCCTCTCTGCCAGAAGGCAGGATTCAGCGAGCAGTGGCAGGGCACTTAAGGGGTTTTACCCCTGCCCTGCCACAGTCCCATTGTGATACAGGAGGACAGCCCCATTCTAAGACCAACAGCTATTGCCTGAGTGCCCCCTCTGTGTCAGCTCCTTGGTGAGCAAGAAGCAATGAGCTTCTCAAAATCTGACCAAATATTTGTATGATAGGATGAAACCATCATACACAAAAAATCAGATTTTGAAAATGTTATCCATTTTCTCCTTCTCATCTATAAGAATAGGTGGGTAGGCATCTAGTCAAATGATACTTCAGAGAAATAGAAATACAAGTGAATAGAAACCCCTGCTCTAAAGATGCATATTGAATGGATTCTTATCTTCAGAGACTAAAAATGTGAATGAGAGTTTCCATCACCCCTCAGATTCTCCATTCATTAAGAATTTAACAAGTGCATAAGTTTCAGATAACCAGGAAGAACTAAGTTTTCCTCGGAAGTGACAAAGAGTCCTGTGGCACCGTAAAGACTTACTAAAGACTCTTTGTCACTTCTGCAATTCCAGACTAATACTGCTACCTCTCTGATTCTTAAGTTTTCCTCAACACCCATCCACATCAAAATCCCCAAAAGAGAAATTGAACAAGTGGCCAGCAGATGGCCATATGGTCCTCAAGATTGGGGCTATACAAATATACTGCAAGACAAGTAGTTCAGAAGGAAGTATATAAGCCCAGATTCAAGAAGTGGGTCATTTGCTACACTGATTCCCAGTTTTAAAACCAGCCAACCAATGAACCAAAAATCCATCACATCAAACCAACTTTTTACCTCAAGGAATTTTCCTTTGGGTATGTATGAGGTCAGAAGTGAGATGAAATGTCAGACAAAACTTCACCTTCCATGGAAAGCAATCCATGTGAATTATACAGAATAAAATTGTTGGGATAGTCTGACCAATTGCCTTTTTATTAAATGAAGCCTCAGATTTAATATCCTGGGATCCTGATATTTCCCCCTGCCCGTGACTGCTAGCAGAGGAAGGCCCCCTTCAGCTAACAGCTGTGAGTTGCTTATGGAAAATAATGTGCAAAGAATGCATTTCTCTCTGCCAGGCATTATTCCTGGCTGTGGATAAAGATAATGGCTCTAGTCCCTGTTGCTTCCAGTTCTTCTTTTCTTGTGATGACTTAATTCATCACAAACAGGGAAAGCAATAAAAAAAATATAGGAGAAGCAAGTGCAGCAGCATGAACATAAAATGTGCCTTTTATATATTCAAATTCATATCCAGTTGTAGAAATATTCATGACTAATATTAAACTAAGCCCAGAATTAGGCGAAATGCAACAGACATATATTGAAGCGAGCATTTTATTATGTGCCATGTCAGTCAGATTAAAGAAAAGAGTGCATGACACCGACAGGATATTGCATGTATATCAAGCAATCTATTTATATATGACAGGGAGGGTTTGATTTCTGGAAGGAGTGACAACCCTGTGAAATAACTGCTCGCCTTCAAAATTACTATAGAATAAATGTATGCCCTTTAGAATACAATTTTAAATTGCAATTAACAAAATGTAGATAAATATGTTTTGAAATCAATAGTGACATACTGAATAGGGGAGGAAGAAATAATCTGTAAAGATACAGAGGGGTTGTTTAGAGTCATCAGCACCCAAGCTCTGAAATACTGAATGAGGAGAGCAAAGACTATTTCTCGTAGAGAAGGCAACTTAATACAAGTGATGATTCGTTTATTACGAAAAAGGCCTTGAAATGAGCGGGGGGGTTTGGGGGTGGGGGAGGGAGAGGTTGGGCTGGTGGGGAAGGGAGTTGCCATTTTTTTCATTACCTAGGATAAAATATAGAGGTGAATCTGCTATCATTAGCCATAAGTGATCAGTATGTTAGTCTGTTTATAAAAATAAGTGATAACATCTCATTTGCCTTACTACTGTTTCCAGTCCAGTTACAGCTATAGTTTTATTAAATGTTTCTGCTCATTTCTTCCCAGGTATAACACTGAGAAAAGAACTGAGGAAATAGAAGCTCAGATGCTAAAAATGGGTAATTACTGCATTTTTTTCACTCTTCTTTCCCCCCTCCTACAAGTAGCCTTTGCTGGGAGGAAAAAAAAAAGACAAGTATTAAAGCTGGACCCACTACCTCCATTACCTGTGAAGATAAAGTGCACTGAAAGACAAATAATTCGAGTTCACAATCATTACACTTGGATGCTTATACAAGGGTCAGAGATAAGGAAAAAAGAACAATCAGTGGTCAATTGATTTTATTTCCTTTTTTTCTAGAATTATAATTTGTATGACTCTTACATGTTCCCAAGTTTATCTGAGCAGAACATGTAGAGACCATCTGATCAGCAGTCCATAAAATATGTTAAATAGAAAAGCAGAGATTTCATGTGAGACGCGTCAAGCTGCATTCTGTAAGCAGTAATGAGAATGACTGTAGTCAAATCTCTTTCTGTTATTTCCACGAGGTTTCAGCAATATCAAACTGGTACATTTGGGGGAGCTATAGGACAGATGCAATCAGGGCTGGCTTTATATTTCAATAATTTCAAACTGCATTTTCTCATAACCTTTCCTTCTTTGTTCAAAAGGGGACTTCCATTTTAAATTGTAATCTATGACTTTTGAAACGAATGTTAAAGTGTCTCGCAGACAAATTCTTCTGGTTGGTTTTCTTCTCTCTTCTTTCTTCTTCTTCTCCTTCTTGCTGTATTGAAAAGCCATCATGGTAACATTATGTGGAGGTGAAAGGTACTAGACAATTAAGCCCCCATTTTTTAGTGGGATTGCTATGGGGATTATGTATTTAGGAGATGCTAATCAGAGCTGCACATGGATGTTAAAATTCAGCATATATTAGCAATTTACAGCTAGAGACTAAACCATTTCCACAACACACTGCTAACATCTTAGTCTGAATACTTTCTACTTTCAGATCTCACTCTACATTATGCTTGATTACTTGTGGCTTCATACTGAATTTGCTAATATCATCTTAATCCTTCTGTGGCATTATATAGTATAACAATGAATAATGACCCACATACCGGAGATGCTATATCACTAGATCCAAGGAGGATTTAGTGCAAGGAAGCAAAAAAATCTGGGTTGTCATACTTAAATAATAATTTGGGCTCACAAAATACTGCCTCTGATGGGATAAAAGCAGTTAAAACGCAAGGAGGATATTTATTTTTGTATAACAGGTCCAAACTTCTCTTACAAACAGGTGTTTCCTGTGCCAGCCTTTTCCCTTCGCATTGGTGTGGAAGAAGATTTATAAACAGTTTCAACCTAGAATATGGCAGTTATTTAAAAAAAAAATTAGAACTAAAATAGAGTGTCTTAATTTTAGTAATATTTTAAAGGTAAAAATTTCTCAGCAACAATTTAGATTAAACTATGTGTGTGTGTATATATATATTATATATATATATATATTATATATATATATATATATAATGTTTTGGAGTTTACAAATTATATATATATAATGTTTTGGAGTTTACAAATCTCTTTTTCATTTTTTGGGTTAATAAAATGTAAAATTAAAAATGGCATATTGTGGTTGAAACTGCTTTGTATATTAGTGAAATTCTACCTTAACGTATGGACAAGGACACCAAAGGTCCCGTAAATGTAAACAAATGTTTGTTTATTACTACCCCCACTTATCATAACATATTTTAAATTTGGCCAAATTCTCATTCTGCCTAGTTAAATACATGATGCCACCTCTTCCTTCTCTGTTGCAATTCCGGTTGGATATAGTATTCTTTTCCATTACTTATCCTAAACTGTTACGAAGAGTTGCTCTGTACTGTTAAATAATTGGTATGCTCTCCTACAGAGGTGGTTGCATTTCACTTAATTTAACTAATATATAACTCTCACTGTGAAGAGAAATATCTTTTTGGGTGAATGGGATTATATCAAAGCAAGACCTACTTTACATTTATAAAGGTATTTAATTTACACTTTTTTGATAGAGTTGTGCAGCACTGGAGTTATGGAACTTGGAGTCAAGACTTCTGATTCTCTGTTAGCAAGTTGGGATCAAATCATGGCTTGCCTTTTGCAGATGCACTAGAGAGACAGAGTGTAATAAAAAAACAAGGTCCAGATTCACAAAACTATGTAGACACTTGTTCCCATTCATTCCAATGGTAATTAAGTGCCGAAGTATATTCGTGAATCAGGGTCAAAGAGCCTTTTTCACAAGATACAGTGGATGTGTGGAGAATAGGTATTGCAGAATTGGAATTGTACCACAAACTCTCTAGGGAATCCTGTTGCAGCAGGGTCCCTCATAAACCAGGTCATGGATTGAAAACCAGAGTCTAGCTTGTAAATAAATGTTCAGTGTCTCAGTTTACCCATAAGTGAAATGGGCAGCTGTGGATGCTATATTGGTGTACAAGTCTCTTGTCTTTGATGTTATGTAGCTCCTTTTTTTTCTGGCTATTTCTAGTCATGTGATTTCAAGAGATAAATATATTTTGGATTCCTTTCATTCAGATTTGGATTTGGATTTTAAATTGTCAGTTGACCATGTAGAGGGAAAGGAATTGCTCTGCTTTGATTTATCACTACTTGTGCACTGTCTCGTTTATTAATTGTTTATTATTATATGTGCTGGTGTTTGTTACTCTCACATCTTTGTTCATCAGAGGTATCTTCTGTTCCTCATTTATTTATTTTTCCTGTGAGGTCATTCTATCATTAGAGATGTATTTGAATTTTATTTTTGTGGGAGGAATATTGATTTTTGGCTCAGTCGGGGATACAAATTTGTAGGACCATTCTCATTTCTCGGCTTCTCTGGCTATGAAGTTTAGCAGCCGCTAATCAGTCAAGAGTATGTGTTGTGTGTTGAGACACTGCCAATTCTCTGGGCTTCTGTCATATACAAATCAGTCTGAACATGCAAGCAATTTATTTCTGGTTTCTCAGGAAGTAATTTTCTTCTTGAAACAATGAAAAAGAAGGTGGCATATTTAACACTTCTCAGGTGAGGTGACAAACTAGTTCTGATCTTGCTTCCACTGAAGTCATTAGGTAAATATTCATTAATTTCAAGGGATGCACAAGTGGGTATGGAGTAGTAAATTGTGTCATCACATAGGAAGAGGAATAAAAATAAGTTACAAAAACATTATGGTTGCATGGTTAGGCACTTAAGAGTGACAAAACAAATACAATCGGAATCCTGCCCTTGTACATATGTATTATGATATAGTCTTTAATGACATGGGCCCTGGACATTAATTGCCCTCCTCTCTCCACTGTATAATATCAGAGCTAATTTTGATTCCAATAGAAGTCTGGTAACAGACTGCAGCACTGAAATCACTTAGGACCAATGGTGCACCAGCACTGAGACTCCCCCACTATGAGCTGAAATCACTAACGAGCTGAAATCACTGAGTACTTGTTACGTAGTGTGGCGGGGTGAAAGTATATTGGCGAGCGGCTAGCAGAGAGGAGTGGCTTGCAGGACGTCTGCTGCAGAGGAGTGGCTCGCAGGATGGCTGCTGGAGAGGAGCAGCTGGCGTAGAGGAGTGGCTTGCAGTGAAGGCTGCAGCAGAACCCCGTGGAGAGGCAGGGCAGTCAGCCGTCGGAGCACGTAAGGTACCCTTTACCTCCTCCCCTTCCCCTATTTCCACCCAGGCTGGGAGGTAAAACTCTGCAGATGATCTTTTGAACTTTGGGGCTACACTGACCAGGGACAGAGAATGTTGGTTGCTGGACTTTGGGGTTGTTGCACTTTTGGGACTTTGGGTGACTTTTGGATTCCTGGACTCAAGAACCAAAGGGAAAGGACATGACCCAATTTGCTTGAAATAGGTCTTTTCGCTCATGATTTGTGTTATGAATCCTGTTTGTGGTGTTTCCCCAACATAATGCCGTATTGTTTCTCTCTGTTCTTAAAAGGTGTTTGCTACATTCGGACTCTGTGCTTGCAAGAGAGGAAGCATTGTCTCTTAGAGGCACCCAGGGGGTAGTACAGTATATATTTGTTCCAGGTCACTGGGTGGGGGCTCGAGCCCGTTTTGCACTGTATTGGAATGGAACCTCTAGATACTGAACCCGGCCCTTGTTGCTCCTAACTCTGATGGACAGATTACATATCATATGTAAGATATGATCGTGAGTGTCCATGTTCCTCAGACAACGCATCATATTATACAAAATGTTCTACAATCTTAGAAATGCATTTGTAACATTCTAAATGGTTTTTCATTATTGTATACATATAGCAAGTACTGTATAAGCTAGAGAAACTGAGTCCACTGATAAGAAAAGTATAGTAATAGACTCATTGACTTTAAAGCCAGAAGGGACCATCATGATCATCTAGTCTGACCTCCTGCACATTGCAGGCCACAAAACCTCACCCACCCATTCCTGTAATAGATTCCTAACCTCTGGCTGAGTTACTGAAGTCCTCAAATCACAATTTAAAGATTTCAATTTTGGCAAGACCCACCAGCCAGACACCCAGGAAAGAATTCTTTGCAGTAACTCAGAGTCCTCTCAATCTAGTGTCCCATCATCAGCTATTGGGGATATTTACTACTAGCATTTGCAGATCAGATATATGTCACTTTAAGCAGCTTCATCATAACATCCTCTCCATAAACTTATTATCAGTTTCAGTTTTGAAGCCAGTTAGGTTTTTTGCCATTCCACCTATGGCTTCTGAATTAATCTTTTTGCATCCTTTTTGTATCTTTTTGCGTCCTAGGATTGCAGTACCTTTTTCATGGCTGTATCTTACTGGAGGCTCATAGTCATCCTATGATCAATCATTCCACCCAGGTCTTTCTCCTTCTGTGTAACTTCCAACTGATATGTCCTTATACCAAAAAATCTTGTTGTTAGTTCCTAAGCACATGACTTTGCACTTTGTACTACTAAATTTCATTCCATTTCTACTATTCCAGTTTTCAAGGTCATCCAGATCTTGTGTGATATTCTGGTCCTCCTTTGTATTGGCAATACCTCCTAACTTTGTGTCATCCACAAAGGTAATAGCACACTCCCACTTTTTGTGCCAAAGCCATTAATAAAAATGTTAAATAAGATTGGTCCCAAGAGTGATCTTGGAGGAGCTCCACTAAACTTCCAGCCTGACAGTTCACCTTTCAGTATGACCTGTTATAGTCTCCTCTTTAACCAGTTCCTTATCCACCTTTCAATTATCATACCAATCACATCTTCTTCAATTTAACTAATAATTTCCCATGTGGTACTGTGTCAAAAGCCTTACTTAAATCCAGGCAGATTAGATCTACTGCATTTCCTTTGTCTAAAAAATCAGTTATCTTTTCAAAGAATGAGATTAGGTTTGTCTGGCATGATTTACCTTTTGTAAAACCATGTTGTTTTTTTTCCAAATTACTATTTACATCTATGTTCTTAACTACTTTCTCTTCCCAAATTTGTTTTAAGACCTTGCATACAACTGAGGACAAATTAACAGGCCTGTAATTTCCTGGATCACTTTTTTTCCATTTCTTAAAAATAAGTATTATATTAGCAATTCTCCTGTCATAGGACAGAACCCTCAAGTTTACAGATTAATTAAAACTGAGTCCACTAATACGAAAAGCTTCTTTTTAATCCAAAGTTTACAGGCCAAGTCTAGCAGAGTAATAGAAACATTTATTGGAATGTTTAGGTCACCCAAGTTTTAGCTAAATTTTTTCATCATAAATTCCCTTATTCCCTGCATTGCACCTAAGGAAGACTACACTGCACGAGCAGTTAAATTTGCTTTAGAGTTAGCTGCTTTTTTCTATGGCCAAAGGGCCCATGGGACTTATCGTTCTGATCCAAAGCCCATTAAAGTGAACTAGCGTGTTTCCAGTGATTTCAGTGAGCTTTGGATCAGATCTATGTCCTTATCTGGGCTGAATCCGACTCCCATTAAAGTAAATGGCAAAATTTATATTGATGGTATATATAAGAGGTATTGCCAATACAAAGGAGGACCAGAATATCACACAAGATGCCAGGTATCACACACTTGTAAATAAAAATGGAGAAGGAAAAAAAATACCCTTAATCTATTTCCACACATTTCTCTTCCAACAAAGAATTAACCTGAACCAGACATCCAAGTCCATCTTGGCTTTTTGGAAACCAGGGCAATATAAATATGTATTTAAACTGTAGACAGTTGATATACATATCTCTTTTCAAATTTATACCAACCTAACAAGGGAACGTGGACTCCCACTCTGACAGACGGGGAGAGACAGCTGTGACCACCACTTGGTGGGCAGAGCTAGGGCACATGTGACCACCCTGCCTGAAGCAGAGGGGCGGGACAGGAACTGGAATATGAAAGACATGCGCTCCAGCTCAGCTGGAGAACTGCCGGAGGAGCAGGACGTCTCCCCCTAGCTCACTCACTGCTGAGGCTCGGACCTGACAGAGGCCTCTACAGCGCCAGAGACCCGAAGGGACTGCTACAGCTGCCAGGCACTGGGAACACCGAGGAGCTATTGCGGCTGCCACTAGCTGTTTGCCCCAGTGAGATGAACAACCACCTTGTAACTCAGGTACTCCCTGACTGGGAGTGTAGGAAGGAGCCCAGGGAAGCCAGACAGGGCTCAGCTGTGTTACTGACTGCAAGACGGTCAGTGTGTTGCAGCTGGATTTCCCCACTGACCCAGTGGCAGATCACTCTGCCATTGTTAGGGTCCTGGGCTGCAACGCAGTGGAGTTGGTTGGGCCTGTGTCACCGTATCTCCTGCCACCTGACCCCTGAGGGTGGCAGTCTCCCCACTTGTAGGCCAACAGGCCACTATTGGTCTGTCACCCTCCAGAGGTAGGACAACAGATGGTTTTGGTGTCTGTCCCACCAGACAGCTGATCCCTCTACAAGCCAGAGCCACTAACTGTTTGCTGTCCTGCCTGGACCACGGGCTCTGGACCAATAGGCTCACTGTTGCTCCACCTGACTGCAGGCCAGAGCCATTAACTGTCCTCTAATTTCCTCCTGAACTTAGTCTCTCCAGAAACATCGAAGCTTGGGGGTGTGGTCTCCCTCCTTGGCGGACGAGGAGAGAGCCGTGACCGCCTTACAGCCAATAATATATCAGCAATGTTTTTTTATAACCTCATTTATAGGGACAAAGAGTCCTGTGGCACCTTATAGACTTCGTTGGATGCATGACATCCGTGGCATTCACCCACGAAAGCTTATGCTCTAATACATCTGTTACTCTATAAGATGCCACAGGACTCTCTGTCTCTTTTGCAGATCCAGACTAACATGGCTGCCCCTTTGATACTGAACACTCATTTATAGGAGCAAACATACTCACCCACATAGTAAAACAATGAGTTTTATTTTCTTATAGACTTTCATTAGCAATTAATTCCCACTTAAATTTGCTATAATAATTAATAATTTACAATACTCTTTCAGGTTTAAGGATAGCAACCATGTTAGTCTGTATCCGTAAAGAAAATGAAGAATACTTGTAGCACCTTAGAGACTAACCAGTTTATTTCAGCATAAGATTTCATAGACTATAGCCCACTTCATTGGATGCATGAACTAGTTTAGTCTCTTTTACAGATTCCAATCAACTATCAGACATAGATAAGAAACAGTGTAAATTTTCACTACAAAAGGTTTTTTTTCTCCTGCTAATAATGGCCATCCACATTTAACAGCCTCTTAGAATTGGTATGGTAATTTACTTCCTTTTTTTTTTTATTGCTTTCTGTATGTATAAATGTATCTTTCTTCTGTTTGTTCCATTCTCTGCATCTGATGAAGTGGGCTATAGCCCACGAAAGCTTATGTTGAAATAAATTGGTTAGTACTCTTTCAGGCGCTCTGCTTAACTTATATGAAAACTTCATTGCATTGTCTCCAACCCAGAATTTGTTGACATAAGTTCACCTTTTACGGCATGCAGATGCCTTGACTACCTGTACTGCCCCCTGAATAGGAGAATTGTTATCAAGCTTATTTCAGTTCAGTTGATATTTCTTGTTCTTCTATACCTTCCTGAAGAACTGACATGATTGTTCCTGTGGAAGTTATTTGCTATCATTCTGCATGTTTTTGCTTCTTAGCCTAAGCATTACTTTTACTATAGCTGAACTTTGTCCTTCCTCCTTGTCTCATGTTGGAAAATTATGGACCTTTCCTTTAGCATTTTTGTAACTCTGCCTACTTCTCAGTCCCGGGCTAATTTCAGAACAGCTTGGTATCAGTGGTTCTATCTTCTTTCCCCTCATTTTTTCCCTCACTAAAAGGGCACAGCATTCCCTCTCCAGACTGGTCCACTAGATGGGCAGAAAAGTCCCTTCTGTGCACTGATGCCCAGAACCTTGGACTGATCTTCTGATAATCAGTCTCGTTTCTATTCAATGATTGCTTGGGGGACCCAGGTTTGATAAGTCTTTTTCACAAACCAGACATATTATAACTGTTCCTTGACTGTGACTGGTTTTATATTCAACCAGTGGCATATTCTGCAGGGAGACTAATGGAGAATGATATGTGGCTTCTAATCTCTGCTGTCAGTAGCTTCTGACTTAACTCAAGAGCTATATTGGCCATATGAGAATGTGGCTAATGCTATCCAGTACTTGGGACCAACGGTGTAGCCAAAGGTGGGCCTGAGCCTGCACCACTTAGTATCCAGGCGAACCCAAATTTGAACAGGGGATATGGCAACCTGCATCCTTCCCTCCCTGCTGACAACCTTCAATTCACCTGCAGGCGAGTCGGGCAGGAGTGGTGTGGAGCCCTCCCGGCAGGCAACAGCACAGCACTGTGGAGGGGCCGAGCATCTAGACTAGAGGAAGCACCGGTTGTTCCTCCCTTTCTCTTTCTCTCCTGCTCACTGCAGTGCACATTCTACTCGCCTGTGCTGCTCCCAGCTACGCCAGTGTTTGGGACCCTTGACTACTGCTGAATTTGCTGATGTCAACAGTTGCTTATGCTGCTTTTACGTCTGCAGATAGCTAAGGAATACCACCCTTTTCTTTGTTATAAGGGCTTCTTCCATGCCAGTTCACCTCTAGGCTGGACTACTGCAATGTACTGTCTTTAGAATTATCCTTGAGAAACCTTACCGCTGCCAGGAAGCTATCGAGCAAGCTTTCTCTGACTATCAACTATATTAATTGCTATTCAGAAGAAGAGTTAAGGCCAGTTTTGTTGGTCAAACATTTGTTTGACTAAGGACCATTAATAGTGTATTTGTTGTTTTTGACTGGAGCAGTATTAGATACAGGGAGAAGGGCAGGCTATTTGTGCTGTCTGCTGTGGGCAGTTTTATATGAGCTTTCATTTAATGTTTGTTATATGTGCACAAACTAACGTACTTTGTAGCTAACGTACTTTATTGTTGCTGAGTGCAATGGCAAATATCAATATGGATCACGGGGGGCAGAAAGTACTGTCAAGGTATAGTGGTAGGGTAATGAAGATTTAAATCTCTTGCCACCTATTTTAAATTAATCTTTCTTCCAGTTCAAATTGGGGAGAGGAAAAAAAGAGATTTTATAGATTCAAAGAGTTTAAGGCCAAAAGGGATCATTAAATCATCAAGTCCAGGGCTGGGCAAATGTGGGCTGTGTCTGGCCTATCATTCCTTTTAATCCGGCCCTCGAGCTCCATTGCGGATTGGGAGCTTGCCTCGTTGCGTCTGCCCGGAGCTCCTGCCGGAGAGCGGGGTCGGGGTCTTACCCCATTCTGGCACTCCAGCTGGGGAGTAGGATCGGGGGCTTGCCCACTCCACCCGCCTGGCGCTCCCGTGTGTTCAGGACCTGCTTGACGGGTGTGAAGGCATGCATGTTACTCCGTCTGTACAACCCAAACGCAGCTCACTCTCCATCAAAGCCTGGAACGTGCAAGCCAAAATGCCTGCTACTTGTTGGCTTAGGTGACTCTGATGTTAATTTTATGAGCATTCATGGCCCACCATACAGTTTGTATACCCAGATGTGGCCTCAGGCAAAAAAAAATTGCCCACCCCTGATCTAGACTGACCTCTTGTATATCACAGGTCATTATATTTCACACAGTTACTCTCGTATTGAGTCCAATGACTTGTATTAGACTAAAGCGTATCTCCCAGAAAGGCAGCCAGACTTTATTTGAAGACATCAAAAGATGGAGGATCTACACAATACTGAACACCCTTGACCCACCTCTTCTCTGAGGCCCCACCCGGCTCACTCCATCCTCCCTCCCTCCATCGCTCACTCTTTCCCATCCTCACTCAGTCACTCATTTGCTGGGGAGGATCCCTTTTCAACTAGGTGTTCTGGTTGAAAACAGGACATGTGGCTACCCTACATCCTTGTTTGTTTGTTTGTAGTGCTTAATCACGCTCACTGTTGAAGTTCTGTGCCTAATTTTTAATTTTATTTTTTTGACTTCAGTGTCCAAGCATTAGTTCTTGTTTCACCTTTTTTCTGCTAGATTAGAGAGAACTTTAGTACCTGGTATTTTGTCCGCACCAAGTTACACCATAATGGCGTCAATATTTTTTGATAAACTGAACAGATTGAGTACTTTGAAGCTGCTGCTTCCTCCTGTCAGATGCCTCATTGCCCCAAATCCTCACCTCTACACTTTCCTTTGGGCCAAAAGACTCCACTTACCAAAACTTCCATCTTTGCCCCAACAACTTTTACAATGCGGCCACACATATATAGTACAAAACTCAGTGGCACACTGAAAATTAAGAATTTTGGGTCAATATAAAATAAATTGAAATAAATATAAAATAACCAGGGATGCTCTCCTGATTGGGCTGGAGTGGGGGAAGGAAAGAAGGGCTTTGCAAGCATATGAGTCAGTGCCACATAACCGAGATCTAATATTCCTCAGAGAAAAAAGGGTGTTCGGTAGTGATGAGGGGAGTTGAAATGATTACTTTAAATTGTCATTTCCCCCCATCCTGAATCTTTCCATAGTGTGAGACTAACACCTTATTCCATTTTGTCCTGGAAAGAGGAGTGAATATATATGAGCTGACATTTAGCTATTGGAAATATTGTCCTGGTAAATATGAGCTATTACCAGCACTGGAGATTAATACCTCAAATGAGGAGAAAGCAAGCTTAGAAGGCTGGTCTTTAGGTGTCCTTAGTGTTCAATAAAGAGAAGTTTGGTGAAGTAAGGAGATTAAACTTCAAAAGATCCATCATTCTTTTTGGACTGGCCCATAAAGAACTGAAGATTGGATTTCTTTTCAGGAGGCTGACAGAGTTGAGAAGGGGATAGATTGGATCTCACAGACTAGCAAAACAATTGCAAGCCAAAGCCAGGTCATTGTCTTTTTATGTGTTTACACAACACCTAACACAAAGGGAGCGTGCAATCTATGGTAATGTACACTTTAAATAATAATCAAAGCAATGTGCCTGAATTGCCTCTGCCTTGCACCTTGTGGGCAGAGAAGGACTTTCTGTCTGAATGGTTGGATTTTACATCCACTTTGCGCTTAAGCCGTGCAGGTGCAGGAAGGATGCTCTGGGGGTTAGGGGATCTTGGGTTCCATTCATAGCTTAGCCACAGACCTCTTGTGTGACTCTGGGCAAGTCCTTTAGCCCTTGTCTACACTGGGAGGAATCGACCTAAGATATGAATCAGAGGGGTAGCGGTGTTAGTCTGGAATTGCAGAAGTGACAAAAAGTCCTGTGGCACCTTAAAGACTAACTAAAATATTAGAACATAAGCTTTCGTTGGTTAATACCCACTTCGTTGGATGACTTTTTGACCTAAGATATGCAACTTCAGCTACGGGAATAGCATAACTGAAGTCGACATATTTAGGTTGACTTACCGCTGTGTCTTCACGGCACTGAGGTGACTGCTACTGCTCCCCAGTCGACTCTGCCTGTGCCTCTTGCAGTGGTGGAGTACCAGAGTTAATGGGAGAATGCTCGGGGATCAATTTATCATG
The DNA here is from genome assembly GCA_007922305.1 of Dermatemys mawii. Taxonomy (NCBI): domain Eukaryota; kingdom Metazoa; phylum Chordata; order Testudines; family Dermatemydidae; genus Dermatemys; species Dermatemys mawii. Next base: position 77,215,423 of record ML677334.1, on the reverse strand, counting down.
TCTAGTCTAGACGTGATAAATCGAATCCTGAAAGATCGATCACTACCTCCCCGATCCGGCGGGTAGTGTTGACCTGCCTTTAGGCTATGCAATTGAGCGACAAAACTTTTGTTGTTCAGAGGTGCTAATTCTCCCCACCTTCCCACACCAAAAGTTTTGCTGCAGTGTCAGTGTGAATAGCACATTGACAGCAGGAGCGCTCTCCTGTTGACAATGCAAACACTTCTCCTTGGCTGTGGAAGTATTTTGTCAACAAAAGTGCTGACAGACAGTGGCTACACTGCCCGACTTTTAGCGACACGACTGTGTCTACGTGGCCTGTTTCTAAAAAAGCTATGTAATGTAAAGAAAGCTTTAATCTGCTCCGTGTCTCAGTTCCCTGTCTGCAATGAGGTGGTGTTGTGAGGATAAAACTGTGACTCACGCTGTCTATGCTGGCAATTGAATGACAAAACTTTTGTCGTTCAGTGGTGCTAAGCCCCTCCCCCCCGAAAGACAAAAGTTTTGCCATGGCAAGTGTCAGTGTGAACAGCGCATTCTCGGCAGGAGCGCTCTCCTATCAACAACGTGAACGCTGCTCATTGGGTGTGGAAGTATTTTATCGGCAAAAGTGCTGACAGTGACTACGCTGCCTGACTTTTAGCGATAGGGCTATGTCTACATGGCCATGTTTTTAAAAGCTGTGTAGTGTAGACAAAGCCTCATATGCTACAGTGGTGTGGGCCAAGGCAGTGTAAATGATACACGATGTGCATTGCAGTGGAGAATCAGAACCAACGTCTTCAATCTGGGTCATATTGAGTTTAAACATACTCCTTTGGGTGGGGTAGATAAAAAAGCCAATAAGGGGAGAGGGAGTGAAGACTGAATAGAGAAGAAATTGCAAGTGAGTTTTTAAAGAGATTCTGAATCTGCATCTGAACTTTCTAAAGTTCATTGATGTCCCAATCTGATGTTTTTGTTAAAGTCACGTCTGTCAGACAAACACACATGGCAATAAAAATGTTAAATGTTTTAGTCAGCAGGCTTGAAGGCTTCTGACCAAAACATTGTACTACTTGATTTCCAGCGGTGCATATCTAATAATGTACTTCATGATGTTTAAATACCAAATGCATCATTCTACTCCTTGATATTGGGTGCAAGAGAAATGACTTAATTTGGTGATGAGCCTAGTGTTACAGGCTGACAGTGATGGTAGTGGTGATTTTTCTGGCTACATTGCTCTCTCTCTGAACCTGGATGCCTATAGCACATAGCATACCACTGTCTATGTTCTCTGGGTCAGGATTTCATTTCACAACATCATAAGCTACTAACACAACCTTGTCATTGCAATTTGTCACACTTTTTTGTGTGCTCTATATCTGACTGAATTCTCATCTCCCTGGCCCATAGGCTACTAGTCTGGAACAAATCTCTGAAACATAATGGAAAAGGATAACCATCCCCCTTTTCCTCCTCTCTCACCCTCAGTAAAACTAAATAGACACAGCCACTACCAAAGGTTCCATTTCCACAGGCTCTGCATGTTATATCACATCAACTAAAACTATCTTCTTTAAGTAAGAGGAACAGGTTTTGGCTACTAATGCTTTGGCTGAGTTTACTACTGCGCTCTCAACTGTTGGGGTTGCTGCAATGTTTAGAGTCACCTATGTGCTGACCAGCAAAAGAGCACCTTCTGAAGGACAGATCATAGTACTTGTGAAGTACTAAAACTTTGAGTATTACCTTTGCTCCTCGTCCCCATCCTACGCAAAACAGGTACGTTTTTGAAAGAAGAAATTCTTAGCAATCAATTGTTCCTCCTTTGTGACTGAGCTTCTGTAAGGGAGGGAAAAGCTGTGTGCCTCCTGGCTCTGTGGAAAACCTGGAGAGAAGCACCCATTGCTCCACCTTGTCAATAGGTGCAACCATCTCATATGGAAAGATGGAGGAATCATAGACTTGACTGTGCTTTAGATAGGCCCTCTCACTCCAGATATAGCTGTTGAGGGCACTTGGTACATCACAAAAAATGGTTGAATGTTTTCTGTGTGATCCTGAGAAAGTCAATTTATGCTGCATCTCAGTTCCCCATCAATGGTATAATGGGGACAGCACTTCTCTACCTCACAGGATTGTTGTGAGGATAAAATCCATTAATGTCATAAGGCTCTCAGAGGCTTTTAAAATCCCTTCTCAGCATGCTCATTGTGTAACTGCTAAAGGTGTTTTAGTAAGTCTCCACCCCTTTTGTGACATCACAACTTACACTCTTTGTGGCCAGCGTGATAGGTATAGGGGCTGCAGCCAGGTCATCCTAGTGGGAGAAATTCCAAAAATAAGGTTTCAGCTTTTAATTCATTCATCTTGCACATCCTGTATGCTTTATGGGATTGTGTATACTTAACATCATAAACCAAAATACAAAACTACAGTTAACCAGAAAAGCAAGACTAGGGAAGCTACATATGTGCAATGTGGCTTAGCTAATGTTGCTTCAGGAACCCTGACTTCAAGTGGTTTGAGCTGGCAGCCTTAAATATTGCATTATCATTGGGTTTCTTTGCATGTAATATGTATTTATGCTACTGTAAATCTATCAGCATTACACAATACATCCTGTTTTCTTTAGGTTAAAGGGAATCCATAGGAAAAAATCAGAAGCACTATTAGCATATTTTCCCTTATGGTTCTACTTGTCTTCTTTCTTCTCCACATCTCCTTATTTTTTTAACCATCTTTGACTTTGTGCCAGGAGTGATTTTTAATATCAATGAGACACTATTTTGTCAAATGCCAACTACTCATGTTCAGGTAATTAATTTACATTCTGAACGCATAACCCAATTTTACTGGTTAATCGACAGGACAGGAAGCTCTTTTACCCACAAATAATTATTTTTGTATCAGTTGATAAAAGGTATTTCTAAATAGGTCCTTCTTTAACTAAAAATAAAGTACTTACTTTTGTATTTAAAAAAAAATACAGAGACACCACATATGTTTTCAGGTAAAATGTTTGCAATGAAAGATATACCTGACCTTCACTACACTCACTAGCAGTGACAAAAGCCAAGTGGAACAAGGAGAAGTGCTGTGTATCAATATGAAGGAGAGTTTTATTGTCTAGAACAGCAATCTTGGTACACAGCCTCCTGGGTAAGCACCCTTGACAGGCCTGGCTGGTTTGTTTACCTGCTGAGTCTGCAGGTTTGGCTGATCGTGGCTCCCAATTCACCACCCTGGTCCAATGGGGGCTATAGGAAGCAGTGGCCAGTATGTATAATGAGATATGCCTATCTTATCTCATGGAACTGGAAGAACCTTGAAAGGTCATTGAGTCCCTGCCTACAATAGCAGGACCAAGTACTGTCCCCTGACAGATTTTTTGCCCCAGATCCCTAAATGGCCCCCTCAAGGACTGAACTCAGAACCCTCGGTTTAGCAGGCCAATGCTCAAACCACTGAACTATCCCATCCCCCACTGCCTGCACCCCCCATTGGACCAAAGCTGTGAACCGTGACCAGTAGGAGCCACGATCGGCTGAACCTGCAGACGTGGCAGGTAAACAAACTGGCCGGGCCCACCAAGGGTGCTTACCCTGGGGGAGCTGCGTGCCAAAGTTGCCGATCCCTGGTCTAGAATTATCATTTTTGGTTTACATTCCTTTTTTGTGTGTTTTTAAAGAAAGTTGTTTTGCTGAAATATTATACGCTAATTTTACATTGTGCTCTGTATATAATGGAATGAGACCTATCTTGTAAATGCTTACATATCTAAGTGGTCCCATTGAAGTCGAGGGGACTACTCATGTAAATAATAACTGTGTATGTCTAAGGGTTTGTAGGCTGATATCCTCTGTTTTACTAGAGACGGGGTCAAGCTGCAAAGTTTGTGTCTTGACTTCTAACACCCCGATGTTCATATATATTTGGACCAGGGATTTTAGATGGTCCATTATAAGAGAGGATACCTTTTTTAAAGAAAAAAGTGGATCTGGATTCAGGTTCAGGTTTGAATATGTCTTAAGTTTGCAGGTAGCCAGATGTGGGGTTGTGATTTGGGTCTGTCTCTATATGTTTTATTATAAAACTCTTTTAAACCTGTCACATTTAAACCTGGATTACATCTAGCAAAGATAATGCAAACAGAGCTAAATTAAAATACTCTCCCCTCTTACCCCCACTTTCCCCGAGAAAAAACAACCACTACCTCTTCAGGTGGGTCTTGTCTGATGTAGATGGAAATTTTCATAAGTGATCATACACATCTCTTCTGGTAAGATGGCAAGGTCACATCCAGAGAAGCTAAGCAGTTATAGAAGCAGAATACACGTTGTGCACTTGTCCTTAGCAGAATTAGTTTGCATACCTTCAAATTCTGGATCAGTTTCAAAGTTGAAGCCAGGAATGTTTCTTGCCAAAGTTTGGGACATCCACCTCTGAGGTTTTCATTTGTGCTGCATAGTAATGTTAAACTACATATATATTATAGTATAATATGGCAGTGAACAAAACATGAGTGTGCATGTTTTTGATATTTCATGTAAGCCCAGCTTGTGTGAATTTCACTTTTTGAGTATAGAAGGATATTATTATATCTGTGTAGTACCACTCTCTGTAAATTGTGTTAACATTTGATTAAGTAAATGCTGACTAAGCTTGAGCTCAGACTGGAATTTTTTCAGTGAAATTACAGTGAGAACAAACGTGCCATGTCTGACCACACTCATTGAAACAAATTCATTTTTTCACAGAGCCACATAAAGTATTTTAAGACAAAATTGCCACATAATGGTATACGGCCTACTTCCTAGCTTTATTACAGGTTGAAATTGCCTGAGATAGATTCAGTATTCAAGGAATTTCCTGTGACATGAACATGACTGGAGAAATAATTTTCGACATTAAATTTGGTGAACTGCTGAACTTTGTTAATATTTTTTGCAGTGTTCAATTCATTTTTAATAAATTGTACAGCACTGGCAGCAGAACGAAGTCCAAAGCCCAAAGATTGAAAGTCTGAACAGGTCAAAGGAAAAAAAGTTGGCTTGAGATCTCGTGCCTGGTAAAATACTAACTAGAAAATTGGGCAGGAAAAACAGTTACAAAAATATTGAGAGTATCTTTGATCAGCTGGTTGAAGAGAAATAATATGACAAACAGGAAATTACAAAGAATAACTATTTTGACTGTAGTGGAAATAGCGACTTAGGTAGCTGCAGTTCAAACTAGATACAGAATATTTTCCTGGAATTTAAAGGAAAGGTATCCAGATGTCTAAACATTCTACTCAATGTGGCTTTTATTTCAGTTTTGGCATGCCTTCAGAAAACTGGTAGACAAGTTTAGCTGGAAGACTTTTTCCAGCACATTTACATAATTTCATACATATTTTATGCTTCTGCATTACATCTTTTAGCAGTGGTCATATTTAATTTTAAGATTCTCTTAAAATATTACATATATTTGTATGAATTATTTCATTGCCTCATGTCAAAATACTTTGTATATTAAGAAAACATTTAGGCCTGTGAATGGCTACAGTAAACACAAGTCAGGGTAATCTCTGGAGAAAGACATTACTGAGTATTCAGTGAAGTGTCTCCATATAATTGTAACATACTGTTCTCAAAAGAGTTATAAATGAATGGTGGTGGAAGAAAATTGCTGTATCTCATTTAGACACAACCACATGTTTGGTACTGTGTATTTCTAAAATAAAATGTCAAGTCACTGTTCTTTGTGGGTCCACTGAAAAATCAAAATAATGGTTCTTACTTGGAAAGCCAGTACAGAGACCTGACACCACAGCAAATAGACAGCACATCGGGATAACAAAGTAAAAGCAAATCACCACCCTGCACTTTAAACAAGGGGTGCAGGGGTTGTATGGCTGGCCTGGAGAAGAGGGCAATGCTTTCTGGCTTGGAAGGAGAAGGGAGATGTAAAACTGCTGGAAAAGCACTCAGCGCGGAGGATGACTCACCACCTAGGAATGAGGGGTTTAAAAAGGTCACCCTGGACCTGCAGTTGGGGCCAGCAATGCATTTGTGGGCTACTTTTTTTAGCTAGCAGCTATTGGATGGTAAATAGCAAGGACAACATAGAACTTTATGGCCGGATCCTGCAAATTATTGAACATGGTCTGTGCCCACTGATATCAAGCAGGGCAGCCAGCATTTTCCAGATTTTGCTTAATACTTTGTTCAGTTGAGCTTCTATAAAGTTTATTAGTATTTCCTCCTCTCCTGGCCATGAATCTATTTGTCTGTCTAGAATTATCTGTTCTGTCACACTGGGGGTCTGTTTGTTTCAGAATTATTTTAAGGTTGAGTCCAAAAGATTTTTTTTAAATCACATCTATTTTTCAAATAAATTTATCTGTCACATTATGTCTATGAAAAGAAAAAAGACTTCTGGCTTTTGGTGAATGTTTATCCATGTTTTACATTCTGTGTTTTTAATTAAATGAAGAGTGTAGAAGCGACTGTTTATACACTGTGTGTATATGCAATTAAGGGGAAAAGAGGCCCCTTTCTAACATATTCAACTGGGAGATAGCAAAAAAGCAGATACTATTCAAAACTAACTTTATTTTCTTTGTGTGTCTTTCAACAAAGATGAGAAAAAAAGACAAATCTAAGGATAGCTATTATAATAGTTTAATAATACTGTGTGCCTATATAGCACCTCCATATGATGATCTCAATGCACTTTTCAAAGAATAATTAACTCTTGTTCATTAAGATAAGTATCGTGTTCCTGCTTCAGATGAAGAAACTGAGGGATAGAGAGATTTAGACCACAATTTCCAGCTTATTTCAACCTCATTTGGGCCGCTGGATGCTCAGCACTTGTGAAAATTAGGTCCAAGGTATCTCAAGTTGGGTGCCCAAACATTAAGATATCTAAATTCTGTGGCCACTTTTGAACAATGTAGCCAAGGGCCAGATCCTTGAAGGCATTTAGGCTCCTAACTTCAATTGAAATCAATGATTCTGGGTTGAAATGACTTAGGCTTGGTCCCAGAGGAATGACATAGGTTGGTATGGATTTCAGAGCTCCTGACTCATTCTTTTGTGCCTTAACCACTACAAGACCATCCATGCTCCCTAAACAAAGATTGATGGATGTAAAATTATAATTAAAATGTCATAGTACTTCTTAAAAAGGACCTGCAATGTTTAAAAAAACCTCTCTACAGTGAGAGGGGCTATTCTAAATTATTACAATGGGGCAGTGTGTGGGAAAGTTGTGAGCCTTTTCATTTGCCAGGGAATGTATTTGCTTGAGGGGTAATTTAACATGATGATGCCGAGGCTTCCTCATACTTACTAATACAGCAAACTCTCTCCTCTCCTCTGTGTTACTCCTCAAGAGGAGTAGAAAGGTAGCTGCCTTCATATGCAAAAGCCATACATTTGTTATATTTAGAATGGAAAATAATAATGTAAATCAGCTTATGGTGCATGTGAGTCAAAATAATGGATGTAGTGTCTTTCTGTTACATAACCATCCCAGTTCCCAAAATTGGCTGAGGAACCAGCCGGGCAGGCTAGTGACAGCCTAGCAGGCTGCCACTTGAAATTGAGTCCCAGTTTAGACCACCTTCATGTCCCAAATTCGCAGAAGCTGATAACACTGCAGTGGCTGCACAGAGTCCCTGCAAGGGAGCCCCTCAACTCATTCTCTAGTACAGAGCCTACTGCAGTGATTCAGTGTGTAGTAATGATAGAGAGAGTCTTTAGAGGACTCTGTCTAGTCTTCCTTCAGTGGAGAGAGGATTGCTGCACTTCAAGTTGGAGTAGAGATTTTAAAAGAAAGGGCATTAGATGTCTTGGGACCAAGGGACAGCTTAGAAAACCAAACAGTTCTTATAAGTGTGCTCTTTATTATGGTATTGTTAATTATTATCAAATGAAGTTTATCTGTGTGGTCACTATGGTACAGATCAGCATCTATATTTATTTTTCACAACCATGCTCAAATTTGCTGGGCCCCCAAATGCTGAATCCAGACATAGCAGACATATTTAGCAGCACAGATGAGTCTATTTGGAGGGTGATTTGCATCTTAAAAATGGGTGAGCTTTCATAAATGGTATATGTGAGAAAATAAATGTCCCTGCTCTACCTTTATAAATACATTCATAATTTTCCAGTCCACTAGGACCTACTTTTTTTATATTTTTTTATTTTATGTATATATTTAAACATTGCAGGTTCTTTTAAAGAAATACAATGGCATTTTAATTATGATTATACATCCATCAATCTTTGTGTGTGTGTGTATATATATATATATATATAATTAAAAAACATAAAAACAGTAGGTCCTACTGCACTGGAAATATATCCTTGGAAATATGCTTAATTAGTTAAAGTTCTTGAAGCACTCTGAAGATACGTAGCAGTATATGAGAGAGCTGGGAAATATTATTAATTATTGTTACTGTTACACTGCAAATTCTGAATCTAAGTTTATAAACAAAAATATTATCTTTGCATTTTCCTGAGGTATGAAGAGATTATGAACCAGCGCTTGGATATTTGTGTGAGTAATCAACAGGAAGGGAATAAGTCATTCAAATCTGAAAAGCCGGGACCTGATCATTCAATGTGCTGCACCCCTAGTGCAAGGCGCTGAGTACCCTGGTTTCCCATTGACTTTAATGGGAACAGTAGACACTCAGTACCTCACAGAAGGCGCTCACTCCCCCCCCCAGGCTCTGTTCCCTACTCACCACAATTGAATGCCCAAAATGAGTTTTTACTATTGATTATATGCACAAATGTTCTCTCTGGACTAGTCTCTGGGTCAGCACTTAGAATATATATAAACCTCTATTTGGATTAATGTTAGGAGCCATTGCAGGGCAGTTTGGTCAGGTAGTTAGAACCTGAGACAGAAGTGAGGAAGCCTGAAAATCTGGTTCTCACTTGGCCACTGGTACTTTAGGAAAGCCACTGAGCCTCTCTCTCTCATTTCTTCCATCTGTAAAAGAGGAAAGCCTCATCTATTGGCACCTATATTTGTAAAGTGCTTCTGAGATTGTCACATGAAAAATATCATGGGTGGATCATTGGTTTACAGTCTTCCAAAGCAGGATAAAGTTTAGCAATTGACAGTTGCACTCATGCAAGGCACATTTGTGTTGATTTGCTGTCTGTTTCTTGTTTTCTGTTTGGCTTGTTTATTTTTTTCTTTCTTTTATGGTTTCATTTCAAGCACTTTGAAATTCATAGAAAAAAATCATCTTATTAACTGAATATTTCATTGTACTTATTTCATTGATGAGTACACACTGAAAATAGGTGGATTATTTCTAAATTATACTGATGAAAGCTCAGATTCTGCACATCTTTCAAAGCCAATGATAAGTCATACACACAAACCTATGGGCAGAAATTGGTTCAAATAGTACAGTAGTAAATGTAACAATATTATTGTTACCCTGTACTAATATGAAAGAAAAAATCAATACAATGCCTTGTTTGGTGCATGGAACAGAATGTAGCCCACTGGTGGCCCCCTTGGGTAATCAAGTTGGAGCTTCATCCCTGTATTTTACACTACAGTTCAGTTCCTCATCCATATATGTAGTCTTTGTGTTTTAAAGAGTTTGTGGAACTCTCATTGCAGCGGTTCCTCATATCATTCTTAAACTAGTCAACTTTTCCACACAAATCCTTCTCTGCACATTCCAGAACAGAGGTGCCAAACCATATGACACAAGGAGCCATATTAGTAACTTGCCTGGGGACTGAGACAAACAGCTGAACTGACAACATTTTAAGTAAAATAAAAATTCACAAAACCACACTTGCTTGCACTTATAGCTTTCTGATTGATGTATGGAAATGCATATTGTTCGGGTTCACCACTATATGAAATCTACAACAGCTCAGCTTTGTCCTCATCATCCTGCAGTTATATGGAGAGTGTGGGCCAGAGTCAGAACCATATTAAGGCATAGACACTGTATAGATGCCCAGGACGTCGGTTACTTGAGGTGTGTGATGAGATCGGAATCTATTTATTTTTTTAAAAAAATCTAACCCTGGAAGAAAGGTTTGAAAATATGAACCTGACAGAGTTTGCAGCCATCTTGAAGTAATAGCTCAAGAGGTGTGAACTTCCCCATTCATCTTAACTGTTAAACTTGCTGGTATTGTAAGGAGAGGTGGGACATGACAGGAGGTGAGATGATACCAGGGTGCATTTGGAGTATTCCATGAGTCCTGGATTGCCTTCATTCAGCCATGGATTCAGACAGAATTTGGATGCTGGATGCTCTACCAAATATCCCTTAAAACCCTTGAAATGTATGGAATGCAATATTTGGGTTGGGAATATAGTTTTTGTTGTCAGAAGCTTCTGGTGTGGTTCTCTGCTCTTGTTCAATGATGATAACTATCGGCTGTGTGTATGTTCCCTCTGCGTGCCCCAGCTCTGCAGATCGCTGACACAGCAGACCCCAAGAGAACCCCCAATAACCACAGATTCTAGTAAGGTATGAAGGAACCCAGACCAGGTTTATTGTCAAATGAAACACAGTAAGTTTCCCGTAGACTCTACAAGACATACTATGAATTTGTGCCCCATGACAATGGACCAGCTCAGTCAGTGGTGGGATGCTCCACTGCTCCCTAGGCCAGATAAAGACAACCACTCAGGGATGTATTCTTATGCGCTTTTGCAAACAGATTACTCATCACTCCTGACACATCAACGTACAACTCCTCGATTAGAGGATTGCCTTTCTCACGGGTTGGTTGGTTCGAACAAACTATCCATCCATCATACTGTCTATCCATCGTATTGTCCTTTCATATTGTTTTTCCATCATATTGTCTATTCCTCATATTGTCCTTTTATACTGTCTTTAGGCTAGGTCTGCCTGTTCTTTGTTATCTGTATGGGATGTGTTCCTACCCAGCTGTTCTGGTGCCATCTTGGCCCACATTCATTTTATTAGTGACTTCTAGCAGCCCTCTTCTTGCCAACTTCTGTGAGTAGGGACCTAGCTTTGGCTCACAGCCCAGCTTTGCTTTATGTTAGCAATGCCTTGACCATTACTTCAGTTCAGGCCTTACGCCTCATCTTACTAGTTTTTATCATAACAATCTAGTCAAAGTATGTATATCCATTCTAAATGGTGTGCATTTTATTGCGATAGAGACAAGGTAAGATCCCTAATCTATAGCTCAGTGGTTTGAGCATTGTCCTGCTGGGTTGTGAGTTCAATCCTTGAGGGGGCCATTTAGGGATCTGGGGCAGAAATCTGGGGGTGAGATTGTGGCCTGTGTTGTGCAGGAGGTCAGACTAGATGAACATAATAGACTTTTTTAAGGTCAGAAAGGACCATGAGAGCTGGCTTATTAATGCAGAGAAGTGAGTGATCCTATAAAGCACATTCTTCCAACCAGTTTTCTTCTATACATTCAGAGTGATAACATAGACTGGAGCACCGATGCACAAAAAGTGCTATCATATTTCAACTCCTTAGCTGTAATGGTTTTAAATGACCAGTTGGTTCTACCTTACTAATTCCACAGCTGAAGGATGAAACAACTGTGTTTTTCTGCATCTTGAAAAATCCTCAAAATTGGAAACTGGAAGAGCTATTTTAAAAACAGTGATCGTTGTTCCATCTGCAGATGAAGGGATGACTCTGTGAAATCATAATGGTGTCAATGGGAAATGAAGTTGCTCAGGATCGACCCTTGAACTTCCTCAAGCCAATCAGGGCATTTTAGAGCAATTGTTTTTCATTATAGTTACTTTAATTCCCCTGTCTCTAAACCAAATCATTTTTGTTTATATACGAAGTGTCAACAGATACTGTACATATTGAACTCATAAAAGTCTTGTGTAACACACTGCTGAGAAAAAAGAAGAAAAGAACTGAGGCATACACAAACATGCTAGTCAAAACTGTTTAAATTGTACTTTTAAGGGTCCCACTGCAGGAAGATATTGCTATTTACTTTCTCCAAGAACAGGGAGTTTACATGAATGCTTAAAAAAAGAGGAAAAAAGGGAAAAGAAAAGTGATAACACTTTAGATTCTTGATAATCCTGATTTTTGCTTGTTTGTCTCATACCAGAAGCTATTTTACCATGAAAGCTCAAAGAGTTCAGCAGTTTACATTTAAAGTAGCTCCCTTTTCCCCTCTCAGGTCTCTCAAAATATTTGGCAGCTACCATAACTATTTAGAGTTTGTGCTATAGAATTAATTCTTTGTAAATCTTCAAGATCAGGAATGAGTATAGCATTGGTTTTGCATACATTCTTTGAACAGAAATCTCTTTGATTTTAATATTTTTGGAAGACTATTGATGTAAGAGCAAACCTTCTTTAAATGGTTAGGAGTAAAATATTGAAGTAATACAATACAGCAGTTTTGGGACAAGTACTGCATAAATCAGCTAAAGGCCCTTAAAAGCACATAACTGGCTGGCAAGACCAGACCCATTTCAAACCTGTCATAACACCAGCTTGTTTTTCAGTTCTATAACTCAGAATGTCTGGATTTGAGTAACGTTTTTTTTCCCTTCAGGGTACAACACAAATATTGTAATGAGAAGCACTGTACAATCTGTGTGCATCTGAGTACATCTATTGTACACCCAACAGATAGTTCTCATCTCTTCTCTAAAACCTGTCTGTGTATGTGTATAAATTATTTAATATTTCTGATAGCAGCTATAAACATAAAAGCACTCATCAAACATAAAAGAGGGTATAGTCTCCATTTCCAATTGCTTAGGATGTAGGGCCCTGATCCTGCTCTGTGCTTTATGGTGATGGAGTCCTGCCGAGCCCCACTAACTACCCATATAGAGTTTATTGCAGGATCATAATTGGCTGTATAAAATACCCACTCATACCTCCTGTACAATGTATCTAGAGTCACGCAAAAATGCAATGGTTTAAAACAGAATGAACCTCGTGAATGTGCTGGATGCCTCATGAGAACAGAAATTTTGGGGCTGGTATTCGCTTGCGTTTTCTTTATCACTAGTAGACCCATTGCATGTTTCAAGGATATGTTTTAAATTAGTCAGAATGTTAAATAAACCTGGACAGATTATATAATTTGCAAAAATGCATTTTGCTGATTACATAGTTTTTGCTAACAATGACTGTTTTAGGGTATATCATGACAACCAGGCGAAACAAGACCAAACTTTTCCATCGGGTAATCAGAAAGAATTAGAGTTGGAATAGATATAAGCACTAACATTATGGGGTCATGGAAATAAAGTTTATTAGCTGGAATTCCTCAGTAATATGATGATTCATACAGTCTCAAACAAAGCTGGGTTGTGTTAATAACTGTTCTCAAACACACTGGTCTCTCGTGGTACCATAGTTGGTAGACAAGACCAGGAATTCTCTAGCCCAGGATTAACAGATTATTGCATGGGAAGAGTTGAATATGGTAAGTAGTATAAAATGTTTCTTTTCAAATTAATAGTATTTTTTCTGCTTTCTGCAATAGTTTGTTTTTATTTGTGACTAATTATTAGATTGGCAAAAATACCATAGAAAAATATTTTGTGAATATTAGCGTGAGTGAAAAAGATAATTAATTTCAGCTTTGTTTGTGGCTTTCTGTGATTATCCTAGTAAATGAGTTTACTGGCAGGAAAGTTTGCAGAAATGGTGAATATTAAATGAATATCACAAAAATTCTCAGAAATAGAATGTCGAAGTTGTAAACACAAAGATTAACACTGTTTACCTGATTATACTCGCATACTCAGGGACAGAAGCATAGCATGTGACCTATTTATCATATCAAAACATTGATTGAAACTCAGTTTTTTGAAAATCATGTTAAGAATCTACAGATTAAGAATTATTGCAGAATCTATTTAGCATGTAATCTGACAATTGTATAAATATAAAGACAACTGTAAACTGTTCATGAACAGTTTTCAGAGAAAGATTACATTTGTTCACTAAATTATACATTACAAGCTGTTCACTTAGCTCAACTCATTATTTAATTAGTCATTTGAACACTGAGTTTAACAATTTTAGATTTCCCTTTAGAAATAGAGTTGGTAGGTAGTGATAGAAGAAGGAGAAGGTATGGAGGAGCGGAAGGTTAAAGGCAGGGGAATGAGACAAGCAATTAGTAGAAGTAGTAGTGGGGAAAGATCTGGGCCATGTCTAGGCAAAGCCAAGCAAAATGAGAAATTTGAGAATGTTTCTTCCATTCATATTTTAAGTAGTCAAATTATGAGGGCTTTACCGTATCAAATCTTGCATTTTTACCAGTCGGAGTTTTAATTGGCTAAGGATTACAAAATCTACCCAAAATATTTAACTTTTTTCATAGTATCAACATAATGAACATCTTTATCCTACAAAGATGTGCATACAGTAAGTCAATTTTTTCTCTGTTGTATTGGTGCAATTCACTGAAGTTATTGCACAGGGAGTTGTACCAATGTTACTGAGAGAAGAATTTAGCTTAAGGTGATTATTATACTGTGAAAGAAGAGGAAAATAGTCCACTGGCTATAATTATACTGGTGCTGATTGACCTGATATAACTTCCTGGATTTCAGTTAAGTTACATCAAGGATGAATTTGTCCCATTACATGTTTTTTTATTGTAAAAAGAACCTCAACTACAGTTTATTTAAAATTTTGAAATAATTTCCTTTTTAAATAATGGATTTAATATTAAATTTTAAATTGTGAAAAATGTGTATCTGACTGAATAATGCTTAAGCAATGCAACCTGACAGATGTTGACAGATACTGTCTGATATCTCTGCATGACGATTGCATTGTGAGTCATAAAGTTCGAGGTCATGTGTCTATAACTACCCAGAAGGGTCTGTTCTCTACTTGATGTGGAAATGTAAGTCACGTTATTGTTAATGCAAGATACAGATGCACACTGGAAAGATAATTGACCAGTCTTCCAAAATACAGTGTAATCAGGAGTGAAGTGATTTGCAACTGAACCCCCAATTGTGGTAACTTATTTTATTTTGATGAAATAAAACTCCTACAGAAATAAATATATCATACTATTTTAAAAGATAGACCAGGGATATGCCATTAGACCTTTTTAGAAAAGAGTTTATTTTTCTCCCCAAGCAAAATTTCAGAATATTTATTTTTACCATTTTTGTCAGAACTTCCCATGGAAAATTTGTATTTTTAAAAAATATTTAGGCTGAAAATTGAAATATATTAATACAAACTGACATTATAGAGCTTAACCGACGTTGCAGTTCGGGTGCCTTATGCTTGTATTATGCTCCCATTCTCCTTTGGGCAGGGCAGTCTGGTTTGAACAACATTTCTCATGATTCTCCACTTTTTCTCTCGTTGGTGAGGAGAGGGGTGTGCATGATAGGAGTCCTTAGTCATGGGACATTATGAAATATATAGTCCATTCAGACAGCCCAGCCTATAGAGGAGAATGGTGTATAACTATCTTTATCAATGATCTGGAGGATGGCGTGGATTGTGCCCTCAGAAAGTTTGCAGATGATGCTAAACTGGGAGGAGTGGTAGATACGCTGGAGGGTAGGGATAGGATACAGAGGGACCTAGACAAATTAGAGGATTGGGCCAAAAGAAATTTGATGAGGTTCAACAAGGACAAGTGCAGAGTCCTGCACTTAGGATGGAAGAATCCCATGCACTGCTACAGACTAGGGACCGAATGGCTAGGCAGCAGTTCCGCAGAAAGGGACCTAGGAGTTACAGTGGATGAGAAGCTGGATATGAGTCAACAGTGTGCCCTTGTTGCCAAGAAGGCTAACAGCATTTTGGGCTGTATAAGTAGGGGCATTGACAGCAGATCGAGGGATGTGATTGTTCCCCTCTATTCAACATTGGTAAGGCCTCATCTGGAGTACTCTGTCCAGTTTTGGAGCCCACAGTACAAGAAGGAAGTGGAAAAATTGGAAAGAGTCCAGAGAAGGGCAACAAAAATGATTAGGGGCCTGGAGCACATGACTCGTGAGAAGAGCCTGAGAGAACTGGGATTGTTTAGTCTACAGAAGAGAAGACTGAGGGGAGATTTGATAGCTGCTTTCAATTACCTGAAAGGGGATTCTAAAGAGGATGGATCTAGACTGTTCTCAGTGGTATCAGATGACAGAACGAGGAGTAATGGTCTCAAGTTGCAGTGGGGAAGGTTTAGGTTGGATATTAGGAAAAACTTTTTCACTAGGAGGGTGGTGAAGCATTGAAATGGGTTACCTAGGGAGGTGGTAGAATCTCCTTCCTTAGAGGTTTTTAAGGTCAGGCTTGTCAAAGCCCTGACTGGTATGATTCAGTTGGGAATTGGTCCTGCTCTGAGCGGGGGTTGGACTAGATGACCTCCTGAGGTCCCTTCCAACCCTGATATTCTCTGATTATCCTGTGATTCTATGATTATTCTATCATAAAATATTATGATATTCTATGATTATCTGAGGTCCCTTCCAACCCTGATATTCTCTGATTATCTTGTGATTCTATGATTATTCTATCATAGAATATTATGATATTCTATGATTATCTGAGGTCCCTTCCAACCCTGATATTCTCTGATTATCCTGTGATTCTATGATTATTCTATCATAGAATATTATGATATTCTATGATTATCTGAGGTCCCTTCCCACCCTCATATTCTATGATTCCTTCATTCCCACCCCTTCTTCTTTTTTAAAAAGTAAACCCTCTCTCATAAGAATACATTTCTCCCTTTATTTTCATCTCTTTGTTTGTTTTTCACATTCCTTCTCATGATCACACTTCTGCTGTTGACCTCCCACCACTTCTGCCACTCTCCTTCTCTCCAGCTCTGTATTTACTATGTCCATGGTCCCTCTCTACATTTTTCCCGTTTGTCTCTATTTGTATCTAAGAAACTCTGCAGACCAGATGTTGATGATTGATTCAGCCGTACCCAATAGCTTTTCCCCCGTGTAGGCCAAAAGCCTGCAGTGACTTCTCTGATGCTGCCTTTCTCCCAGGGCATTACAGGGAATTGGGGCAGAAGAGTAGGCGAATCTTCACTCAAATTTTCATCCTCTTCTCAACACACAGCTCTCCAGTGCTCAACACTTTGTGGAGTGTTGGGGCTGCATATACCTAATTGTGCCCTTCTTTAGGCTGCTCTCTACCTTTACATGCTTGAGAGTGATTAGTACAAAGGATCTCTCATCTCATTAGTATAGAACAGAGAGGATCCCTTTGCTTGACACCTCTGTATGTCGAGACGGGAATCAGTAAAAGAGATAGAAGATTCTAGGAACCCAAATGCTTACAGGGGTTACAGTTATTGTGTTAATATCATCATGGCCTGAAATTTTTAATAGTCAGTCCAGTTTTTAGATTTATGAATGCCATTTACAAACCCAGATGAAACTGTGTATATATAAAACAATGGGATGTGGGTCTATTTGCTAGATACAATCTGCACCGCACAAGGAATTCAACAACTAGCAATATAATGAATAATCGAGGGGTACATAATTTAAAGGACTGTGATTTACACTGGGCCACACTTTACAAAAATTCCTTTTTGCCTAAAAATTCCATGTATCGATCATACTTTTTCTATATTTCCTTTCCCATCATCAGTGATATTTATATCAAGAACCTGTATAAATATGCCACCTAACCAGCCTGCTAAATTCCAGTGTTTGTGTACCTTACAATCAACTCATTCAGTTGAATGTCATTAGTAGTTGGCAATTCCCATAAAGGTTTGGTTTGGCTTTTTCCAGTTAGCATCCACACATGCAGATGCTTGTCCAAAGCTCTTTCAAGGTTCCTTATATTGACCTCCATCACAGATTCCATTCCTTCTTTTGCCTTATCCCCTTTCTTTACAGATCCAGTGGATACTTGTAGAAAGAATAGCTGCTGGACAAAGTCATGCCAGGCACTGCAAAACTTTAAGGGAAACCATGGGCCATAACACATTTCCTCCTTAACATGCAGCAACACCAGCAGCAACATCTCACCTTCAGTGAGGCCTCTCAAAAAGAGCAAAAGGCTCTGACGGCTGGTTTCTGCCAGTGGCTCTCTCTAGTATGTAACGCCTCTCGGCCTTGCCACAGTGCATTCATGACATTTGAATGACACTTGAAGGACTGCTTGGATTCTAAGGTGCACCATGAACTCCTGAGAACCACTAGCTTGAAGTCACCACGTGTGCTGAGACCAATTATAAGGCCTACAGACTGGCTTGCAGACCTTGTCAGCTATCACCACAGATAAGGACTGCAAATAAGATGGACTGAGAGTAGGAAAATACTTGAATTCTTCTCAATCTTGACAAAAAAAGGTTGAATTTCGTTTATGGACAGTAGAAAATTTTTATTATTTTTTTTAATATTGACCTGTCCCTGACTGTAGTGCCACAAACAGAGATTGTGAAACAAGTGATTGATTCTATTAGGAGAACTGTTATTAAAAAGGAGGCAATCTCTTTGCAGAAAGAGTCTTGCCTTTTTGTCTGGTTCTGTGAAATAATTTTTACTGCCTCCTCTCGCTAAATGTAACTGAACCTTGTTAACAATTACCATACTGCACAGTCTAAGGATACTGGCTAGGGGCAATCACATGATGCTTTGAGATACATCCCTGATTCGTTTTACATTTAAAAAATTGCATATGCGAGGATGTAGGTGGGATATTTAGGTTCCTCTCCCACTTCTTCCCCCAGCTGCTTGTTTCTTTTCACTTCAGATGTCAGTTTACATTAATTTACATTTTCGAGCCTATCTCTGTAAGGAAAAAGGCTAGAAACAGACTTAATTTTTTTTTTCATGGAAGCTGAGTTCTTTACATTTTGACAGGGCCCCCTGAACTGATGTTTTGAGGGGTACAAAGATCAGCTCTTTCTCTATTCACACAAAAAACATAAGCATAATCAGCATGCTGGAAAGGAAGGATTATGGGACAATTTAATGGTGATTTATTGAAAATTGGTAGCTGACAACATCACTCTGTTGAGGAATCTCTGGATCAGCTTTACACTTTAGGCCATGGTGATTGTGAAAGAGGAGAATAAATGGAAGCTGATCTCGTATTGAAACAGAAACTCCTTATTACTCACTGCCTTTGGGACATGAACGTTTTCGCCAGCATAATCTGCTATTTTCCCAAAATGTATCCCCAGATTTTTAGTAGATACATTTGTAAAAGTATCTATATTAAATTAGGCCAGCGTATATTCTCATTTGGCTCTTTCTTTAGAAAGTGTTTGTGAATGTAATGCTCATGCAAGTAAGGGACTAATTGTACTAGCTTGAGACAAGTTGTGCAGGAAGACATGGTGTAAGCTTCTCTGCACCGCTTTCCCCATGCACCTCAGTCTTCACCTGCAACAACCCTGCTATTTCAGTCTCAGGGCTCTTTTGAGCAGAAACTGCCAATCATGGAAAATGATGTGGTTGTTTTGTGATATCCTCAAATGGGGATGAGGATGAAACCATCAAACTCATTTTCACTTTTGACCGAACCCAGTGAACTCCGGTCACCAGACGTGGAACATATACTGTTCCTAATAAAAATGCAGTCAGGATAAGAAAGTTTTACATCTAAAGCACACCTGGGCATCAGTACTATTAATTTCCATCTAAAATGATCTGTTCGGTGTAAAATACGTATCAGTAACACAAGTGAGGACCTGAGCATATCGATAATGATGAGTAGGGCCAGAAGCAATAAGAAAAGGAAGTATAATGAAGAGATTACAATCAGAAAGTCTATTAAGGGAAAGCTTGCTTAATGAGGCTATTGGTACCAATTACATTATTCATAGGGACTTCTGATTAGAGACAAATGTCAAATGTAATGTACATTCCTGGGTGGCAAGTCCTCATTTACATTTCAAATAAATACTTATGGTTCCAAGCTTTCACATAGCAAACTGTACTTTTAATATTGAATAACTTTTGTGACATGCCCAATTCACCTCTAGTCAATAATGCAACAGCAAGGTAATGCTGATTGATGTAAAATCTCATTTTGATTGAAAAGTCACACAAAGCAACATACATCTGAAAGCTCACCAATATTTTCTAGATCAGGGGCCGTAGCCTGGAATGGTCTGTGTGAAGCATTACAAAATTTTCTTTCCTCTCCTCCCGTGTCTCTCTCTTTCCATCTTTCCTCCTCACTCCTGGTGGTATTATGACCAATGTGTTTTCATATTTAGGAAACCAATGGCAGCTCTGCAGATGTAACTGGCCAGCTCTCATGGTTTCAATAGGCATTTTTTCCCACTCCTCCCTGCAACAAAATATTCTCAGCACAAGCTATGTAGTTCTTCTTACCTCACCTATCCCTGGCACCAGTTGTGTATTTTCCTTTGGCCTGGTCCCCATCTTTTCCTCTTTTGTACCCTTTGTTTTCTTTCCCAGTAATAATTTCTATTTCAGTTTCATCACTTCATATGCATATGACTCCTTCAACTGGAATGTATTTTGGTGTGTGACTTTCCCACAACCAAGAACAATTATATGGTGCAGTATAACCAAAGGTCGGATTCAGATCCATTTGCATTTGCTGTAAAGAACTAGCAGGTCCGTGTTGAAATGAAGTTTCTCATACATCATGCCTTGTAATATCCAGCGAGATACGATCGACATATTTCTCTCCAGGATTTTGAATCAACCTATGAAGACCCTGTCCCAGATAATCCTTTCCAGCCCAGTGCAGAATAGGACAGAACTTTTAGAATTACAGTCAGTTCTGTGTGACTACTCACATAGTGCAGACATGATCAGTGAAGCTCATAATTTGAGTCTCAATGACTTGACTAAAAGAGCTTTTTTACTAACTTGGGACTTAACATCGGGAGGTAGATCAGCTTTTCTCAAAGCCACTTTGACAGATATATGTGCAATTTACAGAAAAAATTCAGTTTCAGTGCTTCAGAATACATAGTAAATAGAGCCACCACAAACATTTCTTTTTGCAGTAATTTCTTAAAGCATGCCATCAGTATAGTCATAATTTGATCTGAAAAACTGTGATAATAATTAGTGCTGTTGCTTTAATTGAGTAGAGTATGGGATGGCATTTATTCAGAATCTGATTAAACTCCATGTGCTAATTGTTTGGCAACACTTTATAATAAGAGACACAATCACTGTTAACTTCTTTGTTATTCATTGTCGGAACATGAATCATGCTGAATTGTTTTGGGATTCATGTGGCTGTAAAATGTAATTCTATTGAAAGCCCATTGTAAATTACCAAAGCATTAATTAATACTATACAAATATGAGCAGATAAGTTACATACAGAGATGAAGCAGAAAGAACCATGAATTTAAACTTCCTAATTATAGCATTTTAATTGTGATGCCTACTAAGAATGGCTGCACACATGTGAAGAAAATATCTGGATCAGCTTTACACTTCAAACTTGTGCAGTTAGTAGTTAGTCAGCCAGATGAATGCTATATCATAGACAAACATTTCTTACAGTGCCTTTCGCCAAGAGGATAGAGTCAGAGGTGGCAGCACAGATTCTCCAAGTAATTGTCCTAGAAGTTGAAACATATTTATGTGGGCTGATAAGGAGAGTCTGCTACTCTATTCTGGCCCTGCCACACATGGAGCCCGCTGCTGGGGCAGTATTAGCATCTTCCTCTAGAGCGGTGGGTATTGAAGTTAACTGCCCATTGAGATGCCTGAGGCCCTCTCCGAGCATTTGTTTCAGATTCCCTGGAGTTTCACTCCTTTCACATTTTAGACTCTTTTTTTTTTCTGTAACCATGAGGCCCAGAGATGTATTATTATCCTAGATGAAACCTGGAGCTAATGTAATCATGTGACTCCAGGAGATCAGGTCCTAAGCATGAAAAGGTGGATGAGAGAGAGGTTTCCCTTAACTGCTGCTGGCAGGTAGGAAGGCCTCTCCTATTAGGGAAGAGCTTTTCCACTCACTGGCTGCTGGGATGTGGAGTTTCTCTCCGCTGTTTCCACAGAGGCATCTCTATTTTCATTCCCTCTTTGGCCTGAGTATGTTGGGAGACTTTTCCTTCTTCCCCAACACATGACCCTGAGGAGGGTTTGGTAGTGGCTATTCCTCCTGCTCCCTTCCAGGCATATGGGAGTGTTCTTCCCTATTTTCTGTGATGGGGGAAGTTGAAGATCCTCTTTCCTTACTCTACTCAAGCAGCAGTAAAGCCTAGAGCAGTCCCTCCTTTAGCGATTAAGAGTGTTATTTTAACTGCAGGGCTGCACTCCCTCTGTGCAGAACAGGTGTACATTTGTGGGTGCCCCTGTGTTATTAGTCTCAGCTCTGGGAATCAGGTCAGGCAGGTGTTCGTATTGGTACGATGATGCAAGAATTGGGGGATTATGCAAAGGCAATGGTGTAAATTAGTATGGGAGGATTATGCTATTAGTTCTGTTATGCCTCTAAGCATGCCTGCTTAAACTAGATGTTTTCAGAATTAGAAAGGGCTTAGTGCCTGCACAGTTAATAAAAAGCGCAGTGCATTCAGTTCTGATGAATCTGATCATGGCTGTATTATTATTATTAACGTATTTAAACATTACTGAGGCAGCCAAGTGACTGAAGTGTCAAAGGGAGCAGACAGTGTGCATTTCCTGTCTGACTTCTCCTTTCTTCCCTGCACATAGACTTACATGAACCAGCAGCAGCAGCAATTAACTGTGCATTCTTAATATGTGCTGTGGCCAAATTTGGCGGTTCCCTTCAAGAGTAGGATCTGGATTTTGGTTCCAGGCTTAATGAGACACTGTGTAGTACACTATCCTGGGGAACATGATTAAGTTGGTGTTTAGTGATTGGTCCCAGGGACTACACTATCTGCTACTGTGGCATCATTAAAAAAGTTCTCCTGTAGCTCAAGTGATGGAAGCCTGTGCTTTTGGTATTAACAGTGCCCATGTTCTAGTCTAGCTGATTAATGTAATTGTCTACATTGTGATTTAGTTTGAAACATTAGCAGGTCAGAGTGCACTATGGATCATGCAGCAGCAGGGTCCATGTGGTCATTTCGTGTACTGTAGATTTGTACCCAAGCTTGCTGCTCACTAAGTCCTTAAGCATAGTATGTCTGTATATGTGACCATAGTTTGTTACCTGTATACATTAATAATGTATAAATGCAAGAGAACAGAATTAAAAGTGCTATGTGAACTTTCGGGCCAAGATTTTAAAAAGCGACAAGAGCTTTTGGGTGCCTCAATTTTGGGATGCCCAACTTAAAGCGTCATAAAGGGACATGATTTTTCAGGGGCAAGTGCTCAGCACCCTCCAAAAATCAGATCCAGGAAGGTATCTCATATGACATACCTCAAATTTTAGGCATCTAAAACACTTTGGAAATCTTGGCTTTGGTGTGAATTTGACTTGGGAATTTAAGTGAGAATCTTAAAATTCCATTTACATCTTATTTGCACTAAATTTTTAAAGAGGGAGCGAGAGGGAAAAAAAGCAGTTATGTGTAAAAAAGGTCAAATGAAGAATTATCCTAAAATGACATTTTTATGATTATAGCTTTTTTAATAAGTGCAAATGAAGAATTATCCTTCATTTGATGTTTTTAAGACCAGGACTAAGAGTAAAAATGTCAAGGAAGGAATATCTTAAAATGATGTTTTTACAATCACAGTGCTCTGTAAAAAATGTCAGATGAGCTACTTTGTGCATTGGATGTTTTTCCGTGTATAACTCTACGTTAAAATATTAGATTGCATCAGTATTGGTGTTTTTCAGCTCCCTGTGCTTGTCAAGCCATCATTTTATGGTTATCTTTTCTTTAATGCTTTTATGATCACACCAATCTTTAATAACTGCAAATGAGGAATTATTCGTCACTTGACATCTGTAGCCATCTAGTTATGTGTGAAAATGTTTTCCAATCTGTATAGTTGATATATATCTATATCTATAATGTTAAGTCAGCCAACTGTAACTGCCTGGCAAACGTTGTCTGGATGGGCAGTTGACTTCACCTTGACCCAGATAACACAAAATGTATTCCTATGAGTTAGGTGAAGTATTCTGAGAAACTTGCAAATGGGTTATGCCTCTGCTATTTAAAGGAAAAGGCCTCCATTTTTGATGCAGGTCCTGTTTATGGGGTCACTGACTTGTTCTCTCCAACTGGACATCCATCTTCAGATAACACCCTATGGTGACTATTACTATCTCCAAGTTTTCTGGCAATTTATGCTTTCTCTGCCTAACTTGGGCCTTCATGCTACCATCACTTCCTGGCTAAACTATAGTCAGTTTCTCCTAAGTAAGCTTTCTTTAAAATTTACCTAGAGGCATTAAAGAATGCTGCTGCCCATTTTCTCCTTGGCAAGTGCACTGCTAATACCACTCTCTGTGATCTGCTCTGGTTGTCAGAAAACCAATGGATTCCACTGAAGATTGTATTGATTATAAGTTGGGCCCATTATCAGACCCTGTTTTCAGCTGCATATAGCTTTACCAAGTTTTAACTTTGTGGGCTGACATTTTGCATGTCATTTGCCTGCCTCAGGGTGATTTTTTGGGGGGAAATTTAAGATAAAACAGTTCAGCTGCTTCCATTTCTGAGAATGAGGCTAGTTGGAGAAGAAAGTAGCCTGATTTAAATGCAGAGGGGACAAGAGCTGGACCTGGAGGTGGGGTGGGGTAGGATTTGGAAGCGTAGATTGAGACAAGGAGCCTGCAGACAGACTTGGGGGATACACGACTGGGACTGGAGGCTGATGTGGGGTGAAGGAGAGAGAAACTGATATTGGGAGGTGGCGATGATTGGGACTGGATGGGCAATGAGAATAGTATTGAGAACCAAGGGGGGAGAGTTGGATTGGCTGGGGAAGCAGACTGGAACTGGGAGCTGAAGGGGAAAATGAAGACTGCAGGAGACAGAGACTGGATGAGGAGGCAACAAAGGAAACTGGGAATAGCTGGGCAAGGAGATTAGGAAATGGAACAAGTGGGGAGGGGAGATGGAAGGGAAGACAGATCTGATGAGGAGCCAGAGTGTAGGTGGCAAAGAGAAAGGGATAAGGAATTGGGGGTGGGGACAAAGAGCCCAGGAGACTGGACTGAGAGATGGGGAGAGGAGTGACTGGGATTGATGGGAACCAGTTGGAGCAAAGGAAGAAAGGGTCACCTTTGAGATTAACAGACAGAGTAGTTTGTGCCTACTAGAACACTCTTCTGTAGAGCCTGGAATAGAACTCATAATTTCTCAGTCTTACTATTCCTCTACTGTCAGCAAATATCTGTGAAAGCCACTGGCAAAGTGTTCCATCTCCCTCTACTGCTGGTCCACAGAGAGGATAACAACCTGTTATTGCTACCAGATACTCCATTAGTTCAAGTGCAAGAGGTCAGTGCAGTGGACCTAAACATTCAAACCATGCTGATTACTTAGATGGGTGTCAGCAGGATACCACACAATGGAGTTTCTGGGGATTTTTTCAGTTTACTTTAAAAAAACTAAGACATTATACACCAATAAAATATGGTAAAACAACATTATTAAGGTTGCAAAGTCAAGCACTCAAAGTTAGGAAATGCCAGAAGTAAGGTTGCCTATGTAACCTTAATTTGCCCCCTTCTGTGGATGAATTATTTAATTACATGATTACCTAACACATTTTCCAAGACCCTCTGCCTCAGTGAGTGTGCACGATGGACCTGCTTTGTGGATGAATCAAGGTTGTGTAGTGGAGGAGACTTTTGTGTCTAGGATCCCCGCTGAAAGACTATACCATAATGCATATGCACAAGGGGCTAAATTAAGGTTGCACAGGCAACTTTACTTCTGGCAATTCCTAACATTTGACTTTGCAACCTTTATAATGTTCTGTAATGTCATTTTTGTGGTGTGTAATTATATATGTAGTTCCTAAGAATCTAAGCTTGAGGTATTTGAGCAATTGGCTCTATCCATCCTCTAAGGTAACTGAAATGAGTCCGGCACTCTTTCTCTCTGTCCCAATTTTCCATAGACAGTGAACCAGAAGCAGGGCTTGCTCATTTTAGAGATTGGATGTTTTTGTAAAAGATTTGCTCTAGGAACTATTTTGGGAGAGTTCTATCGTCTTTGTTCTACGGGAGATCAGACTACATGATCACAGTGGTCCCTTCTGGCTTTGGAATCTGTGACTCTAGAGAGCTCATCCATCTGTGAACTTCCCTACCTGAGAATGGGCACTGGTTTCCTTTGGTGCTTGTTTAGTGCAAGCCCTTTCTGTTCAAGTCAGTTAACTTTTTTAAATTTTGCTCTTCCATTTTCCACCAAGTTCTTCCTGTTAGGAACTGGAGGTTTTAGTCCATTTTGGTTTTATGCTGGTCTCTGAAGGCAGTGAGCCCAGTTTGTTTTTTTATGTAGCATCCCAGATACTGTTGTGAGATGAGCTCTTTATCAATTAGTAAGTAATAAAATAAATAACACATGATGTAATGTTTTTAGTAGCTGCTATAATGTTAAAAACATCAAATAAAGTTAATCTTTCATTTGATGTTTTTATAGCTAGATATACTGAAAGCCATCAAACGAGGATAATCTTTCATTTCACTTCTTCACTTGGTACAAGGATCTTTTATGTATACTGTATGTCAGACAGCTGAAACAGAAATTGTATATTTGGTATATGTTGCCTAGCCTTTCCTCCACCTTTTGATCCCTCTTACATTTGTTTCTCACTCTTTGTTCCTGCTCTGTCTCATCTTCAACATCACTTTCCTTCACTCAGTGTCCCTGTACTACTTCATCTCCCACCCAAAACATCAAAAATAAACTACAACTTTTACGTAGCAGAAGATGCTAATCTGAGAATACTTCCTTTTTCTTAAATTACCCAAGTGACCTTGCAATGCTGGATCTTTCTAAGTGGATGGTCCCCAATATTTTGGCCAGACTTCCAGACTATATAAAGTAAACCAAGGATTGGCAATTTTTGGCACGTGACCTGTCTAGGAAATCTGATGACAAGCTAGGTTTGTTTACCTGCAGCGTCTGCAGGTTTGGCAGATCACAGCTCCCACAGGCCGTGGTTCACCATTCTAAGCCAATGGGGGCCATGGGAAGAGGCACGGGCCCAGGGATGTGCTGGACACCGCTTCCCACAGCTCCCATTGGCCTGGAATGGCCAGCTGCAGCTAATGGGAGCTGCGATTGGCCGAAACTGTAGACGCTGCAAGGTAAATAAACCCTCCCCGACTTTCAGTGGATTTCCATGATGGGCTGTGTGCCAAAGTTTGCCGATCCCTGGGGTAAGCTATCATGGTAGATTGGTCTCTCCAATCCATGATTGTAATGATCCATTCTGGCTATAAGATCTGTGAATAGTGGAATGATGAATGGGGATGGTTTGTGCTTAGATCGTAGGCTAGAAACTTGGCGCAAGATGCTGATTGGGAGGGACAAAGAAAGCTTAATGTGGCTTAATATTTAAATAGTCAAATGTGTGATACTGTTGTAACTGTTTGTAAATATTCTTTACAGAGGGGTTGGGCACGCACAGATTCTGTTGTAGTGATGACATAGGGTGGAATCAAGCAATAGATTCTGAGCTTTGTGGCTAAGTATCTTTGTAAATCTCACCCATAATCTACATTAACATAGATTACTTCAGTGGGAGCTGTGGATGCTCAACACTTCTGAAACTCAGGCCTCTTGTTTAGATGCCTAAATATGGATTTAGAAAAATCTAATTTTAGGTACTCATATTTGAAGGATATTGTCAATTTTTCTAAGATGCCTCCTGAGCTACTGCTGAAAATTTAATAGTGTACTTATTTGAAGACCCAGACTCTCATATTTGTGCATGTAAAATAGTTAATTGTAAATGCCTATTGGTGCTACAGTAAATTTTGCTAGTGCAAAAATAGGATTTTTTTTTACGTAATGCTGAAAGGCTTAGTGGAACATTGGAAAACAAATCCCACAGTATGACTTACTCATGTCTGTGATATTTAATTCTCTAAAAATACTCAGCATGTCTAACATGCAGTGTGACACATATGTTATTACATATTTCAGGGGATAGTTATTCTATTTAATCACCTATTTACCATTTCACTGATAGTAAAAAAATGGCTCATAATTTTACTATTTTTTCTGATATTTTCTGAAGACATACCCCTAAGTGTCAGTCTAAATTGCTGTACAATGCTTTTTCTATTGATGGGCTCACAGTTGAGTTTAATCTATTCTGTGTATGGAAACTATATTGGGGAGGTAGATTTCTAATACTAGACTAGGATTAACACATCTGAAACTATGATGTAAAAAGTCAGTGTAACATTCTTTTCTTGTTGAAATAAATTAATGCAATTACAACCAGCACCGCTGCCAATTCTTGCCTGCTTTTTGGCCTTTTGGTTTCTTGCCTTAAGTGCTACTCACTATTGTCTCTAGCAGCACACCTCATCAGGAGAAGATATCCTCCTTGACTGCAACTGAACAGGGGATAAATTCCAGAAATTCCCTAACCTACCTCTTTAGGTTATGGTGTTCTCTTTTTTCTCTGGGGACGTGTGTATAAAATTACACACACAACAGTAATCTTAATAACAAGATTAAAAACAAGGAGTAAATGGAATTAAAACAAAACAAACTGTTTGCCTAACATATCCAGATTTACACTTCCCATATGACGGGTTTCAGAGTAACAGCCGTGTTAGTCTGTATCCGTAAAAAGAACAGTACTTGTGGCACCTTAGAGACTAACTTCCCATATAGTGAACTATATATAGTTACAGGGGGAAATGGGGAAACTCAAACTTACATCCCTTGAAAGCAATCTTCTCTCGCTGACTGCTTCTCAGGAGTAGCCAATTATTTTTTGTCAAGGTCCAAATTTCTTGGTCAAGGTATAGTCAATATCCAGACTCCAGAGAAACATTTTCTCACACCGCAATAACAGAAATGATGATAATAAGTAAATTAAAAGATTTCGCAGTCTGTTCAAAAATGTCTGGCTGCACAGATTTAGCCTGTTGTCTGCCTGTTGAGGATCCCTGGCTCAGGTCCCCTAGTCAACATCTAAGGAGAGATGTGAATCTCTCTCACGCAAACTGCTTATCAAGCTGCCTCCCCTTTCCTGTCCCTTTTCTAGTATAACAGCAGCCACTTTCTAAACAGTGTTCTTCATATACTTGCACCTATATTGGAGTTTGGGGTATTCCCTGTATTCTGCAAGAGTTGGCCACTAACGACACACAGACCCTTTAACAATGAGTAATAACTGCCTTTCAAAGGCTTAATGACCTTGCTTAGATGCCACATTCCACATATTGTTGTGTCTGATAAGAATGTAACTTATCTAGGCATCTGGTTTAAAACCTTTCTTTTTTATTACCAGTTTAATATCTAAGCACTTTTCCTTTGCTAAACAAATTATGGGTAGATCCGCAGACTCTCCATCACACGAATGTTTCCCAAACTTTTGAAAGCTGATCTGTCCTTCAGGAAGATGAAGCCAATTGTACCCTACCTTCAACTCCTCATTAAAGGCCTTCCCATCGTCATTTGTACATCTTCTGGACACTGTGACTAGTCTGATGCACCACTGCCAGGGGGCATGCCCCACACCGCAAGCTGTTTTATTCAGGCTCTTTGCCAACGTGGGCAAACACTGCTGCCTCAGTTACACGTTTCTTATTTTGATGGTTTTCTTTGCAATCACAACAGCTAGAGCATCTTAATTTTTTGTAAAGAGACCTGAAACTCTGAAGAACAAAAGTCTGACTGCTCCCCTTCATGCACTGCATCAGTGGGCCCCACATTTTAGGAAACACTAAATGAATTTACACATTTTTTATCTTTTATAAAATAATTTTCCTGAGAGAAAAAAATTATATAAAGCATGTGTGTGTGTGTGTGTGTATGTGTGTGTTATATAAAAAAAAACTACTTTGCACATTAGCAGAGGCCAACTGCAGCCAAAGATACACATTTACACTCTCCAATATTTTTTTTAATATTGGACAAACACCAGAACACCAACCGCAGACATTTAGCAATGAACAAGACAGCTATATTACTTCTAAACTGAAGTGTCTTTGAGTGAAATTCCCTGTTTAGAAAGAGATTCAGAGCTTGGGAAAAACATTCAAAAACTTTCTTGAAGCTCCTTTTGAAGACAGGAACTAAACAAACGCCACATTTCCAGAAAATAGAGGCCCTCATCCTCATACTTCTATGCAAAACAGCCTTGATTGTGTGAATAAATGGCCAGCGAGGCTTCTAAATGGCCTATGCATTCAGGTACAATACACAACTGCATTCACAACTGCAGGTACAGAGTTGGATTTTTGTCTCGAGATCAAAACACCACACAGCACAACTGGAAATCTTGAAAGACTTTGAAGGCTAGATAGCAGGAGTTTCTACAGTCACAGGCAGCTCACTACACTCTACAGCCATTACACTCATTTTCTCTTCTTTTCACTTTCTAACTTCCGATCCGCTTGCTAATCTCCCTGCCTCTTACCTTGTTGTTTATTAGCCCTGGTCTACACTAGGAGGTAATGTTGACTTTAGTGCCATTAAATCGACATAACCCTGCATCCGTCCACACACAGTAGCCATTTAAGACGATTTAAAGGGCCCTCAAAATCGATTTCTGTACTCCACCAAAACCAAGGGAGTAATGCTAAAATCGACGTCTCTGGGTCGACTGTGGCTTAGTGTGGACGCATGCAGACTTTACTGGCCTCCAGGAGCTGTCCCACAGTGCTCCATTGTGACCACTCTGGACAGCAGTCTCAACTTGCTGCTCTGGCCAGGTAGACAGGCAAAGTCCCGGGAACATTTGAAATTCATTTCCTGTTTGGCCAGCATGGCGAGCTCACCTGCACAGGACACTCACCACGCAGAGCTCATCAGCACAGGAGACCAACCAGCGCAAAAGAGCTCCAGCATGGTCCACAAAGGAGGTTCAGGATCTCATTGCTATTTGGGGAGAGGAATCCGTGATGGCAGAACTCCGTAACAACAAACGGAGTGCCAACACGTTTGCCAGAGTCTCCAAGGCCATGCTGGATAGGAGCCAGAGCAGGGAGGCACAGCAGTGCCATGTGAAAATTAAGAAGCTGAGGCAAGCGTTCCAGAAAGCAAAAGAGGCAAATGGACGCTCTGGGGCACCCCGGTGGACATGCAAATTTTACAACGAACTGAATCAAATACTGGGGGGGCCCCCACCACCATTGCACCGGTGTTTGTGGACTCCTCTGATGGGGTAACGGTGAGGAATGACGATTCAGATGACAATGAAGCTGATCAGGAAGATGATACCACGCAGCAGCAGGCAAGCGGAGAGTCTCTGTTCCCAGACAGCCAGGAACTGTTTATCACCCTGGAGCCAATACCCTCAGAACCCTCCCAAGGCGGTAGCCCAGATGGGGAAGTCAGCGAAGGTACTTCTGGTGAGTGTCCCTCAGCTTGGGGGGGGAGGGGGCTGCTTCTGTTGCAGCAGCAGGGAGCCACACGGTGAGGGGGGGCGGTTTACTGTGGGTTGTGGTGCGTGCGGGAGCAGGGAACCTCCATGAGACCAGCAAGGTGATGGGGTTGAGAGGAAGAGAAAACGTTGTGGGCTTCTTGTGTTGTGGGGGGGGCATGTGTGTGTTTGTGGGGCTGAGCTGCTTCTGTTGCAGCAGCAGGGAGCCACGCGGTGGGGGGGGGGGCAGTTTACTGTGGGAAAGGAGAGCATTGTAAAGAATGTGGATCAAACCAAAAGAATTTGCTTACCATGGCCGCCTGCATGGTGGTTTCTGTTGCCTGGCCCTGGGAGAGGGTGTCTGATGTGATATCTGTACAGGAAAGCTACAGTCAGTCAATTTAAGGTGCAAAATGCTACCTTGTACAGAAAGCATATGCACTCTGTGAATACTTAGTTTCATTGTGAAAGACTGTTCCCATTGTTCTGGAGAATGTATCTTATAACCTTTTTCCTGGAGAATGTATTTATCTTATAACCTTTTTCCTTCTTTCCTCCTACAGCCAGCATGGTCCCCCCCCCCCGACCCCCACTAACATCCCCTTCGGAGAGGCTAGCACAGATGAGAAGGAGAAGGAAGTGCACAAGAGAAGATTTGTTTGGCGAGCTCATGAATTTCTCCCACAGTGAGGCAGCTCGAAACAAAGCATGGAGAGAAAAATTTTTAGAGTCCCAGAGCACATCCAGGGCAGCAGAAGCAGGAGGAGAGATGGCAGGAGCGAGAGGAGAGGTGGCAGGAGCAAGAGGAGAGGTGGCAGGAGCGGGAGGAGAGATGGCAGGAGCGGGAAGAAGGGAGGATGGAAGCAATGCTGCGGATAATGGAGGATCAGAGTGACATGCTCCGGTGTCTGGTGGACCTTCATCAGGACCAAAGATCGCCTCTCCAACCCCTGTGTAACCACCTCCCCTCCTCCCCAAGTTCCATTGCCTCCCCACCCAGACACAGGGTGAGAACACGGGGGTGGGAGGCTCCGGGAACCGACCCACTCTACCCCACAATACAACACAAGCAGCATGCGGCTCAGTTTCTCAGAAAAGTTTTAAAAATGTGCTGTGTCTTTGTCCCCTCACCCCCCATCCACCACACCGACTGGTTTTCCTACTCATCCACCACTTCTGAGCTATCTTGCCAGTCTTCCCCTTTGTTTGTGAAGAATCATTAAAGAATACATGCTTTTTAAAAAAGAGACTTTATTTACTCCGCAAAACAGGGGGAAGGGAATAAGGATGGCGGGAGGCTTATCTCAGAGCAGAGCAAGGGAGCGGGTTTTGAACAGCTCTATAGAGCTGGGGGGTGGGAGGCTTATTGCAGAGCAAGAGAGTGGGTTTTCAACAGCTCTATAGCGCTGGAGGGTGGGAGGCTTATCGCAGAGCAAGGGAGCGGGTTTTCAACAGCTTTATAGGGCTGGAGGGTGGGAGGCTTATCGCAGAGCAAGGGAGCGGGTTTTCAACAGCTCTA